>BSBK01008357.1:122500-647500 GCA_027943335.1 Chamaecyparis obtusa | reverse complement strand
AATGAAAGTTGAAGTGTGTTCTAATGAGGGGGGATTCAATGGTGCATGGTTTGAAGGAACTGTTATAGGACATGTCAATAATACTGATAAACCCAAGTATTATGTTCAATATGATCATTTCATTACTGATGACTGGGATCCACAACCCCTTGTGGAAGAAGTGTTTTTTGAATATATGAGACCCATTCCACCTGTCATTATGCTACCTCGATATATACCACTCAACTATCCTATGGAAGTACTAGAAAATGATTGTTGGTGGAGGGGTGTGATAGTTGATAGATTTCAATCACCTTTAAGTCAACAAGAGTTCTTCAAAATATATTTTCCAGATACTCAAACTCTACAACCTTATTCACCTTCTCAGTTACATCCAGCACAAGAATGGGTTGGAGGTCAATGGATACTAGCATGATGGTATTGAATAGTCAATATTTTCTCAAGTACTATATATTTTTGTATTGAGATCCAAAACTTAAATAATATATTTAGTTGAAATTTTGTGTTGTATATTTAACTATTACCTTTTTTTTGTTGATTATTAGTTTTCTTTGTAGGCCAATGCCACCAAATACATGGATGTGTGTTTCTAATGCTATGAAATAAATGTGAAGAGGTTGTTAATTTTGTATATATGTAACTTGAATATTATTTTTCTTTACAAGGCAATGTTGGCAAAGAAATTACTAAATTTTATTTAACTATTTTCTTTAATTGATTTAAGTACTAAATTTTTTTTTTACGTAAAATTTATAACTATAGTACTATATTTAACTATAAGAAAGTTCTAAAGTTTATAACTATATTTAAGTAATAAATTTTGTTTTCACTTAAAATTGTTTAATAGTTTAATTTTGCCATTTTTTTCCTATAGGTAGTTATTTCAATATTCTATATATTTCAATTTTCTTTAGAAGGAAACACTAATGTATTTCCTAATTTTATAATTATCAAAATAAAAATATTGAATATGGATGTTGATCAAAGCGAATCAGAAATAACTATCAGCAGTCCACTACTTCTAGATGATTCTATACAATTAGATGGAAATGTTGAAACATGTTTGGATAAATTGGGAAGAGTCATTTTAGATTGTTGTCAAAAAATGGTCAACGAAATGCATACTGCAAGCTTAAATATTGGAGGTGTTGATGATCTTCAAATCCTACAAATGGAAGAGTATACAAGGGAGATTCATGACACATGGAAGAAAGTAGTTGGGTTCTATGAATATACGAAAGATGTGCGTTATGATGAGGAATACAAAGAGGGCAAAAATTGTGATTTCCTCACTAAAGAATTCCACGTGTTTTTACACCACTACAATGAAATCTTACTATAACACAATAAAATGATTCTTTTATTTTTGAGTTAGTAATTTTGAGAAGTTTATGTTTCACTTGAGTCCAAACATAAAGGATTTGTGTTCTTTATCATTTATGTTAAATAATTTGAAAATATATTTATAGATATAAGGCCCTTGGGTATTTCATATATTTATATATGTATTTCTCTTATGGAGAGCCTGTTTTCCTTCTATATCATTTATGATTTGTTAAGTATTGATTGAAGAAGTATTTATATTATTTGGAAGGAAATGTTGCTAAAGTTATTGAATTTTATAAATGAAAGTTATAAAGTGTACTCTACTTCATATATTAATTTTAACATTCTTTAATGTTTCATATGAAAATAGCTTTGAACTTATTTCTCATCCAATCCTCTTTTTTCATGCCAAAATCTTTTGGTAATCCAATTATATCAAGTACATTAATTGACTATTTAATTCTCTTTATAGCTATGAGTCAATCAGGTGTAAATTTTCAATCAGACGAGGAAAGGAGGCAATATCAGATGGAGCAATGGAGAGCTTATCAAAGAGAATACCAAAGAGAATATCAAAGACAACGATGAGAAAAAATGACAGAACTTCAAAGAGAAGAGGAAAGAACAAGGAGTAATGAAGTCCAAAGACAAAATTATGCTAGAAGAAGGGTAGAATTATCGGTACAAGAATTGGAACTTGGAAATGGACAACAAGGAGATAGGAATAGAAACTGTCATCAATGAATGTTTGATGATGTATCTCATTCTGAAACACAAGGAAGACATGAAGTTGGTTTAGAATCCAATGAGAGGTACAATCAAGTATTCACCACAAATATGGAATTGAATCTTCAAAATGAGAATTCAAGAACAACAAAACGTGTCCCTAAAACACCTCATCATACAAGTCAAATAGGGATAAATTTAGCTAGACAAGGCAATCTAGAAAATACACAAAACCAAGGTGGGATTCTTCAAGATAATTTCTACAGATTTCAAATGCAGTTTCGACAACAATTGGATATCCTTAGAATGCCAAATATGTGCTATATTTGTCAAGAATATTACCTAGGAATGAAAGTGTCACGCACCTCAGAAGGTCCAGTATGTAATAGATGCCGGCAAGAAAGAGGAATAAATAGATTCTCATCTTTAAATAATATGGACCCAGGCCCTCAACCTAAGGAACTTGCAAACTTGACTCAAGTTGAGGAAATGTTAATTGCACATGTCAACCCCATACTTCAAGTGACACATGCAACAGGTGGTCAATATAAGTATAAAGGACACATGATAAGTTTCCCACAAAATATAGAACATGTTTCTAATATATTGCCACATACAATTGATAAGTTGCCAATCATTATTGTTTGAAGGAGAGATCAACATGGGACACACTATAACTTTACTGTGA
Source organism: Chamaecyparis obtusa (assembly GCA_027943335.1). NCBI lineage: Eukaryota > Viridiplantae > Streptophyta > Pinopsida > Cupressales > Cupressaceae > Chamaecyparis > Chamaecyparis obtusa. The sequence goes on along the minus strand of BSBK01008357.1, from coordinate 644,760 downwards.
ATAGGGATCGTGTCTACAAAGCACTCAAATACAAAGTAGAGCATGAAAAATTTTACTCTGATGTTCAGATTAATGAAAATGCTCTCAATGATCTACCTAGAAATACAAATGAAAATATATTTGATAGATTAAAGACAGTCAATATGGAATTTGACTCAGATGCAAATGAAATTGTTTTTGTGGGTCCAATCATGGAGTCAGATGAAGGCAATATAATAGAGCACACAACATCGATGGCCTCAAGGCCACCTAATGCCCCAAAGGAAATGGAACTTATCAATGCATGGGTTAATAACCCTGATGCAAATCCAACATCATTCATTGACTGGCCAAGTATTGGTGCATCTCCTATTAATGAATATGTCACATCAGGATTACTTGATATGGAATTTCTAACACTGTTTCCTGATGGAAGATGTGACTGGTTAGAACCATGAATGAGGTGGGTTCATCTTCATGAATTTGTGAAGCATCTATTGCGATATAGGGATCATCATTTTGGTAAACATCCTAGATTCAGATATTTCATGATGAACATGATAATGAGACACTGTGCATAGAATTCATCCTCAGTGTTTGCAAAAAGAATCTTTAAAGACATGCCAATTACTATCAATGAATTGCACCAACATATGGAAAACACACCTCACTCCACTTTGGCAGATAAATTGATGCGGTTTGGGACAACATTGAGGGGAACAAGGTCATACTGGACCAAATGTCATGCAGAACTGATAGATATGCTTCATCAAATTGGTACTCCTACAATCTTTTTCACATTGAGTGCAGCAGATATGTATTGGCTAGATTTGCATGCACTAATGCCAGGTACAATGCCAACTAATCCAAGAGAAGCTCAAAATTGGAGGAGACAAAATGTTATTGACTACCCTCACATAGTAGCACACTATATGCACTTAAGACACTCAATGTTCAGAAAAGAGATTCTAGAAAAGGGAATGAACGTCAAAGACTTTTGGTGTAGATATCAATGGTAGCATAGGGGGTCGCCACATGTGCATGGATTCATATGGATTGAAGGTGCACCCAATATGAACAACATTGATTGGTCAAATGAGGAGGAGCAAAAAAGTGCTGAAAGATATTTCCATTCTATTGTTCATGCATGGAACCCTAGGGAAGACCCTCATCAATGAAATATACAAGCATGTATATAAATAGTACAATATATTTATAATGAGATATAACTGATATACTCATTCTCATTATTTTTAATTCTAGGCAATGGTAAATTTTCAACAACATCCATGTCTCAAAAATACGAGACAACTTGCAGAGGTAGATCTGGGACGTGGCTATGAAGAGATCCTAAATTGTGTAGAATGACACACAATCTATAAGGAAGGTGCATGCCTTCAAAAAAAAAAGGGGAAGGATGGTTTGGTAATCATTTCAACACAAGTAATATTTATATCTGAATTATATTTACATCCAAAAGAAATAAAAATAAAAATAAATTTTATTATATTGATTATAGGTATAATGCTCCTTGGCCATTAAACTTGGGTGGATCAAAATTATATGAAGACATAGAAACAGGCGAAAAGAAATTTGAACTAGCGAGAAATGATGATAGATTGAATTCACATAATCACCACATACTGCAATTGTGGAGAGCGAATATAGATTGGCAACCTATTCTTTCCAAACATGCTGTAGTCATCTACATTGCCAAGTATGCAGCAAAATTAGAGAAATCCTTAGAAACATATCACCAAATGTTGATGCACCTCTCCAACATGGAAAACCCAGATGATTTAGCTGCACAAGCATCTAGGAGGCTTCTAACTAAGACAATTATAGAAAGAGACATTGGAGCTCAAGAAACATGTCATATGTTGTTAGAACTCCCATTAGTAGAGAGCAGCAAAAGATTTGTGAATCTAAATGTCTCGCGTAAGATGTTCAAACCTGTAACTGTAAATAATGAAAATAATGAAGAACAAACTAAATCTTTTATTGATGGTTACAAAAGGAGGTCATTGTGTATGGAAGGTGTGGCACTAATTGATGCAGCAAGATCATGGATATATAATCCTAAAAGAAGACAAAACAAATGGGAGCTAAGGGAAAAAGTAGCAATTGTCAGAGTGTTTCCTAGGTTTGTATCTATTCCTTCATGTGAGTCAGGTAAATGGGTTGACTTTTGTTTATCAGAGTTATTTCTCTACAAGCCATTCCATGACATAGAATGAGATATTGGGAATGATGATGACTCCATCTTATAAAAGTGGGAGACATTCAATTACAATCCTTGAAATGTTGAATGTATAATGATTGCAGAAAATGTTGAAAACCCAAGTGATTATGAGACTAAAGACAATGAAAATATTCAAAGAAATACGATAGAACATGAATGGGAGATTATATCTAGGTTGCATCATGGTCAAAATATACAGTGTTCAGAAATAGACATGTTGGGGAGAAGAGACATTGACAAACATACAAATTGGTCTATTGATTATCAAGGAAAAGAGTACACTAATGTAGCAATCAATTTCATAATTAACATGAAGGATCATGGATGTCTTATATATGATGACATACCTCAATGCATCAACTACATGACCCTTGGTGACAAACAGAAAAAGGCAATCGACATAATTATGGCACACTACCATAGAAATCAACATGGAGAGCCATTGTTCATGATAATTCAAGGAACAGTAGGAACAGGAAAGTCATATCTAATTGGTGCCATTAGTCAATCTCTTGAAAATGCTGCAATGCCCTCCTGTTCTCCCCTACTATTACTTGCACCAACAGGAGTCACAACATTCAATATAGGAGCCTCTACAATTCATTCAAAATTGAAAATACCAATACGAGATTTTGCTCAACTAGAAGGAACAAGGCTCACCAGTTTTCAAGAAGAAATGGCACATATAAAATACATTTTGATTGATGAAATGAGCTTCATTGGTCAGAACATGCTAGAAAACATAGATTCACGACTCTGACAAGCATTCCCACAAACTGCAGACATAAGCTTTGGAGGTAAATATTTCAATTTTCAATTATGAACAAGTAATTCGAGTAAAAAATATAGTTTAATAATTAACTGAAATACAATAAAAATACACTACTTAAAATATTGATTTTGTTGGTAAAATTTCAAGTGTATCTATTATTTTGGTAGGAGATTTGGGTCAACTACCTCTAGTAAATGATAGACCAGCATATGACAGTAATAGAAGGGAAAATTTGCTAAGGCAAGAATTCAATACTATTGTTACTTTAGATAAGATATTCAGACAAGATGGGGAAAATGTTGACCAACAAAGATTTCGTCAACTTTTGACAAATGTAAGAGATGCAAACCCACAAATTGATGATTGGAGGTTGCTAATGATGAGAACCCCTCTCAACATAGATGCTACAACAAATTCTAAGTTTGAAAATGTTGTCCATTTATTCTCAACAAATGAAAATGTTCACAGTCATAATAAAAAAATGTTACATTCATTGAAGCATCCCGTTGCACGTAGTGTTGCAACAAAAATAGGAAGTGGTAATACATTAGAAGATTGTTCAAATGATGAGCTTGATTTGGAGTTGCTAATATCTAAGGATTCTAGGGTCATGCTAACTTCAAATCTATGGATAGAAGTGGGTCTTGTAAATGGAGCTCTAGGGTACATTCAAAAAATTATGTACAAAGAAGGTACTGCTCCGCCTCAACCTCCAACATATGTGATGGTTGAGTTTGATAATTATTCTGGACTACCATTTGAAGATCATCATCCAAAAATAATACCAATAACAGCAATAAAAAAGGGTACAACACTTCAATTACCATTAAGATTGGCATGGGCATTGACTATACATAAATCTCAAGGATTGACTCTTCCAAAAGTGACAATTGATATAGGGCCAAGAGAAAGAACAGGATTGACATTCGTGGCAATTTCTCGTGTCAAATCTCTACAATGTCTAAGAATAATGCATCCATTCACATATGATCGATATGAGAAAATGAAAAAGGGTAGACAACTTGCCAAGCGCAAGGATGAAGAAAATAGACTTAAATGCTTGGAAGATAATTGATGTAATATATTATTTTTTGATGCATTTAGTACAATTTCTTTTTCCCACTTTAATAATTTGTAACATTTTTTGTACTATTGTATGCTTTCACAATATCTACATTGAATAATTCTATGCTATATTTATGTCTCATTTGAAATGTTATAAATATATTTTGTTAATGCATAATATGTAAATAGACATTTAATATAATCTTGCATCATTTTTAATATATTTTTTTTTAAATGATTTAATATAGTAACCTTTAAAAAAATGTGTCTCAAGATATCAAGCTAAAAAAATATATTTTATGTTTCTTTGATAACATGCATTTTCTTAATGGTTACTATCCTTTATGAAACATTTCTTTAGTTTCAAAAATTAAATTCATTATCATGTTTCATTATGATATAAATACTATTAATAATTTCCATGCAGCTTACCAAGATGTTAGACAAATTGCGTTTATCATGGGTTTCTAGTTGGTTGGAAGAATTTCACCCACGTCTTCCACACAATGTTGTCCTTCGTATAGAGGAGCTGAGTGTTCGTTATTGACTAAGGGATAGAATGGTCAATCGAATTAAAAATAATGGACCAAGGAACACTCAAATTAAATTTTATAACTATGTTGTATACTTCAACTTTTATTACAAAACGAAGGTGCAGATGAGCTTAGATGTGAAGTTTCACCACCTACAAATTGAGATGGTAGATTTATGTGGATGGTCAGATGCTTTGTACCATGAGATTCATGATCTTTATCTTGCAGGATGCATTTTTAAAATCATGATCAGGCTAGCAGTAAATTTCAGGAAGCACACTCTCTCTGATGAACTCAGTCTAAAGTTTATGAAATTTCTTAAAGGAGAATCTAAAATTAGCTATCACAAGGGCCCACTCAAAGAATGGTTGATTGCTACTCTTAAGTTTGATTACACCATCACATTCATAGTACACCAAGTCATTCCATCTTTCAGGGTGTTGCACGCATATTATGGGGTGCCTACCTTATTTTCTGTGAAGACTACTCTATCAATTAAAGTTCATAAAATTCTTCCTAGAAATGTGGAGATATTACCAGTGCATCCATGGTTTAAAAAGTGAAAGTATTCTGCATATTATTGGACAATGTGTTTACAAAATTTTAAACAATTGTACTTTTTATTTTAAGCAATTTTGGAATGACTATTAAGTAATAAATTGTTAATTGTCGTGATTCATTATGTCAAATTGTGTTTCAATAAATATTAAGTATTTAATTATTACATGATGTTCATGAATTATCTTCAGTATTTCTCCAATGTTTACTAATTGTTTGACAATATAATGGATAATCTAAACTCTATAATTTATCATTATCCTAATTGCAATTTAGACCCTTTTCCCAAATTACACCCTTATCCTATATATTGTAATTATAATCAAAACCCTAACCCTAAACTTAATTGTCTTCGTAACCATGATTATAATCAAAGCCCTCACCCTAATCATAATAATAAATCTAAACAATTTATCATTATCCTAATTGCAAATTAGACCCTTTTCCAAATTACACCCTTATCCTATATATTGTAATTATAATCAAAACCCTAACCCTAACCCTAATTCTCTTCATAACCCTAACCCTAATTCTCTTCGTAACCATGATTATAATCAAAGCCCTAACCCTAATCATAATAATAAATCTAAACAATTTATCATTATCCTAATTACAAATTAGATCCTTTTCCCAAATTACACCCTTATCCTATATATTGTAATTATAATCAAAACCCTAACCCTAACCCTAATTCTCTTCATAACCCTAACCCTAATTCTTTTTGTAACCATAATTATAATCAAAGCCCTAACCCTAATCATAATAATAAATCTAAACAATTTATCATTATCCTAATTGCAAATTAGATCCTTTTCCCAAATTACACCCTTATCCTAAATATTGTAATTATAATCACAATGCTAACCCTAACCCTAATTCTCTTCATAACCCTAACCCTAACTCTCTTCGTGACCATGATAATAATCAAAGCCCTAACCCTAATCATAATAATAAATATAAACCAGACTCTTACCCTAATACTAACACTAAATACTAACCCTAATCAAATTAATTAATTCAATGTGTTAATCAATCTTAGATATAATTCCTTTATTTTCTCACTATATAATTTACTATTGTAGATTGAGTATAATAATAATAAAATGTTTGATTATGCATCGCAACTGCTACTAGCATATATATATATATATATATATATATATATATATATATATATATATATATATATATATATATATATATATATATATATATATATATATATATATATATATATATATATATATATATATATATATATATATATATATATATATATATATATATATATATATATATGCATCGCAACTGCTACTAGCATATATATATATATATATATATATATATATATATATATATATATATATATATATATATGTATGTATATATATATATATATATATATATATGTATATATATATATATATATGTATGTATATATATATATATATATGTATATGTATATATATATGTATATATACATATATATATATATATACATATATATAGATATATATCTATATATATAGATATCTATATAGATATATATCTATATATATATATATATATATCTATATAGATATATATATATATAATATATATATATATATATATATATATATATATATATATATATATATATATATATATATATATATATATCTATATCTAGATCTAGATCTAGATATATATATATATATATATATATATATATATATATATATATATATATATAAAATAAGCTGAGAGATATCCTTCTCGAGGTGCCTATTTTCATTATATATCTTAGTGCAATAGGCACCTCAGAAGGATATCTCTCGGCTTATTATATATATATAAGCTAGTTATAAATCCACTAAAACTGATTTAAAGAAGATACAAGCATATTAGAAATAAAATCTTATTTACTATAAAATAAATTATCTAAACCAACCTTATTTAAATAACAATCTGTTTATCCTTTTACCCACATAAAAATAAAAAGGAATAGAAATCTAACATAAACGAAAGTCAAACTAGTATTAAAATAAAATAAAGGTTAATAAATTTATTTATTTTTTAAACATAGTTCTCTTTTTATTTCCCTGTGAAAGTGCCCAGCCCCACACACATGCTACATAGGAAGCTCACGCTCGTAGAGGGGAGGAGGAAGAAGGGATGGAGGTTGGGGGTTTTGGGCAGCCCCCATGCCTTTTTTAAAAAATTTGTTTCATGCTCTCTGCGCACAATCCCAAGTTTGAGATTTTAAAAAAAATATAAACCCTCGGATATTTATTATTTTAATGTTATATTATATTATATTATATTATATTTTAAGAATTATTTAATATGTTTATTACAAAAACAAAATTTACAAACATTACATATAATATTTAATTTTACTGGTGTAAAACAAAATTTCCTGAATATAGAGGATTTTTTTTACATTAAAAATTTCATATCAAAAATCTATATTAGAATATGAATAACTTGTAGGAAACAAAAATTTAGTTTAGGCATATAAATTTTTTTGTAAAAATTTTCAAAAAAATATTCTAAGTCCAAAAATAATATTGCAAATGAAGCTCCTTTTTTTTCTATAACTTTAACCATAACAAAATTAACTATATACCCCTTTTTTTATGCACTTTTTTCAATTTTATAGGGATTTCAAATCTATCATAAAAATTACAATGTAACAGAATTAACTAAGAAATTTACAAGACAATAATTTGAACATGAACATTAAATTTTTATCAAGACCATTATAATTTTCAATACTCTCAATCAAATATTTTATTGTAATTTAGAAAATTATAATTATCACATAATCCATTTTATTTCATAGTCAACACAAAATAGATTCGTTGATCCCGTAATTTCCATATTTTTCCATATACATTTTGAATAATTCTGCAAAATTAAAAATTAATTTCAAGGAATCCCCGATTCCAAAGTTTGACATAATTCTGAAATGAAATTTTACAACAAAGTTTTCAACAGAAATTTTCTTCAAGTCCACAATCCACAAGCCTTACATCATCTAGGTTTTTGTATAAGCATGGTTGACCACGAAGGCTCATCTCCCAACCTAGGCCTTTTCAATGCCACCCCCGAGCTAGGGGATCCAATAAGCAATGAAATACAAATAGGTACTTATGCATGAAAGGAAAACATCAAAAGACCAAGACACTCAAACATACTTCCCAATAGGGTATAACAATAGAAAGGTCTCCTAGAGGCCTTTCTAAAAGAGGGTAGAGGTGGACTACCAGGTGGAGAAGCCATAGTACAATACAAACTTTCCAAGCCACACATGGACTTGGGATGACTATCTTCAAGAAGATACGGTCTAATCTCCTTATGCCCCCCCCAAATGCCTGGAGGCCATACTTGGCATTATGGGTATCATGACACCCCATGTTTATCACTCCATGCATGGGAGACTCTGCACAACCTAGGTCTACTACCTTCTACCCCCTTCAAGGTTACTCCACTCTCCCTAGGGTGAGTAAGCCTTGAAGAAACCCAACCCAAAATGAATTCACAAAGCAAAAACAACATTTTTACAAAACTTAAATTTTAAAACATGAACTATAAAAAGCCATGGACTCCATTAATGGAGCTCCAAGCTCAAATACAAACTTGAAAGAATAAAAGTTAATACAAAGGCCAACCTTACTCCAAGCAAGTTGAAATTTTGAAAACTTGAACTTCTTCCAAAGCTAGCCTCTTTCCTAAGCTTTTCCAAAAAAAGTGGTCTCTAAATCTAGAGTGTGGGTGATCAACTAATCCCTTCTCCAAGTTTCTCCTAAATAGACAAACCTCCTAAAATCTAGGAGCCAATTAGAAGAGGGAAGGAAAATTCCATTCCCTTCTTCCCACTTGCCTTCCTTCACCATAAATGGAGTTGAATGTAAGTTTGGGAAGAAGAGAGAGGTTAACCAAAACCTCACAACTCTTCAATTTCGACCAAAATGAAAACCTTGAGTTTAGAGGGGTCATAAATGAGTTTTAAGGCTCTTAATGGGTTTAAAATGACCCCTAACCCCTAAGGTATCAACCCATGTAGCTAAAATTGACCCCAATTAACCTATGGGAGCCCAAATGACCCTCCTAAACTCCACCTAAATTTTATGCACGGATTTTTGGTCTTGGTTGACTTATAGAAACTTCCCAACCCAAGGTTAGTTGATCCTACCCTAAGGCTACACCCTAGTCAAGCCCTTGACCCAAACAATAATAAAATACTTAACCATGCCAACACTTAAGCCACAATTTGCCAAATTTGTCATATTTAATAAAACAAATTACATGGCTAATTCATATAGACATTAACTAAATAAATTACACTCATGCAAACCACATTTACGAATAAAAGACTATTACAATGAGGTCCATGTTTCTTTTACAAAGAGGACCTTGGAATGCATGGTATAAACATAGGTTCCAATACTGGATCCCCGCATTTAGATCCATGGTCAACTTATCATGTACACTCATTGCACACATCAGTAGGTCCAATTAACATGATATAAACATAATACATCAATACTACATGGTTTAAAACTATGTTTGTAAATAAATCAACTGAGCATAACTTTGGTTTCTTGAACCAACTTTTCATCGCAATAGTTTTAAAACATCATATGTAACATAATCATAACTGAAACTAAATCAAAACATATAGTATCTTGAGTGTACCTTGATTACATAATCAGGTACTAAACATATAACATAGGATTCAATAGATCCTTTAATACATAAGTGTCTCAAATGGTCAAGTATGTCTATGAAATAAATACTAATAACATAAAAATAGAAACAGTATAAATATGAATGTCTAATAGGTCTCACATCCACCCCCTCTAGGCATGAACCTCCTCATGGAGTTCATCAAAGAGGTGAGGATATTGTGACCTCATCTATGATGCATCCTCCCATGAAGCTGTGACCTCGTCATAACAATCCCACTGGACCCTAACCTGGTCCAGCACCCTACCTCGAAGTGCCAGGGTCTGTCAAGCTAAAATATGAATGGGTTCCAGTGCCAGCTGTCCATCTAACTCTACCTTCAAAGCATCCCAATCTATCACATGAGACTCATCATAAACATACTTCCACAAAACTGAAACATGAAACACATCATGGATGCGTGATAGACTAGGTGGCAAAGCTAAACAGTAAGCAACTGGTCCTATCCTCTCAAGGATCTCAAAAGGTCCAACAAAATGAGGTGCTAGATTAGAGACCTTTCCAAAATGGATTGGACTCTTATGCAGTCGCACTCTCAAAAAGACCATGTCTCCTACTAAGTAAGCTCGATCGATCCTCTTCGCATCGGCATACTTCTTCTATCTATCTTGAGCCTCTCTATGACACTGCCTAATCAAGGTCACCTGCTGCTCCATATCTCTGACTAACTCAGGACCAATTGAAACTTTTTCCTTAATCCTATCCCAACTGAGTGGTGTCATGCAAGGTCTACCATAAAGAGCCTGGTATGGAGGCATACCCAAGGACCTATGATGCCCATCATTATAAGAAAACTCCACTAAGTGTAGGCATTCCTCCCACTGGGTCTGATGGTCCATAACATACATACAGAGCATGTCCTCTAACACCTAATTAACCCTCTTGGTCTACCCATCTATCTCAGGATGATAGTTCATATTGAAATTGAGCCTAGTGCCCAAAGCTACTTATAGTTCTCTCCAAAAGGATGAAGTGAAGAGAGAATATCTATCTGAGATGATCTTACGAGGTACGCCATGTAGTCTAATAATATCTTGCAAGAACACTTGTGCTACTTAAGGTGTAGTAAAGGTAGTACGCACTGGTGAAAAATGATCCACCTTGGTCAACTTGTCAACTATCACCATGATGGCATCTTGACGGTGAGATGACGTAGGAAGACCAACAATGAAGTCCATAGATATGGTGTCCCACTTCCACACTAGTATCTCATGAGGCTGAAGTAGACCACCAGGATGTTGGTGTTCCACCTTCACCCTCTGGCATTTTAAACACTTAGCTACCAACTCAACAATCTATAGCCTCATGCTTGGCCAATGATATAACTGTCTCAAATCGGCATGCATCTTCTTCACTCTAAGATGCACTGCACAAGGGGCTCTATGGGCCTCTAGCATGACAAACTCTTGCAATCCTCTAGAAGAAGGTATGTAGATCCATCCTCTATGACGTAAGAGTCCATTTGACTCCAAGGAATAATCTGCATACTTCCCCTCAAGGGGTCTCTAAGACTGAATCAACTCACTCACTCCTACATAAAACTCATCATCATGCAAGTGATGAAGAATGTGATCTCTCAAATTTGTGCTTGTAGACATAGAAGAAAGGTCATGTCATCTCCTACTCAAATTATCTGGGACAACATTCTTTTTCCCCTTGATGTAGTGAACATCAAAATCATATTCACACAAGAGCTCCATCCATCTTTTTTGCCTAGCATTAAGGTTCAGTTGAGTGAAGATGTACTGTAGACTCTGATGGTCTGAATGAAGTTCAAATCGATGTCCTAAAAGGAAGTGTCACCATCTCACTAAATCATGCACCACTGCTGCAAGTTTGAGATCATGGGTAGGATAGTTGAGCTCATGAGTCTTTAGTTTCCTGGACTCATAGGCTATAGCTCATCCATCCTACATAGTAACTACCCCTAAACATCTAAGGAAGCATCTGTGAAAACTAAAAACTCTGCTAAAGGCTCTGCCATAGCAAGAATGGGTGCACTGGTCAATGCTCTCTTGAGCTTCCAGAAAGCTCGTTCACACTTCCCAGTCCACTCAAACTTCTTTCCCTTTCATTAAAGAGAATTAATAGGGTGTGCTACTCAAGAGAAACCTTCAACAAACTATCTGTAATAACCAGCTAAACCCATCAAACTCCTCACTTCGATCACAGAGGTAGGTGCTAGCCAATTCATGATGGCTTCAATCTTCAATGGGTCTACTGAGATCCCATCACCAGATATCACATGGCCCAAATATTTGACCTTTGTTCTAAAGAAGGCACATTTCACCAAGCTTCCATAAAGTTGATTATCCCTAAGGCACTGCAAAACTAGTCTTAGGTGCTCTTCATGTTCTCTTTCATTCTTCGAATAGGTCAAGATATTGTCAAGGAATACCACCAAAAACTTGTCAAGAAAGGTATGAAATACTCCATTCATAAGACTCATGAATATAATTGGAGCATTTGTAAGACTGAATGGAACCATGGTGAACTCATAGTGGTCATATTTGGTGTGAAATGTGGTCTTGTGGATATCACTATCCACTATCCTCAACTGGGGATACCCTGACTTAAGGTCGATCTTGGAGAACACTCTGGCACCTTGAAGTTGATTAAATAGGTCATCAATCTTAGGAAGTGGATACCGATTCTTGATGGTTACCTTGTTCAACTATCGGTAATCCATACACAACCTAAGAGATATGTCCTTCTTCTTCACGAAGATCATAGGTGCACCCCAAAGAGAAACACTAGGATGAATATGTACTTTCTCCAATAGTTCCTCAAGCTATGACTTGAGCTCATTAAGCTCATTAGTGGTCATCCTGTAAGGTGCTCTGGAAACTGGTTCTACCCCTGGTACAAGATCTATGTGGAAGTCTATTACCTTCGAGGAGGCATACTAGGTAGCTCTGTGGGAAACACATCTGCATACTCTTGTAGTATGGGATGGTCATCTAATGAGGTTTCTTGTTCTACCTCATCTTCCCTATCACTGATGGTGATAGAAAACATCTGACATCCCTTTTGCATGCTTTGCTTAAGCTGCATAGCAAAGATCATACAAAGGGATACAGGCCTCTGGATTCCATAAATCAAAGTAGCATAGCCATCATCATCCAAACATTCGACCAACTTCTTGTGACAATCTAGCTTGGCCTTGTGAGCATAAAGCCAATCCATGGGCCAAGAACTAGTCTGTAAGATCCAAGAGGTGTAACTTTGAGGTCTGCTAAGGTGGTCAAACCACAAATCTAAATTGGACACTCCCTAACCAAAGAGGTAACCAATACTCTAGCTCCTGAAGATAACTCAACTTCCCATCTAATATCTTGCCTAGCTACCACTAGCCCGCAATGCTCCACAACCAATGGAGAAACAAAGGAGTTAGTGGCTCCAGTATCAAAAAGGATAGAGATTGCACTACCTCTGATCATACCTGATGCCTCAATGACTATGGCTTGATGCTCAGCCTGGTGGTTGTCAACCATTGCAAATACTCTGTGGGATTGGCTCATGTCCCCAACTGTAGGCTCAAACATTACTGCCTGTTGATTCCCCTTCTAAGCACATTCTCTAGATATGTGCCCCATGGCACCACAAGTATAACACGGTCCTCGATTCTGAACCTAAATGCCTCGAGCCCTGAAATTTTGTAATCCTCTTGTCTGTGTAGACCCACTATAACCCCCTTTATAGGGTTGTTGTGACTGTTCTGGGGGTATATAAGGGGCCTATGATTTCTATCCCTTCTTGGAACCCTGAGAGTTCCACTACTTGGGCTTTGAGGCCTGTTGTCCCTAGGGTGGCTTTGGTGCCTGACTTTGCTAGGACTGTTGTTGCTTCTACTGAGGCTGTGGGGCTTTGAAATTCACTAAATTATTCCTGTGATTACCCTTCCAAGGGGGTTTCTGATAACTAGAATTTTGAGGTGCGGAGTTACAGTTCTGAGATCCTCTACTAATATCCTCAGCAATGACTGCTCTCTCAACTATGTAACGTAAGTCTCCTGGTGGAGTCATGTGTATCATGTTAGATATGGTGTGGTTCAATCCCTTGATAAAGCGATTTACCTAAAGTTTTTCATCCTTCCTGTACTCTACATAAGGGAGGAGCTCGAGGAATTTTCTCTCATATTGAACCACTGAAAGTCCTCACTACTGTAGATCATGAAATTCATCTATATGACACTAACAAAACTGCTCCAACAAGTATCAAGCCCTAATACTTTCCAAGAAGGTTTCCCAAGTGAGTGTGTCCATAACAATGTGGCTCTTGAACTCTTCCTATCTCCACCATGTGGAGGTTGTCCATTGCAAAAGATGAATTTCCATATGTGCCTTAAGATTACTCCCATAAGGGCGCAATCCAAAACATTTTCCAAGGCTTATAAGCCAAGATTCAGCCTCTATACCCTCAATAGATCCCACAAAAGGTGGAGGGTTAAGTCGAATCAACTCTCTAATTAGATCACCTATGTCAAGAGGTGGTCTCTCATATATATGAATCTCATCTCTGGGTGGAGGTTTTGGTCCCCTGATGGAACCAACCTCAGGCTCAGCCTAAACCTCTACAAGTCTAGAAGGAGGACTCCTACTACTATATTACCTCCTTCACACTGTGCCAAAACCACACTCTCTGCTACACAAGATCACAATTCCAGATCTCTGTACTCACAAGTCTTCCTTCATCACTGAATTAGCTCTTTTCTTCACTTCATGCATATATTCACATCTCAACTCTCATAGTACATATTACAACAAGGAAAAAATTCCTTCTTATATACCAAACTCAAATAATTACAAATGAGTCAGTCCTTAATTACAAAATAATAAATTTTACATGCTACACACAAAATTTCACATAAAACTGTCGGCTTCCAGATACTGTAACTTTCTCAAAACATATCTTCAAATTTTTCAATATGAATCACATCATCATTAATGAGTCTCTAACATCCCTTTAACTGCACAAAATTATATTCCATCCAAGCTAAGAGATATCCTCCGATTTTCAAAAATCGCTTCACAGAAACACTGCTTTCACCAAAATGCTCATAACTCTCATGAATGAATGAATTTCTTTTTGAATTGTTAACCATAGGTTAATAACACACCAAATAACATACCATCAACTATGCAAAAGCCAATATGCAATACATGTGTGCAAAAAAAAACTGTACCTGCTTTCCTGCTGATATCCAGAATATCACTGTGTTGACATCAATGACAATCCAAGTCATGAATGCAACAACAACTGCTACAGAATGACTACCAAAATACTTTTCATTCATTCCTAAAAATCTCCCCCATTGGCATTGATGGCAACATAGATGAAAAAATCCAATGTTCCAAAAATCCAATACTGCAACATCACTGCAAAATATCAAATTAAATCTTGCTTCGTTTTCCTATTCAGCTCTCTCATACAATCCACAATGTTTTTCATGTATATCTCTCCCCCATTGACATCAATGATAGAAATTCCATCACTAATTCAACAACAACTTAATGTCAAAAGACACTTTTCAGAAAAATACAATAACAAGAGTCCTCATGACTCAGCTCATAAACTCCCCCATAGAGGAAGTTCCAACATCCAATCCAGAAGAAAGATAGGGCTCATATACCACTGGACGGATGCAATCATCTCATCAATTCTCAAAAATAGGTTGGGGCATAACCCCAAGCATACCTCTTAGATACACAAATGTATCCTTAGGTAAAGGTTTTGTAAATATATCTGCTATCTATTCCTTTGTGCTTATGTACTCCAATCTTACTTCTTTTTCTGCAACTTTCTCTCTTACAACATGATACTTGATCTCAATATGTTTAGTCTTAGAATGTAAAACAAGATTTTTTGACATACTCACTATACTGGTGTTATCACAATGTATAACAATAGGCTCATCAAACTTTATTCCAATATCCTTCAACATCTGCTTCATCTAAATAATCTGATTACAATTATTTGCTGCTGCAACATATTCTACTTCTGTTGTACTTTGTGAAGTACAATTATGCTTCTTACTTAACCAAGAGACCAATTTTCTTCCAAGAAAAAAGGCTCCACCACTGGTTCTTTTCTTTTCATCAACGCTGCCTCCCCAATCTACATCAATATAGGCACATAAAGTAAAATCATTAGAATTCTCATACCATAATCCATAATCCTTTGTTCCTTTTAGATATCTCAGTATCCTCTTTACTGCTACATAATGTGATTCTCTAGGTTCTGCTTGAAATCTCGCTACAATCCCAACTGAATGTGCTATATCAAGTCTTGTATGTGTCAAGTACTGCAATCCTCTAATCATATATCTGTATTTTTTCTGCTCAACTGCTGGTGTCTCATCTTTGCTAGATAACTTATGTCCAGTTACCATAGGTGTTCCAACAGGTTTAGAATCTTCCATTCCAAATCTTTTCAATAAGTCATTCAAATACTTAGTCTGACTTACAAATATACCTTCCTTTCTTTGTGTTATCTGTAATCCCAAAAAATATTTCATTTCTCCAATCATGCTCATCTCAAATTTAGTCTTCATTTCATCTGCAAATTTGTCACTAGCTTCATCTTCTCCTCCAAAGATAATATCATCAACAAATATAACTATAACCAACAAACCATTCTCAATTTATTTTGTGTATAAATTACTATCTGTTGTTCCTTTTATAAATCCCAATTTCAATAAATACTTATCCAATCTTGCATACCAGGTTCTAGGTGCTTGTTTTAATCCATATAAAGCTTTCTTTAACTTATATACCATATCTCCTTGTGTCAAAGGAAAACCTTTAGGCTGCTCAATGTAGACTTCTTCTTCCAATTCACCATTCAAAAATGCTGATTTCACATCCATCCGATACACTTTGAATTTCTTGTAAGCTGCATATGCTAGAAACATTCTCGCTGCTTCAAGTCTGGCCACAAGTGCAAAAGTTTCTTCATAGTCAATTCCTTCTTGTTGTGAATATCCTTTACATACCAATCTTGCTTTGTTTCTTATCACTTCTCCTTGTTCATTCATCTTGTTTCTGAATACCCACTTTGTTCCAATCACATTCTTGTCTTTAGGTCTAGGGACCAATTCCCATGTCTTGTTTTTTTCAATCTGCTCTAGTTCTTCTTTCATAGAAATAATCCAATGTTCATCTTCACAAGCTTCATTAGTAGTCTTAGGTTCAATTTGAGAAATCAAACATAAATGTACCTTATTTTGAGTCAAAACTCCTCTATCTAAACTTCTAATAGCTTGCTCAACAGGGTGATGTTTTGAAGTATACCTGTTAGGTGTCATAGTTACTGATCTTGTTCCAACTATAGATTCTTATCTACTTTCTTCTTTGTTTTCTTCTCTATTTTCTTCAGTATGACTTTCATTCAGCAAATCACTGTTAGTTTCAAAAAATAATTCTGCATTTTCAATGTTAGGCTGAGGTTGTGCTTCTCCATCAGATTCATAATCAAGCATTCTTTCCTGAATTTTAAACTTCTCATCAACTTTTACATTTGCACTTTCAACAATAGTCTTAGTTCTTTTGTTATAACATCTATATGCTTTTCTTTTTAAAGAATATCCAAGAAATATTCATTCATCACTTCTAGGATCAAATTTTCCTATATCATCATCTCTCTTTATATAACATTTACTTCCAAAATTCTAAAATACTTAACTGAGGGTGTATGTCCAAACCATAATTCATAAGGTGTCTTGTTTGTATCTGCTCTTATTTGTACTATGTTCATAGTGTATACTATTGTGTTTGTTGCTTCTCTCCAAAAAGTCTTAGCCAAATCATTTTCAAACAACTTAGCTCTTGTTCCTTCAATTATTGACCTGTTCCTTCTTTCTGCAATACCATTTTGTTCTAGTGTTCTAGGGGCTGAAAGTTGTCTCTTAATACCATTCATTTCACAAAAGGTGTTAAACTCTCTAGATGTAAATTCACCACCTCTATCAGATCTTAGACACTCAATCTTCATTCCAGATTCATTCTCAATTTTTCTTTTCATGATCTTAAATTTATCAAATGCTTTAGATTTTTCTTTCAAAAATGCAATCCACATCATCCTTGTAAAATCATCAACAAGAATCATAAAATACCTTTCTCCATAGAATCCTCTAGTCCTAGTAGGACCACTCAAGTCTGTATGAACAATCTCTAGCTTCTCCATTGATGTGAACTTCTTGTTGGGAAATGAACTCCTTTTCTGCTTTGCCATCATACATTCTTTGTAAATCATGTTAGTAGGTTTCATAATTCTAGGTAAATCTCTTACCGCAAGTGTAGTGCTCACCTTGACAATATTATCAAAGTTTATATGACAAATCCTTTTATGCCATAACCAACTATCATCAATCTTAGTCCTCAAACATGTCATCTCAGTAGGATTCAACTGAAATACATTACCTCTGGTTCTGGATCCTTTTCCAATCAGATTTCCACCTTTATCTTTTATCACACAAGTTTTCTTAGTAAACCAAACTTGATAACCCTTATCAGCCAATTGTCCAATGCTTAATAGATTATGTCTCAATCCATCAACAAAGTAAACATCATCAGTGTTAGTCTTTCCATCAAGAGTAATTGATCCTATACCCTTAATCAAACAAGGTGCATTGTTACCAACCCTAACAATTTCTCCATCATAATTATCTAACTTAACAAACTTTCTTTTATCTCCAGTCATATGATGTGAACAACCACTATCTATAATCCAATCAGATTTCTTTTCAACTTGTGAAACTAATTCTTTTTCTTCCCTTTTATCAGATTCAGAACTTTCTTCTTTAATTGCTACAAATCCTATTTCCTCAAAGTTATCATTATCACTGTCACTTAAATGTCTTTCAATTCCTACTTCAATATCTTCATCATTTGCATAATAACATTCTTTAGATCTCCTAGGTTTAAAGTTGCTTCTATACTTCTTAACTCTTTTAGGACATTTAGATGCAAAATGACCATATTCTTGACAAGTCCAACATTTAAAGATTTTCTTACCATCTAGTTCTCTTTTTACAAGTAATGCAATACCTTCTTCAATCTTCTTATCTTCCTCAAATTTAGATCTGCTACTGTTGGCATAATCTCCATTCACACTAGTACTTCTTGTAGGTCTAATGTTAAGAGCACTGAATGCTGTTTCCATTCTAGGTAGTTCTCCTGATAATCTCAAGTTCATCTCTGATGTTTCTAATCTTCCAAGAAGAGTCTCTCTTGAAAAGTTTGATGTACAAGGTATCACTTGTTCAATCATCTGTGTTGTCTGCTTGAATACTGGTGTCAAAGTTCTTAAAATTTTCCATATCACTTCATTCTCTATCTTATCACCTCCACAAGACTTTATTCCTGTTACAATCTTAGACATCCTACCAATATAGCTTCTAATAGATTCATCTTCCATCATTCTGATATCTTCAAATGCATAAATCCAATTATGTAATCTAGCCTTCTTTGCATGTTCATCACCTTCAAAAGTAGAATGTAAAGCTTTCCAAATTGCATGAGATGTTTTCAAACATCTTACCTGACTATATTCATTCTCTGGTAGTGCTGACAAAAGTGCTTCTCTTGCAAGTATGTTACACATGAATAGATCTAGTTCATCTTTAGTTCCTACCTCTAGATTGTCTTCCTCAATGATAGTCTTCTCATTCTTTGTAATCAACCAATAACTTGGTCCTAAACACAATAGATGTGTCTTCATCTTTTCTTTCCAGCTGTCAAAATTTACTCCATCAAACTTGGGGCTTTCTTTTCTGAAATTCGCCATGGATCTCCTTAAGTTGTTAAACTTTTCTTTCAAGGACCTGCTGCTCTGATACTAATTGTTAGAAAGTAAAGATCCCCAAGATAACTGAGAGGGGGGGGTGAATTAGTTATCAGATAATTTAACCATTCAACTTGTTTAAACAATATAATCAATGTACTAATCAACCATAGAAATATAACCATACACAATTGCACAATAACACAAGATATGTTGACTAGGGAACCTCTTGAAAAGAGTAAACCCCAGTGGGAATGATGCCCACAAAATGATGCACTAATATGAAAGTTCCTTGTTAGAGGATGGACCCTGTTGGGAGTCTTATGAAATACATTCAGTACATATAAATCCTTGTTAGGAGATTTTGAATCCCTGTTAAAAGATTCTAACCCGGTTAAGAGTTTATGGAAGACAGAAGGACCCACTGCCCAAACAGCTTCAAGGCAAGATCTCTGAACACACTGTCCAAAAGATCTTAGAATTATTCAATAGAATAATATGAAATATATTACCTCCTTCACACTGTGCCAAATCCGCACTCTCTGCTACACAAGATCACAATTCCAGATCTTTGTACTCACAAGTCTTCCTTCATCACTGAATTAGCTCTTTTCTTCACTTCATGCATATATTCGCATCTCAACTCTCATAGTACATATTGCAACAAGGAAAATATTCCTTCTTATATAAAAAACTCAAATAATTACAAATGAGTCGGTCCTCAATTACAAAATAATAAATTCTACACGCTACACACAAAATTTCACATAAAACTGTCGGCTTCCAGATACTGTAACTTTCTCCAAACATATCTTCAAAGTTTGCACTGTGAACCACAACATCATTAATGAGTCTCCAACATCCCCTTAACTGCGCAAAATTAGATTCCATCCCAGCTAAGAGATATCCTCTGATTTTCAAAAATCGCTTCACAGAAACACTGTCTAAACACTGCTTTCACCAAAATGCTCATAACTCTCATGAATGAATGAATTTCTTTTTGTGATGTTAACCATAGGTTAATAACACACCAAAGAACATACCATCGACTACACAAAAGCCAATCTACAATACAACATGTGTGCAAAACAAAACTGTACCTGCTTTCCTGTTGATATCCAGAATATCACTGTGTTGACATCAATGATAATCCAAGTCATGAATGCAACAACAACTGCTACAGAATGACTGCCAAAATACTTTGCATTCATTCCTAACATGCCTATGTCCACGTCCACACCTACGAGCTAATTGAGTGAGTGGAGGCATCCTACACACATAACAAGACAAAAGTTTAGCAACTATGAAGCGAGTTCGGTTCCCAAGGTTAACTAAATCGTGCTCTGATACCAAAATGTCGTGCCCAAAAGTTGGGCAAAACACAAGTACAAAATTTTTCTAAAAACCTACTAACGAACTATAAAAACTATACTAACGCAGCTAAGAAGTGAAACACTAACTAGCACAAGTCACAAGGTTCCCTAGACTACTAGCTTTAACCAGCACACAAATCAGAACAGTTGACCAAAAGTCAACTAGAGTTGACCAAAAGTTAACTAGAGTTGACCAAAAGTCAACCATCACCAAAATATGCACAACCAAGCTAAAAGGAAACAAAATGCATCTAAGAATACTTGGGCATGCTAACTGAGGCATTTGACCAATGTTTGACTCAGGGTTGACCAAAAAGTCAACTGTGCCCAAAAGCCAGCCTTCAAGTCTAGAGAGGTCATTAAGACCCTAGATGAGGCCCAAGGATGATAAAAGATTAATCGAAAGTATCTGAATTAATTATTCATTAAACTAATAATTAAGCCTTCAATAAAAATAAATCTATGCCAAAAGATTATCGACTTAATTAATAAAAATAATTAGTATACTGAATCTAATATTTAAATAGATTAACAAATATAGTTTAAGTTTAACAAAATTAAATTAGTGCATAATACTATAATTGAAACATATCCATTTTAACATTAATATCTATTTGAAAAAAAATCCAAATTTTAGATAAGTATAATCTAAATTAGTTTAAGCAATAAACTAAATTAATAAATATTTAAACTTTAAAACAATAAAACTTTAAAATACATTTGTCTTAATTAACCGTTTCAAATTATAAATTTACCAACTTCATAAACAAAATAATTACCATATTTGTTTTGAAAATAAATGAAATTATATAAAATTAATAATACTAAATCTTTAATAAAATAATATCTATTTTTCTAACATTTATTATCTAGCAAAATATAAATAAATAAATAAAAACTAACTAAATCCCAAACTAATTAGTGAAAATGCTATTTACTAGCATTTAAAATTTAAAATCTATAAATCTATAACATTTTTACCTCTTTCTTTTAAAAATAAAAAATAAACTAATCATACTTTGATAATACAAGTTCATACAAATAAACCTCTAAATTAAGTTCATTTAGATAAAGAATCTAAATCTAAAATTTAAAATTTATAACTTAATTAAAACTAAACTTAAATACAACTTTATTAATTAATGATAATAAAAAATAATAATTTATTTTAAGAATAGCAATTCTAATTTTAATATCATTATAAATCCACTAAAATTGATTTAAAGAAGATACAAGCATATTAGAAATAAAATCTTATTTACTATAAAATAAATTATCTAAACTGACCTTATTAGTACTTGTCGATAGGCTAGGCAAGTACTATTGCATTTATTTTTGGATTTCTTCCATTAACTAGTGATTAAAAAATCACATTTCTACCAATTAAAATTATTATTTTTATTAAATTTGTTACAAAATTAATAATTTGTATAGTATACATGCACATTTTTTATGTTTATAATTCAACAAAATTAATTTCGAGCTCTTCTCTTGGCTTAAAAATTTAGCCTCTTATACACAGATTTTGTGGAAGCACTACCTATATACAATTTTCGAGGAAATATTATAGGGACAAATACTTTACAATGCCTTTAAAATAATTCATATTTATTTTTAAAAATATGTTATAATATAAATGCATGGTTTTGGATATAGATTATTTATTAACTAATGTATATTAAATTGAATAATAAAATTTGTTATATGTATTATAATTAGATGTTATATATTTAGATTAAATAACATAAATTATAATTAAAATCTAAATATTAATAAACTTAACTTTTTCATTATATAAGTTATATGAACTATATTAAATATTATTAAAATTATTCCTTGTTAATTAAATGATGTAATTTATTTTGATTTTAACAATTATTTTTTTAATATAGGAAATTATATTATATTAGATTAATATTTTATGTGAAGTATTTAAATTTTGATTTATAGTTATATTTTTTAAATATCTTATAATATATTATATTGATTATTTATGTATAAATTATTTTATTTCAAAAATTAATAATTATATTTAAGAAAAATAATTTTATTGATATTTTTAATTATATATTTTTTAAATATTGATAATATATAAAATTAAAAAATTAAAAAATAATATAAAAATATTACTTGAAATCTTTTTAAAAATTAAAGATAATTTATGTACTTCATTAACATAGATATATTCACTTACATTTTTAATGATTAATTTTCTTTTGTTTTTATTAATTTGATTTAAACTATGATAATTAAATATCTTAAATTTGTAAAACAAAAGAGTAAAATATTTATAATTATTATATATTTATAATTCTAAATTAATATAAGATAAAGATGATTTATCTGAGATGTGAACTCTCGGAGCGAACTTTGGATGCGGATTGATGATGGGTGCTCCCCTTAATACCACAAACACATAACAGAAATAGAGAAACAACAACAATATGCAAGAACAGAAAATTGGCTTCTTATTATCTCCACAAATGTGGAATTACAAACTTTCAGAATTACAATATGCAAAGCCACATGGGCATTCCCTTACAATATTCCGTAGGACAAAGCCTCGAACTATTACCCAGATCTACTACCCCGAACTATTCTGAACTGCCTAAGACAATAATACAGTCTTCCTTATATAGGCAATCTTCCACCGCCTGGGAAGGTTCCAGAATTTCAGCCAATAAGGCCGACCAAATTTAGAATTATTTTTATTTTACATTTCATTACATCATAGTCGGCTCAAAATAAATTTTGAAACCCGAACAGAAATTTTGAAGAAAAAAAATCATTTTCCGCCATTTCAGGTGACCCAACTTCCGAAGACCATAAGTCATCACCAGTTGACCCGATTGACTATTGTAACCCCATTTCGGAAAGGGCGCGAGGAGCTCTACAACGCCTAAATTAAGCAAGCTTCATTCAGCCCAAAATTCGACCTCATCCGGGGCCTCTAAAGCCTTCAAAACTGAGTTCGAAGTTTCTGTACCCTGCTACCAATACCGAAAATCTTCAATATCTTCCAATATACACTTGATCTGGCAATGAAACTTTACTGGCAGACTTATATGACCAAAATGAACCTCCAAGAAAGAAATCAGATCATTCTGAGCGCATACAAAAATTACCAAAAATAGTAACTTTCCATAAATAGCAGCTCTGCACAAAATAGCCCTTATTGAATACAAAAACAGAAATATTTTTGGGTGATGCAAGATTGCTCTTACACCCAGGATGCTCCTGCATCAGACACCCGGGGTAATTTGAGAAGTGACCCTGTCATGACTCAGGTGTGTAGAGGAAAACCAAGACGGTTAACCTCCTCCTTTGTTAGCCATGATGAATCTTCAACAGGTCGTCCTTTCCATTTGACCAGATATTCTTCATATGTCATGTTCCTTGTGCTTCTGCCAACACGACTGTCCAGTATGTCTTCAATCTCCTTGATATCTGAACTAGTTGCCGGAATACTCCACTGTGCTGCTGTGATCTCATCTTCAACACCTCCTTCATGATACTCTGTCAGATCTGAAATGTTAAACACTAGTGAAATATTTAGCTCAGTAGGCAATTCTACCTCATATGCGTTTCCTGAATCATGTTTCTTCAATATCCTGCATGGTCCAAACTTCTTCATTTTCAGCTTGTTATATGTACCAACTGGAAACCGCTCCTTCCGCAAATGAACCATGACTTCATCACCAACCTGAAATTCCTTATGCCTCCTTTTCACATCTGCCTTAGCCTTATACTGTGCATTCATCTTGGCAATATGCTTCCTCACCTCCTCATGGATGTTCTTCAAGTGTTCTGCAAAATCTTCAGCTTCAGCACTACTTATTTCTCCTTTATCTATCTTCATCAATTCAGATGCATTTCTTGGACTACTTCCATATACAATCTCGAATGGTGATCTACCAGTGCTCCTATTGACAGAATTATTGTATGCAAATTCTGCCTATGGTAAAATCAAATCCCATCTTGTTGGCTTATCTCCAACCAAACATCTCAGCAAATTTCCCAAGCTCCTATTCACCACCTCTGTCTGTCCATCAGTCTGTGGATGATGTGATGAACTGAATTTCAAATCTGTCTTCAACTTCTTCCACAATGTACGCTAGAAATATCCAACAAACTTAGTGTCCCGATCTAAAACTATGGTCTTTGGCAAACCATGAAGTCTCACTACTTCTCTGAAAAACAATTCTGCTACATGAACAGCATCATTAGTCTTCTTGCAGGGAATGAAATGTGCCATCTTTGAAAATCTGTCAACCACTACAAAAATTGAATCATGTCCCCGCTGAGTCCTCGGTAAACCAAGAACAAAGTCCATGCTAATATCCTCCCAAGGCTTCTCTGGTACAGGTAATGGCTGATACAACCCTGTATTCTGCTTCACCCCTTTCACCATCTGACATACTCTACAACTCTGTACAAACTTCTTCACATCTTGCTGCAACTGTGGCCAATAATAATTCTCACTAACCAAACCAAGGATTTTATCACGACCAAAATGTCCAGCCAATCCTCCGCTATGCTTCTCCTTGATGAGATTCTCCCTCATAGAACTTCGTGGAATGCACAACTGACTCCCTCTGAATAGCATATCATCTTGGATGATAAAATCCAGCCATTTCATCCTGTCTAGAGTAACAGGTTCTGTACAAGCCTTCCAAGCTTCACCAAAATCAGGATCCTCTGGATACAAATTCTTGAGTTCCTTGAACCCAACCACCTCAATCCGCATTTCTGTCAGCAATAGTTGCCTTCTGCTAAGAGCATCTGCAACCCTATTAGACTTTCCACTTCTGTGTTTCAAAACAAATGTATAACTCTGCAAAAACTCAACCCATTTCAAATGCCTTTGATTCAACTTTCCTTGACTATTCAAATATTGCAAAGCTTGATGATCAGTATACAAAACAAACTCTTTAGGAAGTAGATAATGTCTCCACTTCTTTAATGCCTGAACTATAGCATAAAATTCTTGATCATAAACAGAATACTTCCTCTTGGCATCATTTAACTTCTCACTGAAATAAGCAATAGGTTTACCTTCTTGGCTCATAACAGCTCCTATTGCAGTACCACTAGCATCACAATCTACTTGAAACACCTTATTAAAATCTGGAAGTGCTAAAACAGGTTGTTCTGTAACTTTTTGTTTCAATAATTGAAAACTCTTTTCTGCCCCATTAGTCCACTTAAACTCTTTTCTATCCCCTCTCATTGTTTCAGTCAAGGGTCCACAAATACTGCTAAAATTTCTGATAAACTTTCTGTAAAAGCTAGCTAGACCATGAAAAGATCTTACCTCAGTAGCACTCCTTGGAGTAGGCCATTCAAAGATAGCCTGTACCTTCTCTGGGTCCATTTTTAGACCTTCTGCTGAAACTACAAATCCCAAATACACTAACTCTTTCTTCACAAAACTGCACTTCTTCAAATTAATCAACAATTTCTCTTCTCTCAACTTCTCAAACACCATACGAATATGCATCATATGTTCCTCCAATGTCTTGCTAAAAATCAAAATATCATCTAGGTAAACAATGACAAACTTACCCAGAAATTCTTTCAGAACCTCGTTCATGAGCCGCATGAAAGTGCTCGGTGCATTGGTTAGCCCAAAGGCATGACTAACCACTCATATAGTCCTTCCTTTGTCTTGAAGGCAGTCTTCCATTCATCTCCTTCTCTGATCCGAATCTGATGATATCCACTTTTCAGATCTATCTTTGAAAAATACACAGCTCCACTCAAACAGTCCATAATATCATCCATTCATGGCAATGGAAACCTGTACTTGATTGTGATCTTGTTTATTACCCTAGAATCTGTACACATCCTCCATTCTCCATTCTTCTTTGGTGCTAATACCGCTGGTACAGCACAGGGACTCAGACTCTCTCGAATCAATCCTTTCTGTAACAGTTCATGCACTTGTCTGTTCAACTCCTCACTTTCTGCAAGTGTCATTCTGTGTGCTGCCTTATTCGGCAAACTCGCTCCTGGGATCAAGTCCATCTGATGACTGATCTTCCTGACTGGTGGTAATCCATCAGGCACGTTATTGGATACAATATCCTGAAACTCGTTCAACAAATCTGCAACTTCTATAGGAACATCTTCTACTTCCTCTTTACCAGCTTTTGGAATTAAAGCAAAACATACATGCTCATGCCTCATACCATCTAGAAAATTTTTTCCATCAACAAAAGTTATCCTTGCATTACCACATACCTTTTCTCCAGTCTCCTTCAATGGTTTTAGCTTATGTCGCACTCCATCCTTTGTCAGGGAATAGGTATTCGCACGACCATCATGTACAGCACATCTGTCAAACTGTCATGGTCTACCCAACAACATATGACATGCATCCATAGATATGATATCACACAATACCTCATCTTGGTATCCGCCAATCTTGAACTTCACTAGGCATTGTTCATTGACCATGACCTTGTGGTCATCCTGTACCCAGGCAATCCGATATGGATGTGGGTGTTTCTATCTCTTGAGCTTCAACTTTGTCACCATCTCTTCTGACACCAAATTGTCAGTGCTTCCACTATCAATAATCACATCACAACATTTACCTTCACACTTGCACCTGGTGCGAAACAGGCTCCTCCTTTGCTCAGGTTCATTCTCACCACTCAACAGGACTCTTCTGTTAATCAACGTTTCTCCTCTTTCAGCATCTTCAGAATTTGATGATCTGGCATCTTCATCTACATATGCAACTCTGGCCTGGCCTTCATTTCTCCTGTCTGTTCTGCCTTGGTGCTGAGGACATTCAAATGCCCTATGACCTTCTTCTCCACAGTGAAAACATGTTCCACGGAAGCCACCTCTTCCAGATCCTTGTCCTCTTCCTCTTCCTCTCTGATCTCTATTATTCTGATCCTGGAAGCGATTGGAATTATTTCCTCGCTGATTCTGACTACTACTGGCCTCATCCTTCTTTTTCAGATCCTCATTTCGGCCACCATATGACCGTCCACCAGATCGTCCACCATGACCTCTTCCGTTTTGTTTGCTCTCAAACTTCTTGTTCAGCTTTTCCTCTACTTTTAGGGCAAACTGGTATGCCTCTTCAATACTGTTCATTCGAACCAGATTCAGCTCCTCCTGAATGCTTGGCCTTAACCCATTAAGGTATCGGGCAACTTTCTCCTTGTCAGCTTCTGCGTGGCCTGTTCTGATGAGAAGTCGATAGAACTCCTCTGTATACTCCTGAACAGATCTTCCTGCTTGCTTCAAACTCTGCATTTTCTTTAGTAGGTCAAGCTCATAATCAACAGGAATGAACTGTCGCTTCAATTTATCCACCATCCGATCCCATCTTGTGATTTTATCTTTCCCTCTTCTATTTCTCTCTAATTGAATTTCTTGCCACCAGATCTTCGCATGACCTTTCAATCTAGCCTTCGCAAATTTGACCCTATCAGGATCCTCAACATCTTCGTACTCAAAATATTCCTCACATTCATTGATCCAGTCGATCAATTCCTCTGGGTTAAGATTTTCAGAAAATGTAGGAACCTCAATCTTAGGTCTTTTCCCAATCTTGGAAATCGCCCGAAAAAGTCTTTCTTCCTCATGGTTCACAATTTCAACTTCTCCTTCTTGATATTCTTCTTCGGCTTCATCCTCGCTTTCATCTCTGACATTAAGATTCATTCCTCTGCGAATCTCTTCTTGCAATGCTCGCACTTGTCTCTGCAGCTCTCTAACCTCAGGTGTTACAACACCAGCTCTTCCGCCACGTTCCCTTCGTGGAGGCATTTTCGCGATGCGCGCTGAAACCCTAACCACGGTCCTGGTACAAACTGCCTCACAGTCGGCGATCTGTTTACACACTCAAGAAAACCTGCTCTGATACCACTTGATGATGGGTGCTCCCCTTAATACCACAAACACATAACAGAAATAGAGAAACAACAACAATATGCAAGAACAGAAAATTGGCTTCTTATTATCTCCACAAATGTGGAATTACAAACTTTCAGAATTACAATATGCAAAGCCACATGGGCATTCCCTTACAATATTCCGTAGGACAAAGCCTCGAACTATTACCCAGATCTACTACCCCGAACTATTCTGAACTGCCTAAGACAATAATACAGCCTTCCTTATATAGGCAATCTTCCACCGCCTGGGAAGGTTCCAGAATTTCAGCCAATAAGGCCGACCAAATTTAGAATTATTTTTATTTTACATTTCATTACATCATAGTCGGCTCAAAATAAATTTTGAAACCCGAACAGAAATTTTGAAGAAAAAAAATCATTTTTCGCCATTTCAGGTGACCCAACTTCCGAAGACCATAAGTCATCACCAGTTGACCCGATTGACTATTGTAACCCCATTTCGGAAAGGGCGCGAGGAGCTCTACAACACTTGAATTAAGCAAGCTTCATTCAGCCCAAAATTCGACCTCATCCGGGGCCTCTAAAGCCTTCAAAACTGAGTTCGAAGTTTCTGTACCCTGCTGCCAATACCGAAAATCTTCAATATCTTCCAATATACACTTGATCTGGCAATGAAACTTTACTGGCAGACTTATATGACCAAAATGAACCTCCAAGAAAGAAATCAGATCATTCTGAGCGCATACGAAAATTACCAAAAATAGTAACTTTCCATAAATAGCAGCTCTGCACAAAATAGCCCTTATTGAATACAAAAACAGAAATATTTTTGGGTGATGCAAGATTGCTCTTACACCCAGGATGCTCCTGCATCACGGATCTAATTGATGCGACTGTGGATTGTGATGTGGCTTCTCCGTGCATTTGAATTGTGCAGGAGATTTTCTCCTCCACGTGGTTTGCCACTCTTTCCCCTGTGCTTCATTTATTTCATCTTGTGTTTGTTTTAGGTTAGCTATACTGGTTGTCCAATGGAGTCTGAATCCGACGGAATGAATATTAATGGCCCCTTCCTCTATATCGCTACTACTCCAATGCCTCAAATTGCTAACTTGCCAACTGCTTCTCCACCCCCTGTGACGGCTATCCTGACCCCTAAGAAGTCCTTCATGGAGACTATTTCCCCCTCTAACTATGGAGTCCCCTCTGCTACACAATTTCTTCCAGTGGTTAGAGGAGAAGGATCAAACGAAGAAGGTAAGATCTATGGCCTTACCTCGAATGAGATTGTCATTTCTCCAAATGATGCTATGTTGAAGGAGATAGCCTTAGAAAAGACCAGATTGTGTGATACTGCTATCTTCTTTGCATGTGTGGACTTGGATAAATGCCCTCCCAGGAAATTCCTTGATGACTAGTTCCATAACCTCTGGAATTTAAAATTAGGTCGTAAAATTTCATTACGTCGCCAGATCTAGAAAGGATTATTTGTCATCTTCTTCAGCAACCATGAATCCCAACTGGAAGCCCTAAAAAGGCAATATTGGCTAGTTGGGAAGACCTCCTTCTGGGCGCTTGCTTGGACTCAGGAGGCTATCTGTGAAGAGGTCCTCGCTTTATCCTGCCCGAGATGGGTTATCCTTAAAGATGTCCCCCCTTTTCTATGGTGATTCCTTCCTCAACTTCTTGAACCCTTTGGTAGCATTATCCGACTAGATGAGACAACCAGGCTTGTCTCTAATCTTGATGCCAGAATGCTTGTTTCGATTAAGCCTGGAGTTGATATCCCTCAATGGCTTAACCTTAATATCAATGGCGATATCTTCTCCTACCTGGTGGAAATCCCTGGAGGATTAAATGCTTGTTTCCTTTGTAAAAAGGAAGGTCACCTTAGGAGGAATTGCCCAATTATAACTAAGAACAAACCTAAATCAAGCCCAATGGAAGCTAATGTTGAAACACACATTACTGAGGGAACATTGACTAAGCCTCGCACTCATGACACTTCATCTCATAACCCTAAAAATAATTTGGATGACTGTGCTGGTAAAAGTAAAGAGGTTATTAAAACTGGTAATACTTCAGTCTCAAACCCTGTTCATCACCCTTCCTCCTCTATTGTGGTCTCTAATAAATTCCCACCAAAGAACAATAAACCAGTTAATCCCACTGCTTCACTTCAACTCGCCATGATCCCTGATAATGATGGTTTTCAAATTGTTAATAAAAAAAATTTAGGCAGAAGAATGCTCAGCAGCTAGCTTTGGAACAAATTTGTAATGGTAACAGGAATTCCAATCCCTTCTCAGCTTTGTCCTCCCATACTTTTTTGATTGAAGATGCACTTGGAAAATCTAATGCTATCAAGGATCTTGAACAACCCACTCTCATGCTTGAGGATGTTTTGACTCTTGTGACCTCACACCTGGAAGAAGATGTGAATATCAATGGTCGAACTGATGATGTTACCATGAGCGAGCCCCCTGCAACCAAGATTAGCAAGTCAGAAAATCATAGATGTCTCGACCCTAATCTTTTTGCAGGGCCCCCCCTGATGATAACACCACCAACCCCCCTATTTCAATTCTGAATGAGTTAGATGATAATTCCTTCATCGAGGTTATTTATGCTAGCCCCTTAATTTAGGATCCTTCGGGTTCCTATATTAATGGTATTTCTGGTAGAAATAACATTCAATTTAGTAGAATTCAAGCTGATAAGTTTGAAGATGATGATGATATTTTGTTGGGATCTAATACCTCTAAAAAGAAAGGTAGAGCCATTGGTTCTAAAAACAAAAAGAAGAATGGAGAGCCTATTGCTCCCCCTACTAGCTCTGTTAACCTCTCTTCATCATGAAGTGCATCTCTTGGAACATTAGAGGCCTTGAGTCTCCTGATAGAAAGTTTATTATTAAAAGATTTTTGATGTGCCATAAGAATACTAATTTTCTCATGTTGCAAGAACTTAAGGCTATTGATTTTTTACTTAATACCACTCTTGATTGTATATGGAAAGATGCTATTAAAATTTTCACTAACCACCAAAAAGGAAAGGGTGGAGCTGCTTTGCTTATCGACCCCTGTTGGGCAAGATATATCCAAAATACTAGTATCTCTCCTTGTAACCATGTAGCCTGGGCTATATTTGATTTTAAAGGATCCACATTTGGTGTTTTCTCATTATATGCCCGTAATGACTATAAGAAAAGGATTTCTCTTTGGAATTGGTTATGTGATCTCCCTAATATCCCCTAGATTTTTGCTGGGGACTTCAACATGGTTGAAAATTAGTATGAT
Source organism: Chamaecyparis obtusa (assembly GCA_027943335.1). Classification (NCBI taxonomy): domain Eukaryota; kingdom Viridiplantae; phylum Streptophyta; class Pinopsida; order Cupressales; family Cupressaceae; genus Chamaecyparis; species Chamaecyparis obtusa. Next base: position 612,542 of record BSBK01008357.1, on the reverse strand, counting down.
AAAATTGGGGGCATTCCCTTTGAGTGGAAACACCCAGAGAAACTCCACTGGGATCATCTTAAACAACAATTGAATCTCTTTGATCCTCTTGAAGGCTTTAATTCTAGGAATTCTGGTCTCTGGTTTACCTGGTGTAATTTCTAGAAAGGGCTTAACCGAATTTATTCAAGACTTGACCATTTTTATGCTAACTCTAATCATTTATCTTTCTCCCCCAATCATCTCAACTCTCTTGTCCTTGCTACCCCCTCTTCCCTCTCTGATCACCTCCCCATCATATCTAATATTGATCTTAGGAACTCTATTGACTTATGTAATCCTTGTAATAGAAATTTTATCCTCAACTCCTCCCTGTTGAAGAATCAAGATGCTCTTACCGCCATTAGAATGGTCAGATCTTTTAACTTGTTTACACAATTCCCCTCCTAGACTACGCATTGGAATATGAATGTTTCCTCGTGGAAAAAATTTTTGCAAACAAACCTTAGGCCAAAAGTTGGCTAAGGATTATAGAGCTCAAGAGAACCTCCTTAATGAATGGCTTCATAGTGCTGAATGGGAAGTTTAATTAAATCCTACCTCCCCTATCCTTACTGAACAAGTTTCTCAAGCCAGAGATTCTCTAAGGAAGCATCAACATATCAAGGTCAGGGGTGCCTGTATCAGAGCTTGAAAAAATTGGCTTCAATATGGTGATAGAGGATCCAAACTATTCTTCAATCTCTTGAAACAAAAATAGAGTAGGGAAAGAATCGACAGAATTGTTACTGGAGATAATGAACTTCTCAGCATTAATGATATTACTGTTGCCTTTGAAAAAATTTATAAATCTTTGTTTACCTCGGAGGATAATGATGCTTCTAAAGTTATTAGAGACAATTACAAAAGAATTATTCCTAAGAGGTTTTCTAAAGTGGATGCCCTCTTACTTAAATCTAGGGTCTCCCTCCAAGAAATTACTAATGCCATTACCTCACTGAAAGATAATAAATCCCTTGGCCCTGATGGCCTTCCTACTGAATTCTATAAGGCTAATATTGATTGGATTGCTAAAGATCTTTATGATCTTTACTCTGAAGCCTATGACTCGGGTACCCTTGGGAAGTCCATTAATATGGGCATTGTTAAACTTGTTCCTAAAGATGGGGATAAAGCCCTCATTAAGAACTAGCACCCTATCATGCTCCTTAATGTCTCCGATAAGATTCTTGCTAAAGTCCTTGCTTCCCATCTTGTGAATATCCTCCCTAAGTTTATTTGCTCCAACCAAACTGGCTTCATCAATGGGAGATACATATTGAAAAACCTTATTACCAGCTGGGAAGCTATGGAATGGGCCAATTCCTCTAACCAGCATGCCACCATGTTTCTCCTTGATTTTGAAAAAGCTTATGATAGAGTTGAATGGGATTTTATCTTCACCATGCTCAATGCTTTTGGCTTCCCTGATGAATTTTGCAGGTATATCAAGGTCCTCCTTAAAGATGCCTCTTCTCTTATTGAAGTGAATGGGAATAGCTCTTAACCTATCCCCCTTTCTCATTCCATTAGGAAAGGATTCCCTCTTGCCCCTGCTCTCTTTGTTATTGCCTCTGATGCCTTGTTTTACCTTCTCATAGATGACACTCTATCTCCTAAAGTTCAGGGCATTATTCTTCCTAATGATTCTGAGCTTCTTAATATCCAATTTGCTGATGATACTTCACTCTTTCTTGAACTATCCAATCAAAATATTCATAACCTTACTCAAAAACTTAATATCTTTGAGAAAGCTTTAGGTGCCTGCATCTCTAACTCTAAATCCATCCTTATTGGGTTGAATGAGGAACCACTGGACTGGCTTCATCAGATTGGATTCTCCTGGAGTGGCCCTCTTAAAATTGTTAGGTACTTAGGTGTTCCCTTCTCCATCTCCCCCTCCCTTAAGGATATGTGGCTTTGGGTTAAGGAAAGGATTATTAAGAAACTTAATAAATGGGATAATAGAGTGCTTTCCCTTGCTGGAAGGATCCAAGTCTATCAAAAGATTCTTTCTTCATACAACATATATTACTCCTCAGCCTAGATGTTTAGCAATTATCAGATTTATGAAATCCAAAAGGCTATCAGAAGATTCATGTGGTCTGATGGGAAAGGAAAAAGGAAAGCCCATGCTATCAAATGGAGCTGGTGCCATGCTGACAAAAATCTTGGAGGGCTAGGATTAAAGGATCTCAGGTAGCAAGGGATCTCCCTTGCTGCTAAATGGATCTTCCAAGCCCTTGATGGTCAGGAACCATGGAAGGTGCTAGTTAGAAATAATATTCAATTTGGTGCTCCCAAGCAGGCCAAAACTTGGAAAAATCTCCCCTTTATCGATCTTGTTGCTGGTTCCTTTCTTGTTTCTATCCAGGGTACTTGTGTCTTCAAGTCTATTTGGAAGGCATGGGAATATGTTTGTGGCCACATTTATAACTCTAGATTTGATTACAAAAATTCTTTGCATGGTGAACGTTCAATTTGGTGGAACCTCCACCACAATGGTAAGCCTCTTGCCTTAACCCAAGGCTGTTCTACTAGATATTGGCATAGTAAAGGCATTAAGTGCTTTATGGACATCTTGGACAATGATAACCTTATAAGCTAGCAAGCGCTTAGTAGCATTTTTGATCTCCCTAATTCTCACAAAAGAACTTTCAAAATGGTTAAGAATGCTTGTGCCCCTCTTAATCTTCCCTGCAACATTGATGTGGACTCCCACAGATACCTCACCTTCTAGTGGGATGATGGTTCCCTCGTCCCTAAAGTTAAAGCCAAAGACATTTATAAGATCCTTAATAGAGACTCCTTGATTTTGGATCATCTTAATTCCATTCGGTATACTACTATTAACCCCCCTGACTGGCAGAAAAACTTAGAAAGACTTTGGAAGGCCCCTATTACCCCCAAGGTTAAATGCTTCAGATGGCAGCTCATGCTGGACAGACTACCTATTCGAACTCATCAAGGTGGTTCTGATACTTGTCTTGTTTGTAAAATACCTGAAACTATGAGGCACATTTTCTTTGACTGTTCTTTTGCCAGCGATATTTGGATGTTATTTGATATTTCTTTAACTAATCATGCTTATACTTTTGATATCATTTCTAGATATATTCTTGGTCTCAAAAAAGATGCTAATCTTTTCTGGCATATCTTATCTTCTTATATCCTTTGGTTTATATGGAAATTTAGAAATGAGGACAAATTTCAAGGTAATGGCAGAGCTCTTACTGGGTTTCATAGGAAACTCATACGTTTTAAGATTATTTTGCAGGTCTACTATGTGATGTGGCTTGAGAAGGAGAAGCTATAAAGATTTCTCCACGATGGCCATGCCACCATGTTTATCTATGAAATGAAGAATGGATTTGAATGGGCTAGCATTGCGGATAATCAGGCTGCCTTTGATGATGCTCTCAAAAAGCTGCTTAAGGAAATTAGGGATACTAGAGGGCCCTTTTTTGATAGACTTGAATTATTTTCTCACATCCTGGAAAGGAAGAAACTTTTTTGGATAGAGGATGCTCAAGGCTGGACCTCTTGGATCGAAGACTATAGTGATGTTATGCTCTGACTTATTTTGGCTCTCTTTTGATGTTTATACTTCTCTCGACAACTATTATTTTCTGTAATGGTCTATCCTACTTTGTACTAGTTATTATGTGGTGAATTTGGTGGGTTGAGGTTCCGCTTCCCCACTCCTCCTTTTGTACTTCTCCTTTTTTGATCAATCAATATACAATTCAAAAAAAAATTAATATAAGACTTCACCTATTATATCAAATAGCTATAATATAATATTAATTACATTGTGATTAATACCAATTATACTTGTACTTAGTAACTACAACAATAGATATTTGTTTATCTTTAACTTATCATTATTAACTTAATATCAAACTCCTAATCAATTAATCAATCTAATTACATTTGTATGAAATAGCCATAATACAATTTGGAAGAATTTCATTATTATTATTATTATTATTATTATTATTATTAAGGCAAGTGCTTAGCCACTACGTGGCACTTGTTTAAATAGCAATCTGTTTATCCTTTTACCGACATAAAAATAAAAAGGAATAGAAATCTAACATAAACTAAAGTCAAACTAGTATTAAAATAAAATAAAGGTTAATAAATTTATTTATTTTTTAAACATAGTTCTCTTTTTATTTCCCTGTGAAAGTGCCCAGCCCCACATGCATGTTGCACAGGAAGCTCACGCTCGCAGAGGGGAGGAGGAAGAAGGGATGGGGGTTGGGGGTTTTGGGCCACCCCCATGCCTTTTAAAAAAAATTGTTTCGTGCGCTCTGTGCACAATCCCAAGTTTGGGATTTAAAAATATATATAAACCCTCAAATATTTATTATTTTAATGTTATATTATATTATATTATATTTAATTTTAAGAATTATTTAATATGTTTATTACAAAAACAAAATTTACAAACATTACATATAATATTTAATTTTATGGTGTAAAACAAAATTTCTTAAATATGGAAACAGCAAGCATGTAGAGGAATTTTTTACATTAAAAATTTCATATCTATAATCTATAATAGAATATGAATAACTTGTAGGAAACAAAAATTTAGTTTAGGCATATAAATGTTTTTTAAAAAAATTTTAAACAAATATTCTAAGTCCAAAAATAATATTGCAAATGAAGCTCCTTTTTTTTCTGTAACTTTAACCATAACAAAATTAACTATATACCCTTTTTTTTTATGCCCTTTTTTCAATTTTATAGGGATTTCAAATCTATCATAAAAATTACAATGTAACAGAATTAACTAAGAAATTTACAAGACAATAATTTGAACATGAACATTAAATTTTTATCAAGACCATTATAATTTTCAATACTCTCAAACAAATATTTTATTGTAATTTAGAAAATTATAATTATCACATAATCCATTTTATTTCATAGTAAACACAAAATAGATTCGTTGATCCCGTAATTTCCATATTTTTCCATATACATTTTGAATAATTCTACAAAATCAAAGATTAATTTTCAAGGAATCCCCGATTCTAAAGTTTGACATAACTCTGAAATGAAATTTTACAACAAAGTTTTCAACAGAAATTTTCTTCAAGTCCACAATCCACAAGCCTTGCGTCATCTAGGTTTCTGTATAAGCATGGTCGACCACGGAGGCTCACCTCCCAACCTAGGCCTTTTCAATGCCACCCCCGAGCTAGGGGATCCAATAAGGAATGAAATAAAAATAGGTACTTATGCATGAAAGGAAAACATCAAAACATGAAGACACTCAAACATACTTCCCAACAGGGTATAACAATAGAAAGGTCTCCTAGAGGCCTTTTTGAAAGAGGGTAGAGGTGGACTACCAGGTGGAGAAGCCATAGTAAAATACAAACTTCCCAAACCACACATGGACTTGGGATGACCATCTTCAAGAAGATACAGTCTAATCTCCTTATGCCCCCCCAAATGCCCAAAGGCCATGTACTTGAAATCATGGGTATGATGAAACTCCATGTTTATCACTCGACGCATGGGAGACTCTGCACAACCTGGGTCTACTACCTTCTACCCCGTTCAAGATTACTCCACTCTCCCTAGGGTGAGTAAGCCTTGAAGAAACGCAACCCAAAATGAATTCACAAAGCAAAAACAACATTTTTACAAAACTTAAATTTTAAAACATGAATCTTAAAAAGCCATGGACTCCATTAATGGAGCTCCAAGCTCAAATACAAACTTGAAAGAACAAAAGTTAATACAAAGGTCAACCTTACTCCAACCAAGTTGAAATTATGAAAACTTGAACTCCTTCCAAAGCTAACCTCTTTCCTAAGCTTTTCCAAACAAAGTGGTCTCTAAATCTAGAGTGTGGGTGATCAACTAATCCCTTCTCCAAGTTTCTCCTAAATAGACAAACCTCCTAAAATCTAGGAGCCAATTAGAAGAGGGAAGGAAACTTCCATTCCCTTCTTCCCACTTTCCTTCCTTCACCATAAATGGATTTGAATGCAAGTTTGGGAATAAAAGAAGTTAACCAAAACCTCACAACTCTTCAATTTCGACCAAAATAAAAACCTTGACTTTAGAGGAGTCATAAATGAGTTTTAAGGCTCTTAATGGGTTGAAAATGACCCCTAACCCCTAAGGTATTAATTCTGGTAGCTAAAATTGACCCTAGTTAACCTATGGGAGCCCAAATGACCCTCCTAAATTTTGTGTAAAATTTATGCATAGATTTCTGGTCTTGGTTGACTTCTAGAAACTTCCCAACCCAAGGTTAGTTGATCCTACCCTAAGGCTACACCCTAGTCAAGCCCTTGACCCAAACAATAATAAAATACTTAACCATGCCAACACTTAAGCCACAATTTGCCAAATTTGTCACATTTAATAAAACAAATTACATGGCTAATTCATGTAGACATTAACTAAATAAATTACACTCATGCAAACCACATTTACGAATAAAAGACTATTACAACGAGGTCCACATTTCTTTTACAAAGAGGACCTTGGAATGCATGGTATAAACATAGGTTCCAATACTGGATCCCTGCATTCAGATCCATGGTCAACTTATCCTGCACACTCATTGCACACATCAGTAGCTCTAATTAACATAATATAAACAAAATACATCAATACTACATGGTTTAAAACATTCTATAAATAAATCAATTGAGCATAACTTTGGTTTCCTAAACCAACTTTTCATCACAATAGTTTTAAAATGTCATATAACATCATATGTAACATAATCGTAACTGAAACTAAATCAAAACATATAGTATCTCAAGTGTACCCAAATTACATAATCAGGTACCGAACATATAACATAGGATTCAACAAATCCTTTAATACATAAGTGTCTCAAATAGTCAAGTATGTCTGTGAAATAAGTACTAATAACATAAAAATAGAAGCAGTATAAATATGACTGTCTGATAGGTCTCACAAATGGCACCATTCTTTTGAGTGTACACAAAAGAAGCTTGGTGACCGACGAACTACTATGGTGAATGAAAATGTTGAGAATGAACCTAAATCTATGAAGTTGTTGGTTCGAAGAACATTGCTCGGTACAAAGGAGGAACCTTGTCAAAGGATTAACTTGTTTAGAACTCAGTGCAAGTCTAGAGGTAAGCTTTGTGATGTTATTTTTGACAATGGTAGTATTGATAACCTTGTTGTTGAGGACATAGTTAAGAAACATGGTTTGAAATAAATGAGACATCATTGTCCTTATAGAATTGGCTGGTTGCAAGATGATCATGCTCTGGAAGTAAGAGAACAATTCTTTGTTGATGTTCAGATTGGCCTCTATAAGGATCTTGTGTTATGTGATATTGTGGAGATGAATAGTTATCATATATTGCTCGGTAGACCTTGGCAATATGGTTGCAAAGCTATGTATGATTGTGTCAAGAATGTGTTTACTATTGAGAAGGATGACAGGAAGTTTTCGTTGATGCCTTTTTTGGATACAACACTCGGTAGGAGAAGCCTAAGTATTGGTATCCGAGTTGAGTTGGTAGATCTTGAAGGTATGGATGATCAGTATGGAGAGAAGACTTGTGTGTTATCAAGGAAAGACTTGAAGAGATAGAGGAAGTTGAAGTGGAAGAGTATGCAAGCTGAAAAGTTGGAGGACTTGTATGTGAAGAACCAGTTTGGGGTTTACATGTTGAATCCTGAAAGATGTTCTTCCAGTATATGAACATCTTTTCAAACTTGGGGTGTTTGATGCAGGGGCATTCTAGGGTACTTGGTGAATCTGGATAGAGGTGTGTTGTTTTGGTTCTATGGTACTCAGTTGCAGCTTTAACCGATGGTCTTGGTTATTGAAGGAATCTTAGTCCCTGAAGGAACTCAGTGAGACTTTTGATGCTTGGTGGAACTAGTGCTCGGTGATGCCTTTGTCTCTCAATGTTGTTTGGCTTGGTTGGTGGTTTCACTACTACTCAATTGTTTCTTTGGCACTCGGTAGTTCTAGTTTACCAACTAGAGTTCTTGGAGATTTGGTTGGCCGACTTGGTGCATTTATTGTTGGTATCTTTTGTTGCATTCTCCTATGTAGATTTAGAGGCTGACATGGAGAATTAAATAATTTTAATGCTATTTGAGAGCCAACTTGTATTGCATTTAATATTTGTTGGTAGGAGTTAATTATTTCATCCAGCCGAATAGTGGCTAAAGATTGGTATTTAAGGAGTCTTTGGGTAGTTATTTTAGGAGCGAGCCTAGAGGGTAGATAAAAGTGAAGTTGTGGAAAAGATAGTGTAGACTTGGATCCTACAAGATCTTGTAGATCAGATTGAATTATGATAGTTGTCATAGCAGAGCTAGTGGTTTGTATACTTGGAGACAAGGAGATTGCTTAGTGGCTTGCGGGCACAAGTTCAAATCTACCTTACAGTTTCCATCAGTTGCTGATCTCTTTTAGAATTGGACTAGCTGGAGTTATATTGGATCTTGTTGATCTTGCAGAATTACTATTGGTTGTAATTGGCCTTAACCTGGAAGGCCTTACAGCCAGGCATGTTAATGAAAACTTGATTTGAGCATATCTTGTTGTGTTATTTCCATTGTGTTGGTTGTTGGCTACAAGTTTGGACTATCCTTAATTGGATCCACCATCCTTGAATGCGTCAGATGAAGATAAAGATCAATGATCAGCATATGATCTTAGGAAAGAACTACAGTTAAGGATTTTGTTCAGCAACTCAGAGAAAAATGGTGTTCGCTAAGTCTCCCATTATAACCAAGGTAATCATAACCATTCAGAGATCATGAGAACAATTCATTCACTGGATCTCATAATTAAAGTTGAGTTAGGAGTTTCATTAAGAGATTACGTGAATAAACGGTGGTTGCCAAATCTTGTGATATAACCAAGGTTAATGAAATGATTTAGAAATTCAAAGAGAGCTCTTAGTCACTCAATCTCTAAAAGAACAATGAGTTTAGTGAAGGATTAAGAGATCACATGAATCCTTCAGTCACCTATTCTTAGAAGGTAACCACAATTAGTATGATCATCTAGTCATTCAGTGAAAATAATTCAATCTCCAGATCTTGTAATCAAACTAAGGTTAATAAAATATCAAGAGATTACGAGAACACACTTAGTTGTAGAATCTCTGAGAAAAGGCAAGGTTAAATCAAATATTTTGAGATTTAGAGAGAGCTCTTAGTCGCTAGATCATGGAAATAGTGAAGTTAAAGATAAAGTCTAGGAAATGATATGAGGACCGTAGATGTAAATTAGATCTAACGATGGTTGCTAGATCTCCTGATAAAACCATGGGTAAAGAATATATTATGAGATCATGAAAAACCTTCAGTCGCTTGATCTCTGATTTAACTCTAAGTAAAGAAAATCATTTTGATAATGAGAGAAGCCTTTCAGTCACTTGATCTCTAAAAGACTTGAGTTAAGTTTGCATTAATGAAAAGGGAAAAGGTTGTCGATTACGTGGAAAAGTACTTTACTAGGATGGATAAAGTGTACAAGATAGCCAATCAAATAGTACTCAAGGGCTTTTTCATCATGACACCATAATCATTTTCCTCTTTCTCCACAAATTTTAAAAGGTTGTCAACATCTTACATAACTACTAGCCATTTTGCAAATTTGGTGTCAAGTAGAGTTGAATGCTGAGATCACTAATGGAAGATTGTAGTAATCTTGATAAATCCCATACATTAAATGATAAGGTTATATTAATGAGACAATCTTGCAGTTACAATCAATTATTTTCATAAAAGCTTTTGAGTTTTCTAAAGTGAATTATAGAGAGAATTGCAGATCCGAGTGTTCAAAACAGAATTGTGAAAATGAGTCAATCAGAATCAATCCTAGCCTCATCTAGTGAGTGAGCTATAAAACATGAAGGTGAAGAAAAGGGAAAGCCTAATTTCTCAGAAGAATTCATCAAATTGCTCCTTGGTTCAAATCAGAACAAAAAGGTTAGTGATGAAGTTTTTGTTGACCTCATGGAAAATTGTAGAGATCCTAATACTCCATCATGTTCAGGTTTTATGTTATTCAGCTATTTTTACAACAATAGAAATAGAGCCATTCCCATTTTTAGTGCATGGACTCTAGGTATGACCAAGTTAATTGTCCCAAATATCTTCCTAGATGTGGAAGTTTTGCATGAATTGGCTAGATTATATGACCCTGTGTCCAAAACTATTAGAAAGAAAGATGGATCAGCCCTAGTAAATCTAGATAGGGGATCCTTCATGAAGGCTTTAGATATGTTTTCATCTTATTCCACACAAATAGACTTGAAGAAGGAAAAAGAGAAATATGTGAGCCACTTAGGGTCTGGCAGAAACCAAATTGCTAGACATGTTCCCAAAACTGGAAAATACAAAGCCCCTCTTCCACCAAACATGCAAGCTCCCTATGAGTATAAGGCCCTAAATAATTATATGAAGTATTTGGCCTATGGACTATGTAGAGTTTTTTGAATAGATGGGGATGCAGACATAATGCTAGTTGATATAATGATGATGGTGCTTGACATTCAAAATTCACACGTTAACACAGACTATGATTACATCTAGTATGTAATTGATAGAATGCATGAGGGTTTGGTAATGATAAAAGAAGATAAGAGGCCAAAAAATTTCATGCATTATTCTCTTTTATTGCATTTGATTGTATATTTCAACATTGACAATTTGGAGGTCCAGATGCTAAGGCCAGGAATAATGTTTAATGGATAGCATAACCCAGGGCAGTACTAGTTAAGGGTGTGGAATTACACATCCAATGAAAATGATTTTTGTGCTTCTGAGAATTGGATTGTCTTGCCAATTTTGAACCTATTAGGAACAAATTTCACTAGGTTTCCAGGTAGAATGTTGAAGCTTCTCAGGCCTAAAAAATTTATTGATAACTGGCCAATAGAATATAATTGGGGTGACTTCTATTTGGGTGAGAACTGCACAATAATAAGAGTATATGGATGCCCACAGCCCCCACACATACTCCCTAAATATGTGCCATTAAGAATTTCCCTTTTAGAATTCATATGACAATTGATTTTCACTGACAAGGAATACCTAGAACCTCACAGGAAAGGGACTTTCACTCCTCGGTAGTCCAGAGTCTCAAGTTTCTTGATTGGAAAAAGAGTACTACCAAAGCTTAATGCATGGCTCAATCATTTCAAAATGGCCTCTAGTATATATAGCTATGTTGATTTAGAGGAATTCATCAAGTATGCAAGGAAAAAATTCATCCCCAACATTGCTATTATCAAAGAGCATGAGGGGTGTGATGAGGAAGATGTGATAATAAATATGCTTGATGAAGATGATATAAAAAGAAAGGTGAACAATTTTTTTGATTTGTTGGACTTAGAAGCTCAAGTAACTTCCTTTCAGTGGGTTCTTTCCTGAACTCCCCTACTTGAAGAAGATTGAGAAAATGGTGGAGATGTATGACACTCTTTCCAACCAATTGGAATCCATTCTTGAAGAAAATCAAGAAAAGAAAAAGGATTGCTCTTCCTCTGAATATGAAGAGTATACAGATGATTCCTAGGAGGAAAATAGCCCACCTCAAGGAGGAGGTCCTCCTATTGTTGATGCTTGTGAGGTAGAGGATGTAACTGAGCCTCCTCCAAAGAAACAAAGGTTAGAGGTAGGGTAATCCTCAAAAGAGAAGAGAAATAAGAAAGAAAAGGATAGAGTTGCAACAATGGTACCTGGTAATAGGGCCTATTATCATGAAATGATTAAAAACATTATGGAAGGAAAGAAAGTAGCCACTCAAGAAGTGGAATTACCCCTAATGCTTGGACAGGATGAAAGGGAGATATACCAAGAGGAGTTACTTGGTGATGATGAGTTCATCAAAAGTAATGAGTTTAAGAACTTCCTAATCTAGATGAAGCAGCAAGAAATTGCAAAAACATACCTGAAGGTTTAGATCTAAATGATGAGGCACTGAGGGCCTTGGCTACCTATGACCCTGAATCAGAAACCATATCTATGTAGGATGCTATGAAATTGGTCAAGTCCAGTGGGATGATATTAGTACCAGGGTGGGCCCTAACAACTACTTTCATCATTGATCAAATCAAGAAGCAACCTGAGGGTAATCTTTCACATGAAACTCAAATTAGTTATGTCACCATAGGATTATTATATGATCCCAAATCCCAGTCTTTGGCAATGTGGTCATTGGCACAAAAAAATTAGAAGCCTTCCCTGGTAAGAATAGAAGAAAAGATGGAAGGGGAAAATATTATCTGGACTATCCAGAACACCAGTGATCTAGAAGTATCAAAGGTTGTGACACACTTTTCACATCTCAATAAGACCAAAACTACCCAACTTTTAGATAGATATGGAAAATTGTTCCAAGAGACTATTGGCATATCAAGGGATAGAGACTAGAAAATAATGCAAATAAAGGCATTCAAGAGTGAGCTAGTAGAATCAAAGTCTAAGCTTGAAGAAATGTACAAAGAAGCTCCTCCTCCGGGCTTGAAAATTGAGGTTGCAAGTCAACAAGTAGAGGAATCCCCTGTTGATCTAATAGGAGAATTAGAAAAGAAAAGTTTGGATGTGGCCCTCAAGGCACTTTTTGATATTTTACAGCATAAATGTGAAGTAATAATAGGAAATATGGATTCAATCCATAATTCTTACACTATCCTACAAGGAACCAATGATAGCATAAAAGATGCAATGGCTACTCTAGAGCCACTTTTCAACACTTGGTCTAGCAGAGCAACATTATTTGAAAAGCTTGGGGCACTGCAACCTCATAGATCAGATATCCCAGAATCATTTTTTGAAGTGGGAGAAAGGATTGAGTTGATTGGTGCCACCTAGGGGTTTTTCAAAGGGAAAGAAAATTAGGTGAGAAATAAATTGAGTATGTTTGGCCTCAGTTTTAGTAAGTTCATCCCTCCAATCTACACAACTAATGGAAATATCATAGAAATTGGGGAATGGAATTCAAACATGAGCCAAATAATAATTAAGTAGGATTCATTTTTTAATAGTGATGGGTCCTTGGATATTGAGAGGTTCAAAAACATTTTGGATGACATATTCAAAATAGAAAATAAATGTACCAAATTTTTTGTTGACACCAAATCCATCATTGAGTCAAGATGGGACAAAAAATTCAAGCAAGTATAGAGCTTGAAAGTATACACCTAAAAATCAGAAGAAGAAGTTGCTACATGCGATAAGAGTACCAAGCCAAAGAAGAAGAAGAATGTAGCAATAGATGTAGAAGAAATAGAAGAAGAGTGAGTTCCAGCATTGCACTTGATCTATGAGCATAGGGAGAGCAATTATCATAAAGAGGATGATGTAGGTTAGCTAGATGGTGGTCATCATTCACATAAAAAATTTAGCATTTTCTCTAAAAACCAAAAAACAAAGGTGCAACTAAAAGGGAACTCACCATGAAAAGAAATAACTTCTAGTGCCATTTTCTTTCTTTTATGTTGCAATTTAAATATTTTTTGTACTCTAGTGCAAGTCACTGTCAAAACCATCTGAAGCTTGTTGCATCCTTTTCTCAAGGATTCCAAGATGTTTTTCTCTATATATAGAAAGTTCTAAGTGACACCAAAAAGTGGTGAAATACTTAGTGTAATAGGAGTTTATAGATTTAGTGCTTTGATTCTTAGGGATCCTAGATTTTTTTTTAATGTACTAATACAAGAAGTTTATCAATAAAAATATACTAAAGTTCCATGTATATCTTTTGTTGTCTTCATATATGAATGTGATTTCTTTGTGTATTTAATCTGCAAGGCATTTTAGGTACATCTTTCTACAAGGTAGATAGTGGGGTTGAATCTTGAGTTCCTTTCAAGGGAGGGGTAAATCTTGAGTGAGGTCTCAGAGATTTTAGTATTTGTGTATGAATTTAATGATATAATGTATGCATAAGAGGATAATTTTTAAGGCATTTTATCTAGGGTTTGGGTTTATTTGAGTTGAGATATTTTATGTAGATGTATATTTGTTGACTCCAATGCCCTAGGATTTGGCACTGGTCATTACTTAGATTGCACTGTTTTCATCATCAATCAATTTAAATAATGATTTACTTTAAATTTATGAGAGATTTATATGTCTAGATCTATATCAAGCATACAGATAACTATTGTGATATTTGAAGAATTCAATCTGATAGGTATACCCACCTGTAGCTAAAAGCTCAAAGAAAAGAAGGACATAGATCCTTAATACCATAGTGTTTTTTATTGTTTGATACATCTATTTGGACTACAAGAGTTAAGAATCAGAGGTTTTCTGATTAGTTTTGATCATTTGCAATTTTGAGTACTAACAAAATTGGTGACTCTGCTGGGGATTTTAAAATATTTTCTAGAATAAAGCTTGTTACAATTTTTCTACTAACTATTTTTTGCTTTATTTGAAGACCAGTTAATAAATACCCCCACAAGTGTGTGGGTGGTGACTTTGAACTCTATATTTACTAGTTGTTGGTTAAGCATATAGAAATTAGTGAGAAAACTTGTCAAAGTTACTATGAGTAGGCAAAGGAATACTAGGTCTTACTATATGGATCACCCAGAAAGCAATATGGGTGAGGAATTTCATATGCCTAGTAGAAAGAAATGGTCCAGAAGAGGAACATCTAGTAATTATTCTCCTAGACCAACTCAAGAACATGTTTCAAATCCCATCCAAAAGGAAATCCTGTCATTTTCTAAAAATCTTGAATTACTTAGAAGAATGAACCCTGAGTCAGTTAGTCCTCCTCAAGAAGATGAATTTATAGACATTGGTTTCTTTCCTACACAAGAAATTTTAGAGAAAATAGGAGATACTTATGATGTTGAAACTACATCTCATGATTCTAAGAAATTGCGGGAAGAAGTTATTGCTTTGAGAAAAAGGGATCAGGAACAATTTTTAGAAATTACTAGAAGAGAAAAGTAGTGAGAACAAGAGATCTATGAGTTACTCATGGAAAGGCAAGAGCTCATTAGAAAAATAGAAAATAATGAGATCCAAGCAAAGGATCTAAATAAAAAGTTGAAGGGTTTAGATGGTGATTTATTTGGTGATGTAGGAGCTATGAGACAATAGGTCAATAGCAATGAGCCTAAATCCAAGAAGGATGAGTTTGAGGGTGAATGCCCTATCATGAGATAGTTGCATCCATCAGAGATCAAAAGAAATGAGGATCTTAGAAATAATGTAATGGATGCATCTGACAAGGGAAAACAAAAAATAGTTGGAATTAGCACAAATGAATCCAAAAAGAGTGATGCTAATCCTAATGCAATATATTAGGCTAGATTAGATCTAGAGAAAGATAGAAAATCCAAGGAAGACTTGTCCATCCAATTAGAAAAACTAGAATTGGAGGCAGCTGCAGATGAGATGAAAAGGAAAATTGCTTTCCTATGTGCCAATATGAATACAAACGCTAGCAGCTCAGTCCCTATTATTGGTGTGACATTACCCCTTAATCAACCATGTGGTCCTATGCCTAATATCCAAGCCTCAAGCTCCAATAAAATGGTCCAAGGACCAGTTCAAAATGTAAATCCCACAGTCCCATTGGCTGGTAGTCTTGCTAGAAATACTATACATTAGAATACTAGAGGAGGTGGAGCCCAAGCTTCACAGAATTTTCAAAGAAGGCCGGTTCATCTAGATAGATACTGGCCATTACTCTTTTATGGTATTCCTGATCAACCAAATGCCATCCCAAATGAGCTAAGAGACAAAATCCCAAAGTTCACTAGTAACAATGTTATTACATGTGAAGACCATCTTAAATCTTTTACAGATAAAGTAAATGATTATGAAATAGAGAATGAAGATGTTGTTATGAAACTTTGTGTTCAAACACTGATAGAAGATGTTAGGGATTGGTACAAAGGTTTACCTAAAAATAGTGTTACTTCATGGGATGAATTTATAAGAAGCTTTAAAGAACAATATGTTGAACATGATAATTCTAGTTACATGCTTAATGAGTTCAATAATATTAAGAAGAATGTAAATGAAAGCATGTCAGAATTAAATGGTAGATTTCAAAAAGCTATGTACAAGTTATTCCAAGTTTTAAGATTCAATAATAAATTTTTCTTGACCACATACTTTAATGTTGTAGAAGGAAAAATGTCTTTGTTAGGAATAGTCCCAAGAGATAACTGAGAGGGGGGGGTGAATCAATTATCTACAAGATTCAATTATTTATCCAATCAAGTATGGAAGAACATTAACCATAAACACAATATGAGAAAACTTAATACAACACAATAATTTTGGTTACAGGGAAACCCAAATAGGTAAAAATCCTGGTTGGAATTGACACCCACTAAGAACTACACTAGTGTATTATGATCCTTGTTAGAAGATCTTACAACCATATTAGAAGTTTTTCTTTACAATGCATTTAGTATAGTGACCTGTTCAAGGGTCAAACTCTATTAGGAGTCTTTTACAATTAACCCTGTTAGGGGTGAGGACACACTGTCCGAGAGCTCACTGCTCAAAGGGGTGAAGGCTGCAACCTTTTTTTTAACAGATACACATTATATCTAGATCTTTGGTAAATTGAGAGGTATACTTTATGTCTTGATCAGTTCCAATGAGTAGCATACACTTTCTTCTTTGTCACATAGACCTTCTGTTGATGGCACAATACTTCACACTCTCTGCTCTACTCTTTCTTTCAACTGTCTGCCATACTTAGAAATCATAATTGACTGCCTATAAATATCTTCCTCTAAATGATATATTCAAGTTAGCCTATTACAACCATCTTGAAATCATATTAGAGAAACAATGTAACTCTCCAATAACATCTCAGTTGGCTCTACTAAGCACGCAACACAAATTAAGACTGCGCAAATCCATGTGAGTGGACATGATGCTTCACACAATTGGCTCCACCAAATTAACTCCAACTTCCTTCTCATGTTGAATCACATCATGCACTCTTAACCAAACATTTTTAACTATCCTCTAAACATAAATCCAAGCATGGATACTAAGATGATAGGTGCAACTACTGCAATAATATAAACACTCTCAGCTTCACCAGATAAACTCAGGAAACTATGATTGTCAACTGGAGACTTCATAACTCAACTTGTATTTCATATCTAACTCTACATTCATGAGAATATCATACATATGTCTACAACATAAATACAAATGTGTAAGGCTCTACTGCAACCTTACAGCATATCACATACAAAACTATTCCTAGGACCTGTCAAGAACACTCACTGATATAAATAGTTGTATTATTGTCTTCACTCAGAATCAACCTCTGCATTTATGATATCATGTGTATAACATATACATGCAACATATTTTCAAGGCTCTCTCCATCAGGCTTCTCCACATGCTTCTTACCATATATTGTCATCAATAACAAACATACAGTCGGCAATCTGGCTTGATGGCAAATCTCTAATAACCTCCCCCTTTGGCATTGATGGAAACATATCAAATGAAAAATACCACCAATCCAAATGTACAATTATTTTATAACATTCTCCATTTCCTCAACAAAAATCCCCTAAGGATTAATCCTCCATCTACTATTGAATGCTCTTAATATCAACCACTGCAACTCCTCCCTATTACTGAGTATGCTCCCCCTTACTGTATACTTTCCTTTTATGTCTTTTTTTTCATGACTACATATATACTCCCCCTTTGACATCAATTCAAAAGGGTACTAAACCATTTAAGCACTGGTACTACTTCTGAGGTATAGTAGTCAACCATTCATCAGTCACTAAGAACTGATGCACTCCTACAAACTCTAATCAGATTCAGGGAAGGGAATTACTCCTAGCTTCTCCCTAAGATACTCAAAATTATCCTTCGGTAAAGGCTTTGTGAAAATTTTAGCTAGTTGTTCTTTTCTACTCACATAGTCCACCTTTACTTCTCTCTCTACTACTTTCTCTCTTAGGAAGTGATATTTTATCTCAATGTGTTTTTTCTTTGCATGCATCATATGGTTCTTTGACATATTGATGGTGTTAGTGTTATCACAATAAATAACAATAGGGTAATCAATCTGAATACCAAAATATTTTATCATCTACTTAATCTACACAATTGTAGAATAATTCAATATTGTTGCAACATACTCTGCTTCTGCTATTGGCTGAGAGATACAATTTTGGTTTTTGCTTGTCCAAGTGACAAGTCTATCACCAAGAAATAATACTCCTCCTGAGGTACTCTTTCTATCATCCACGCATCCTAGCCAATTAGCATATGTATACACATGAAGCTCTATATTCTCATAATTACGATACCATAAACCATAGTCTAAGGTTCCATTCAAGTATCTAAATATTATTTTTACTACCATGAGATGAATTTGCTTAGGTTCTGCTACAAATCTTCCAACAATACCAACTACATTTGAAATGTCTGGTCTAGTTTGAGTAAGATATATAAGTTTACCAATCATAGACTTATACAAGGTTATGTCTACTACTGGTGAATCATCTTCTTTTGAAAGCTTGCATCCTATTATCATAGGGGTACTTAATGGCTTGTAATCATCCATCTTGAATTTCTTCAAGATCTCTTTCACATACTTGGTCTGATTTATGAATATACCTTTGTCTTTCTATTGCACATTCAATCCCAAGAAGTACTTGATAGGTCCAATCATACTCATTTCAAATTCACTTTGCATCTCTTTAGAAAATTTTGTACTAAGCTTGTGATTTCCACCAAAGATAATGTCATTAACAAATATGGCAACTAACAATAGTCCATCAGATGTTTCTCTTATGAATAAATTACAATTTGTTGCTCCTTTCTTGAATCCAATCTTAGTCAAGTAACCATCAAGTCTTTCATACCATGCTCTAAGGGCTTGCTTAAGTCCATAGAGGGCTTTCTTTAGTTTTCATACCATATCAGGTCTATCTGATAAGGTAAATCCTTCATGCTACTCAATGTATACCCCTTCCTTCAACTCTCCATTTAGGAATGCTGATTCGACATCCATCTGATATACCTTAAAGTTTTCAAATGTAGCATAGCCTAGAAATAACTTTATGGCTTCTAATCTACTCACAGGGGAAAATGTATCTAAATAATCAATCCCTTCTCTTTGCGCATACCCTTTACATACTAATCTATCTTTCTTTCTTACTATTGTTCCATATTCATTCATCTTATTTCTGAATATCCACTTTGTTCCAATCACATTCTTATCACTGGATCTAGGGACTAGTTCCTAGGTATCATTCTTAATTATTTGATCTACCTCTTCTTTCATTGCTTCATGACAATCTAATTCATTACATGCATCTTCAACACTTAAGGGTTCAATATGTGATAGTAAACATACCTCTTCATTTTTTGTGGAACTCTTTCCTTTTGATCTTTTCATGACTTTTTTGTTCTGATCTTGAATGATGTCTTCCTCTAAATGATATCTAGATGTGAATTTAGGAACATTAGGAGTAACTCTCTCATCTAATTTCTAAGATTCTTCTTCACTAGTTTCAGGGTCATTGAATAATACATCAATGCTGTCAAACATTTCTTCAACAATTGTTTCTTTATTGGTAGGTTTAGGCTCTTCTTCAATCATAGGTGCATAATCATGATATCTTTCTTGAATCATAAACTTCTCATCAATATTAACATGATCACTTTCAATGATCTTCCTCAATCTTAAGTTAAAACATCTATAGGCTTTTCTTTTAGTAGAGTAACCAAGAAAAATACCTTCATCACTTCTTGCATCAAACTTGCCAATGGCTTCATCTCTCTTGATGTAGCACATACTTCCAAAGATTCTAGTATTTCACTTTAGGTACAATCCCAAACAATAGCTCATAAGGTGTCTTGTCTGCACCTGGCCTCAATTGAATTCTATTGATAGTATAAACTATAGTATTGACCGCATCTCTCCAATAGGTGTGTGCAACCTTTCCTTCAATCATAAAGGTGTGCGCTATGTCAAGTATGATCATATTCCTTCTTTCTATAATTCCATTCTACTGGGGGGTTCTAGGAGCACTTAGTTGTCTCTTTATCCCATGTTCTTCGTAGTATTCATAAAATCTATCAAAGGTGAATTGTCCTCTTCTATTTGATCTAAGACACTTTATCTTTAATCCAGACTCATTTTCAACCTTAGCTTTGAATAATTTGAACTTCTCAAATGCTTCTAACTTATCCTTTAAGAATGCAACCCACATCATTCTAGAATAATCATCAACAAACAAATTAAAGTACCTTTCACCATAGAATGATCTTGTTTGAGTTGGTCCACGTAGGTCTATATGTATCAGATCCAACTTGTTATTTGCCAAATTATGCTTGCTTCTAAATGAGTTCCTTACATGTTTTCCCATCACACATTCCCTGCATATTGTATCCACTAGTTTTGCAATGCTAGGAAGATCTCTTACTGCCTTAACATTACTTATCTTCACTATATTATCAAAATTGATATGACATAGTCTTTTGTGCCATAACCAACTCTCATCTACTTTAGCAACAAAAAAACTTGCTTCGAGATTAAGCTAAGAAACATTACCTTTAGTCTTAAAATCTAATGCAATCATTTCTCCTTCCATGTTATTAATGATGCACTTATTGTCTTTGAATTCTAACTGATATCCTTTGTCAAGCAACTGTCCAACTCTCAATAGGTTATGTTGCAAACCATCAACATAAAGAACATCATCAGTGCTATTCTTTCCATCCAAGGTGATTTCTCCTCTACCTATGATAGGTTTAGGAGTGTTATCACCAAATCTAACCATGCCACCTTTGTACCTATCCAGATGTACAAATCTATCTTTGTCTCATGTCATGTGATGTGAGAAACCACTGTCAATGATCCAATCTATCCTGATGTTAGCTTGTGAAATCAGTGCTAACTCTTATGCATTCTTTTCATCTTCAAAATCAATGAATCCAATTTCATCCTCTACTAATTCTTCATCTAATACTCCATCTCCAGCATAGTAACATTCTTTTGTGTACTTAGGCTTGTAGTTATTTTTGAACTTCTTAACTCTTGTAGGACACTTAGATACAAAGTGACCAATCTTATTACATGAAAAGAATTTGAATGGTAATTGACCTTCATATTTCCCTTTTCCTTTCTTTTCTCTCTTAGCAATCATAGCAATGAAATCATCTAGTGCTTTTTCATCATCAAAATTACCAGAGGTGTTCAAGAATTTCTTACCATGGACTGAGGCTTTGAAGGTTGTTTCACTTTTAGGCTTTGTCTTCAAGCTTGATATCTCAAATGTTGGAATCCTGTTGATTAAGGTCTCTCTTTTGAAGTTTTCTGAAAACTGCATAGTCTCATCAAGGATTTTTATCTTGTTCTCATATTCTAGTGTCAAAGTAGTCATCACCTTATTCATGATTTCTTCTTCTAAAATTTCTCCACCACTGTTTCTAATTGTAGAAAATTCTTCATTAATCCTTTGATTGTAGGCTCTAATGTTCTCTTCAGGTAGCATCTCCAATATATTGTACTTTTTCTTCCATGTCTTTCTGCATGCATTCTTGGCTTGGATGTCTCCTTCAAATATGTCTTCTAGATACTTCCAAATCTTGTAGGCTTTATCTAGTTTCTTGATCTCTAAAAACTCATTGTTAGAAAAGGAGATGATGAGGGCTTCTTTGGCAATAGCATTTGAAGTGAACATCTCCTTTTGCTTAAGAGTAACATCTTCTTTTGCAAGATCTGATAAAGAAGGAATCTCAACTTCTTTAGTAGCCACTTCAAAAATCTCAAAAGATATGCACTACAAATGTGTCATCATTTTTTTCTTCCAATCAAGATAGTTCTCTCCATCAAACTTACAACTTTCTTTTCTAAAAAATTTCATCTGATCAACCTCAAGCTATTAAAATTTCTCTATGAGGCACTTGTCTCTGATACCAATTATTCGGAATAGTCCCAAGAGATAACTAAGAGGGGGGGTGAATTAGTTATCTACAAGATTCAATTCTTTATCTAATCAAGTATAGAAGAGAACAACGATAAACACAATATGAGAAGACTTAACACAACACAATAATTTTTGTTACAAGGAAACCCAAATAGGTAAAAATCCTTATGGGAATTGACACCCACTAAGAACTAAACTAGTGTATTATGATCCTTGTTAGAAGATCTTACAACCTTGTTAGAAGTTGTTCTTTACAATGAATTTAGTATAGTGACCTAGTCAAGGGTTGAACCCTATTAGGAGTATTTTAAAATTAACCTTGTTAGGGGTGAGGACACACTATCTAAGAGCTCACTGCTCAAAGGGGCAAAGGGTGCAACCTTCTGTTTAACAAATACACACTATATCTAGATCTTTGGTGAACTAAGAGGTAGACCTACTATCTTGATTAGTTCCAATGAGTAGCATACACTTTCTTCTTTTTCACATGGACCTTTTGTTGATGGCACAATACTTCGCACTCTCTGCTCTACTCTTTCTTTCAACTTTTTGACATACTTAGCAATCACAATTGACTACCTATAAATATATTCCTCTAAATGATATAATAAAGTCATCCTATTAGAACCATGTTGAAATCATATTACAGAAACAATGTAACTATCCAATAACATCTCAGTCGGCTCTACTAAGCACACAACACAAATTAAGACTATGCAACTCCATGTGAGTGGACGCGTCGCTTCACATAGTCAGCTCCACCAAATTAACTCCAACTTCCTTCTCATGTTGAATCACATCATGTTCTCTTCACCAAAAATTCTTAACTCTCCTCTAAACATAAATTCAATTGTGCATACTGAGATGATAGGTGCAACTACTGCACTAATATAAACACTGTCGGCTTCACCAAATAAACTCAAGAAACTATGACTGTCAACTAGAGACTTCATAACTCAACATGTACTCCATATCTGACTCTTCATTCATGAGTATAACATCATACATATGTCTACAACATAAATAAAAATATGCAAGGCTCTATTACAACCTTACAAAAAATGACATGCAGAACTGTTCCTGGGACCTGTCAGGAACACTCACTGATATAAACAATTGTATTACTGTCTTCACTCAGAATCAACCTCTGTGTCTATGATATTATTCTAATAATATATCCATGCAACATATGTTCAAGGCTCTCTCCATTAGGCTTCCATGCATGTTTCTTACCATATGTTGTCATCAATGACAAACATACAGTCGGCAATCTGGCTTGCTGGCAAATCTCCAACAGTCTTACCTTTTGAGAGACAAAAATCCATGTACTTTGAGAGATGATTTAAAATTAGCCATAAATATTGAAAGTAATAAGAAAGCATCTATTCAAATGTACAAAATGGATGAACGTAGATTGTGGAAAGAAACTAGACCACATGTTGTGAAACCTGCCAAGGAAGAGGACAAGGTTGACAAAATGGCTAATGTTGTCAAAGATCTTTCTACTAGATTTGATAAAGGTGGGAAAATTTTCCAAGATAATATACCACCTTATCAAAGGTAGGAGAGATTTCCTATGTTACATTACCAGCTAGATAAAACAAATCAGAAGGATGGGAAGCCTATTTTTGACATCCATGAGCCACAAAAGGAAAGGGATACTCCAGATCCTTTGAAAAAGAATACAACCCATAATGTGGAAAATATTCCATGGTGTGTGGCCTCCAACATGCCTCACTAACCTTATCAATGTGATGTTTCCCAAGTTCTAGGATATGAACTAGAAGATCTACCTGCAGATGACCATGAAGGCTCTGAAAAGCCTGCAATAAATATTTTCACCACTCAAAAGGTGGAGGAACTTGCCTCTTCACATGATGAAGAGATATTAGAAGATGTTGAACATAAAAGGAGAACTCTCCCTATTTATGAGAAAAAAATATTTTCCCAGTCTGATCATGAAGAATCTGATGATGAAACTTGTCAAACAAATATGATTAGACCATAAATAGAAGGTACTCATTGGAGAAAGCCTAGTAAAGAAGAAATCAAGAATCAGACTGTGGCTACTATTTCTCAAGCTAGATCTTCATACAACTTGAGAAATAGAAAAAGTGATGTTGATCAAGGAGTCTCAAGGTCACTCTTTGTCAAGGATGATCCTCAGAGTAAGGTTTCTCCTAAACCAAGTCCTTTCCCAAGAAAAAATAGAAACAACAAGCAAGAACCTATTGTGGTTTAGAGTGCTAAGAAAAATGAGGATAATATCATAGAAAAGAGAAACAAAAAGGTTGGTGGAAGAAAATATTTATCTGATCTTTCTACTGAGGCCCCAACTTTTGACATGAGACATGCTTTTGTTAGAAAGTAAAGTCCACCAAGATAATTGAGAGGGGGGGTGAATTAGTTATCAGATAAATATAGCTTTTATCAACTTTGATACATTTTAACTATGTAAGAAATGTAACCAACAACCATAGAAAGATAAACATACACAATAACACAATGAGACAAGATATGTTGACTAGGGAAACTCTTGATCAAAGAGTAAACCCTGGTGGGAATGATGCCCACAAATGATGCACTAATATGAAAGTTCCTTGTGAGAGGATGGACTCTATTAGGAGTCTTATGAAATAAATTTAGTACATAGGAGTCCCTATTAGGAGACTTTGAATCCTTGCTAAAAGATTCTAACTCTATTAGGAGTTATGGAAGAGAGAAGGACCCACTACCCAAACAACTTCAGGTGTAAGATCACTTAACACACTATCCAACTAATATTTGTATTACTCAATAGAATAATACCAAAATATTATTGATCTCAACAATTCAATACTCCTTCTCTGACTATGCCAAACCACACCAACTACTTCATCAGATCTCAATACCAGATCTCTATACTTCGCATATCCTCTTCCAACAAGTATTGCACAATTCTACAATTCACTTTCAAATACAATACACAACTACACATTACAACAAGGAAAAAATTCCTTCCTTTATACCACACTCAAGTAATTACAAATGAGTCGGCATACAAATTACAAAATAAAAGTTTCCACACATTACATAAAAATTACACAAAACTATCAGCTTCTAATTAAGATAATTTTTCACTTGTGCAACCTTGGATCTTGCACTCATGTCCATGTCACTAAAAACATGTCTTCAATTGCCTCATAATTGTGCATGATCAGATTCAATCCTAATTAGGAGATATCATCTGATTCCCACAAACCACTACTTAGGAACACTGCCTGAATATTACTTCCACTGATTTCCTCATAATTGTCATGAATAAATGAATTACCATATGCACTCTTACCCACAATATTATAAAACATCATAGAGTAATTCCTCAACTCTACATAGCTTAATCTTCAATATCCCATGTGCGCTAACTCAAACACTATCTTCTTCTCTGCTAATCTTTAGTAGATCACTGTGTTGACATCAATGAAAATCACAGTCATGAATGCAATAACAACTACTACTTAATGGATACAAATACTCCCCCATAGGATATATTTAGCATTCATTCCTAACAGCTTTGTCTCAAATGAAGGTGTTAATCCCTTTATTAGAAATGCTGAAAATAAAAGAGCATAAGGCAGCAGCTTTGGCTCTGATTAATGAACAAGAAGGCATTCCTATTGTGTTAGAAAAGGTGAAACCAGTGGCAAGACCTGAGATAACCAAAGGGGTTTCCAAATTTTGTGTTGGAAATATTGTGACCCAAGATCCATCCTCCATTAATCCTTTTTATGTTACTCTGATTGTAAATAATTTATTGTTAAATAATTGTATGATTAACTCTGGTGTTGCAGCTATAGTAATGCCTTACCATGTTATGAAGGAACTAGGGCTACAAGTTGATAGTGATACATCTAATGGTAGATGTTATGTCATGGATAATAGAGAAGTTCCTGTGGTAGGGACTTTGGTTGGAATAGAGGTAAAAAAATTTGCATTCCCAAAGGCAACTTACAAAATGGATGTTGTTGTAGTTGATACCCAACCCCATTATGGTATGCTACTATCAAGACATTGGATAGCAGTAGTGGGAGGAAAGCTCCAGTTAGACCTATCATATGTCACAATTCATGTAAATGGTATTGAGGTAAAGTTTTATAGAGAACCTCACTCCTTAGTAATGATTGATATGGTAGCACCAGAGGATCTAAATTTTTGTATTGATATTGATATGAACAACTTCATGGTGGAAGAAGTAGTTCCACAACTAAAAACTACTGACCCAATTGTTGATGAGTTTCTCTTACAACAAGATGGACTATGGAAGCTTTACTTTGATGGTGAATGCTCTAAGGAGGGCTCAAGAGCTGGTGTTCTACTTATATCCCCATCAAGTACTATTTTTAAGTACTATTTTTTGTTAACCTTCCAATGCACAAATAATACTGCTGAATATGAAGCTTTGATACTAGAATTAGATATTGCAACAAAACATGGTATAATATGTTTAAATTTTATGGAGATTCCTATTTAATCATTGCTTAGATTAGATCAAAATATGCTTGTGAGGTCCTACCTTGACCCATCTTAGCTTGATAGTTGATTTGATACTTGGACTATCTAGATGACTGTTGTATCTGATTTGATACAATAGTCATGGGCCTTACAGGCTATTATAGGTGATTTTTTGAGGGATTATCTAGATTAGCCCATCCTATCACATCCCTTTAGAGAAAGGGGAAGAATTTTGAGTGGATAAAGAGGTGTGAGAGAGATTTTCACGAGCTCAAGAGAGCACTTACTAGTGCACCTATACTTGTGGTACCAGATCCTTTAGCAGATTTTGTGGCATGCACAGATGCATCTTTAGATGGGATTGGGTCAGTACTGATGTAGGATGGCTGAGCTATTGCCTATGATTCTAGGAAGCTCAAGACTCATGAGCTTAACTATCCTACCCATGACCTTGAGCTAGCAATAGTGGTGCATGCTTTGATGAGGTGGTGACATTTATTATTAGGCCATAAATTTGAGCTTCACTCAGATCATCAGAGTCTGTAGTACATATTCACTCAGCCAAATCTTAATGCTAGACAGAGGAGATAGATGGAGTTCTTATACGAGTATGACTTCGATGTTCACTACATCAAGGGTAAGGAGAATGTGGTAGTAGATGCCTTGACTAGTAGACATCACGAGCTTTTAGCTATGACCACTAGCACAGATTTGAGAGGGTGCATACTATAGCACTTACAGGAGGATGGTTTCTATTCAGAGGTTTGTTAGCTGGTACAAGCTCAAAGGCCCCTAGAGGGGAAGTTCTCATATTATACCCTAGAGTTTGATGGCCTTCTTCTCTATAGAGGATGCATTTACATACCTTCTTTCGGTGGGTTGCATGACTTCATTATCCTTGAGGCTCATAGAGCACCTTATGTTGCGCACTCCGGAGTCAAGAAGTTACATGCAGATTTGAGACAACTTTATCATTGGCCGGGTATGAGGATGCACATTACAAAGGTTGTGGCTAGATGCTTGGAGTGCCAGAGAGAAGGTAGAGCACCATCATCTAGGTGGACTTCTTTAGCCACATGAGATACCTGAGTGTAAGTGGGATCTTATATCCATGGATTTTATAGTTGGTCTCCCTATATCTTCTTGTCACCATGATGTTATTATGGTGATAGTGGATAGGTTGACCAAGGTAGCCCACTTCTCACCTATTTGTACTACCTTTACAACACCTGTAATGGCACAGGTATTTTTGAGAGATATTGTTAGGCTTCAGGGAATTCCATGTATGATTATATCAGACAAGGATTATTTCTTTACTTCATCCTTTTGGAGAGAGTTTCAAACCGCTTTAGGCACTAGGCTCAATTTCAGCACAGCATATCATCCAGAGATAGATGGTTAGATTGAGAGAGTTAATCAAGTATTATAGGACATGCTACGCATGTATGTGATGGATCATTAGGTTAGGTGGGAGGAATACTTCCATTTAGTCAAGTTTTCCTATAATAATGGGCATCATACATCTTTGGGATGTCTCCTTACCAAGCCTTGTATGGAAGACCTTGTAGGACACTGTTGAGTTGGGACGAGATTGAGGATAGGGTTTCTATTGGTCCAAAGTTGGTCAGACAAATGGAGCAGTAGGTAGATCTGATCAGGCAGCGTCTTAGAGAGGCCCAAGATCGACAAAAGAAGTATATAGATGTTGGGAGGATTGATAGAGAGTATTTAGTTGGGGACAGAGTCTTTTTGAGAGTGTGGCTGTATAAGAGCCCAATTTGATTTGGAAAGAGTTCTAAGCTGGCCCCTCGCTTTGTCAAACCTTTTGAGATTTTGGAGAGGATAGGCCTAGTTGCATACCGTTTAGCTTTTCCACCTATCCTATCACACATCCATGATGTCTTTCATGTATCTATTTTGAGGAAATATATTTATGATGAGTCTCATATCATTGATTGGGATGCTTTATAGGGGGAGTTGGATAGACAGCTAGCTTTGGAGTCAATATGTATACTGGCTCACAGGACCTTGGCCCTTCGAGGTCGAGAGCTGGACCAGATTAAGGTCTAGTGGGATTGCTATGATGAGGTCACAGCATCTTGGGAGGACACAGCATAGATGAGAGATCAGTATCCCCATCTATTTTATGTACTCCAGGAGGAAGTTCATGCCTAGGGGGGAGGATGTGAGGTCCTAGCCTGACCCATCTTAGCTTGACAGTTGATTTGATACTTGGACTATCTAGATGATACCTTATTTTGTGAAGCTAAATTTGTTTTGATTATGACTTTATATCATTAGACATCATGTGATGGTTTTATTTCATTATATTGATGATGATGATAGATGTACCTTTATATGATCATGTTAGATTCATACTGATTATATGTTTTGAAAAGATGAATGAATTTTGAATTCTGTATTTTGGTTACATTATCATAAGGAATGGTAAAATGTGTTAGTTGTGATGTGAATATATATGTTAATGGTTCTACAATTGACTTAGGGTTACTTGTCTATGTGAAATTGAACTTACATTTTGATGTCATAGTATTAGGGTTCAATGTGGATTATGTTTATAATGAATCATGAAATACAGTTTCTCTATGTATAGAATTTAGATGTTAATATTGATCCTGCTTCATTTTTTATATGATTATATATTGCATTGATTTTATGACATACTGATATCTCAACCAAGTGTGCAGGATTATGATCATGGTTGTAAATGCGGGGAAACAAGGATGGATCTATGTGAAAATAGTTTAAGGCCAAGGTCGGCTCTAAGAAGAGAACAACATTGTTGTGATGTGATTTTATTTTCATAAACGTAATGCTGGAGTGAATTGTGTTGTTAATGTTAATATGTGCATCATTGGATATAAATTCAATTTGTGTAAATGTAAATGTAAATTATCCACTAGGCATGCCAAGTGTGTAATGTGATGTGTACTTTTTTTGTGAGGTGTCACTTGACACTAGTGTAATGTGATGGCATGCCTAAGTGGAATGTGGACCCTACCTCACCCTTTAGTCATATTGTAAATCTTTAGGCATAGTTAGTGGTTTGAGAAACCAAGGTATGTGTCATCATTTTTCCATTTTCGGATGTAAAATTTACTTAGGTTTTTGAATAGTTATATGGAGCCCTATGGTGTATTTAAGGTTGGTTTTAAGTGCCCAAGGCATGTGCATGGGTTAGGGGGTCAAATTTTACCATTTTCTTCACCCTAAGCTTCCATAATGCCTCTAAAAGTGACCCATCTTTGATAATGACGAATTTGGATATGTCTTCTAAGATAATTCATTTCCCCATGTTTTAAATTACATTCCATTTCCAAGCTTAGGAGAAGTGGATAGTGAAAAAAAAAACAAGACACATAACTAACTTTGGGATGAGGGTAGGAGAGAATGAATGTCTTTGGGCTATTAGGAAAAGAGACTAGGAAAAAGTTAGTCACTTCTACACTGTGCAAGTTTGGATTTTAGAGGAAGGGACTTGAAAAAATCTAGAGTTTTGAGAAGTGAAGGAAAGCTAAGGAAGACAAGGGAAGCTCTTAAACAAATTCACCATTTCCATAGCTTGGAGAAGAGGTAGGTTGTTCTACATGTAAATTGTTGTTTATGTAAATGTAATGTGAAGTTAAATCTACTATGTGAATTTGTGATGTTTTGTTACCATTGTGTTCATATACATTTTACTCTTGTTTTCTCCTTTGTGTTGTGAATGTTTGTGGGTGTGCAAGACAATTCTCATCTTTGGGAGGCTTTGAGAATATCTTGGGGTGAAGGGCTTATTTGGTAAATCCATATGTGTAGAGCTTAGATGTATGGACATTTTTGAGGCCTACTTGAGTAGTATTTTGGGGGTCATAAGGGATGTGATTGAAGCTCCATGTGATGAACTTGGATGTTTGGTATGAGCTTTGTAGAGGCATTATAATTTTATTGTAAGTACTTTTTTTTTTAGTATGGCATCTCCATATGTGATGTTTCCACCTTCATCCATTTTTGGATCTATTTTTTATCTTATGTGCAAGCTTGGGATTGGAAGTAAAAATGTGATGTTTATGTTCTTGTTGATTGAATGTGTGTATATTGAATGTATGTATCACATCCTTCCTTGTTTCCTCTAGCTCAGGGGTGGCCATGTAATGACCTAGGCTAGGAGGTGAGCCTCCATGGTCAAGGAAGAAAATTTTTTACTTGCAGGTTTGCTTGGAGGCTGAATTGACTGGTTTGCAAGATGTTATGTTCTTGTGGGAGCTTGAAGTCTTGAAGAAAGAAAAAAAAATTATATATTGCTGCTTATGTAACTATAAAATTTCAATTGAATGGAATGTCTTCATTTTATTTAATTTATAATTGAATCTACTAAAAATTTGTATGTATGTATGTGTGTGTGTATATATATATATATTGATGAAGGGTGCTCCCCTTAATACCACAAACACATAACAAATATAGAGAAACAACAACAATATGCAAGAACAGAAAATTGGCTTCTTATTATCTCCACAAATGTGGAATTACAAACTTTTAGAATTACAATATGCAAAGCCACATGGGAATTCCCTTACAATATTCTATAGGAAAAAGCCTCGAACTATTACCCAGATCTACTACCTAGAACTATTCTGAACTGCCTAAGACAATAATACAGCCTTCCTTATATAGGCAATTTTCCACCGCCTGGGAAGGTTCCAGAATTTTAGCCAATAAGGCCAACCAAACTTAGAATTATTTTATTTTACATTTTATTACATCATAGTCGGCTCAAGATAACCTTTGAAACCCGAACAGAAATTTTGAAGAAAATTATTTTTTGCCATTTCAGGTGGCCCAACTTCCGAAGACCATAAGTCATCACCAGTTGACCCGATCGGCTATTATAACCCCATTTCAGAAACAGCACAAAGCGCTCTACAGGCTTGACCCGCACAAGCGCCCGTCACCCAAATTTTTGACCTCATCCGGGGCCTCTAAAGCCTTCAAAACTGAGTTCAAAGTTTCTGTACCCTGCTGCCAATACTGAAAATCTTCAATATCTTCTAATATACACTTGATCTACCAATGAAACTTTACTGGCAGACTTATATGACCAAAATGAACCTCCAAGAAAGAAATCAGATCATTCTGAGCACATACAAAAATTACCAAAAATAGTAACTTTCCATAAATAGCAGCTCTGCACAAAATAGCCCTTATTGAATATAAAAATAGAAATTTTTTAATTTTTTTTTGGGTGATGCAAGATTTCTCTTACACCCAGGATGCTCCTGCATTAGACACCCAGGGTAATTTGAAAAGTGACCCTGTCACGACTCAGGTGTGCAGAGGAAAACCAAGACGGTTAACCTCCTCCTTTGTTAGCCATGATGAATCTTCAATAGGTCATCCTTTCCATTTGACCAAATATTCTTCATATGTCATGTTCCTTGTGCTTCTACCAACACAACTATCCAGTATGTCTTCAATCTCCTTGATATCTGAAGTAGTTGCTGGAATACTCCACTGTGCTACTACAACCTCATCTTGAACACCTCCTTCATGATACTCTGTCAAATCTAAAATGTTAAACACTCGTGAAATATTCAGCTCCCTAGGCAATTCTACCTCATATACATTTCTTGAATAATGCTTCTTCAATATCTTACATGGTCTAAACTTCTTCATTTTTAGCTTGTTATATGTACCAACCGAAAACCGCTCCTTCCGCAAATGAACCATGACTTCATCACCAACCTGAAATTCTTTATATCTCCTTTTCTCATCTGCCTTAGCCTTATACTGTGCGTTCATCTTGGTAATATGCTTCCTCACCTCCCCATGGGTGTTCTTCAAGTGTTCTGTAAAATCCTTAGCTTCAGCACTACTTATTTCTCCTTTATCTATCTTCCTCAATCCAGATGCATTTCTTGGACTACTTCCATATACAATCTGGAATGGTGATTTACCAGTGCTTCTATTAACAGAATTATTGTATGCAAACTTCACCTGTGGTAAAATCAAATCCCATCCTATTGGCTTATCTCCAACCAAACATCTCAGCAAATTTTCCAAACTCCTATTCACCACCTCTATCTGTCCATCAGTCTATGGATGATGTGATGAACTGAAATTCAAATTTGTCTTCAACTTCTTCCATAATGTACGCCAAAAATATCAAACAAACTTAGTGTCCCGATCTGAAACTATGGTCTTTGGCAAACCATGAAGTCTCACTACTTCTCTGAAAAACAATTCTGCTACATGAACAACATCATTAGTCTTCTTGCAGGGAATGAAATGTGCCATCTTTGAAAATCTGTCAACCACCACAAAAATTGAATCATGTCCCTGCTGAGTTCTCGGTAAACCAAGAACAAAGTCCATACTGATATCCTCCCAAGGCTTCTCTGGTACAGGAAGTGGCTGATACAACCCTGTATTCTGCTTCACTCCTTTCTCCATCTGACATACTCTGCAACTCTGTACAAACTTCTTCACATCTTGCTGTAACTGTGGCCAATAATAATTCTCACTAACCAAACCAAGGGTTTTATTATGACCAAAATGTCCAGCCAATCCTCCGCTATGCTTCTCCTTGATGAGATTCTCCCTCATAGAACTTTGTGGAATGCACAACTGACTCCCTCTGAATAGCATATCATCCTGGATGATGAAATCCAACCATTTTGTCCTGTCTAGAGTAACAGGTTCTGTACAAGCTTTCCAAGCTTCACCAAAATCAGGATCCTTTAGATACAAATTCTTGAGTTCCTTCAACCCAAACACTTCAATCTGCATTTTTGTCAGCAATAGTTGCATTCTGCTAAGAGCATCTGCAACCCTATTAGACTTTCCACTCTTGTGTTTCAAAACAAATGTATAACTCTATAAAAACTCAACCCATTTCAAATGCCTTTGATTCAATTTTTCTTGACTATTCAAATATTGCAAAGCTTAATGATCAGTATACAAAACAAACTCCTTAGGAAGAAAATAATGTCTCCACTTCTTTAATGCCTGAACTATAGCATAAAATTCCTGATCATAAATAGAATATTTCCTCTTGGCATCATTTAACTTCTCACTAAAATAAGCAACAGGTTTACCTTCTTGGCTCATAACAGCTCCTATTGTAGTACCACTAGCATCACAATCTACTTGAAACACCTTATTAAAATTTGGAAGTGCTAAAATAGGTTGTTCTGTAACTTTTTATTTCAACAATTGAAAACTCTTTTCTACCCCATTAGTCCACTTAAACTCTTTTCTATCCCCTCTCATTGTCTCAGTCAAGGGTCCATAAATACTACTAAAATTTCTGATAAACTTTCTGTAAAAGCTAGCTAGACCATGAAAAGATCTTACCTCAGTAGCACTCCTTGGAGTAGGCCATTCAAGGATAGCCTGTACCTTCTCTAGGTCCATTTTTAGACCTTCTATTGAAACTACAAATCCCAAATACACTAACTCTTTCTTCACAAAACTGCACTTCTTCAAATTAATCAACAATTTCTCACTTCTCAACTTCTCAAACACTATACGAATATGCATCATATGTTCCTCCAATGTCTTGCTAAAAATCAAAATATCATCTAGGTAAACAATGAAAAACTTACTCAAAAATTCTTTCAGGACCTCGTTCATGAGCCGCATGAAAGTGCTCGGTGCATTGGTTAGCCCAAAAGGCATGACTAACCACTCATACAGTCCTTCCTTCATCTTGAAAGCAGTCTTCCATTCATCTCCTTCTCTAATTCGAATCTGATGATATCCACTCTTCAGATCTATCTTTGAGAAATACACAGCTCCACTCAAACAGTCCATAATATCATCTATTCGTGGAAATGGAAACCTATACTTGATTGTGATCTTGTTTATTGCCCTAGAATTTGTACACATCCTCCATTCTCCATTCTTTTTTGGTGCTAATACCGCTGGTACAGCACAGGGACTCAGACTCTCACAGATCAATCCTTTCTGTAACAGTTCATGTACTTGTCTGTTCAACTCCTCACTTTCTACAGGTGTCATTCTATGTGCTGCCTTATTTGGAAAACTCACTCCTGGAATCAAGTCCATCTGATGACTGATCTTCCTGACTGGTGGTAATCCATCAGGCACATTATCGGATACAATATCTTGAAACTCATTCAACAAATCTGCAACTTCTACAGGAATATCTCCTACTTCCTCTTTACCAGCTTTTGGAATTAAAGCAAAACATACATGCTCATGCCTCATACCATCTAAAAAATTTCTTCCATCAACAAAAGTTATCCTTGCATTACCACATACCTTTTCTTCAGTCTCCTTCAATGGTTTTAGCTTATGTCGCACTCCATCTTTTGTTAGGGAATAGGTATTCGCACGACCATCTTGTACAGCACATCTATCAAACTGCCATGGTCTACCCAACAACATATGACATGCATCCATAGATATGATATCACACAATACCTCATCTTGGTATCCACCAATCTTAAACTTCACCAGGCATTGTTCATTGACCATGACCTTGTGGTCATCCTGTACCCAGGCAATCCGATATGGATGTGGGTGTTTCTATCTCTTGAGCTTCAACTTTGTCACCATCTCTTCTAACACCAAATTGTCAGTGCTTCTACTATCAATAATCTCATCACAACATTTACCTTCACACTTGCACCTGGTGTGAAACAGGCTCCTCCTTTGCTCAGGTTCATTCTCACCACTCAACTGGACTCTTCTGTTAATCAACATTTCTCCTCTTTTAGCATCTTCAGAATTTGATGATCTGGCATCTTCATCTACATGT
Organism: Chamaecyparis obtusa; assembly: GCA_027943335.1. NCBI lineage: Eukaryota > Viridiplantae > Streptophyta > Pinopsida > Cupressales > Cupressaceae > Chamaecyparis > Chamaecyparis obtusa. Next base: position 577,301 of record BSBK01008357.1, on the reverse strand, counting down.
GCAACTCTGGCCTGGCCTTCATTTCTCTTGTCTGTTCTACCTTGGCGCTGAGGACATTCAAATACCCTATGACCTTCTTCTCCACAGTGAAAATATGTTCCATGGAAGCCACCTCTTCCAGATCTTTGTCCTCTTCCTCTTCCTCTTTGATCTCTATTATTCTAATCCTGGAAGTGATTGGAATTATTTCCTCACTGATTCTGACTGCTACTGGCCTCATCCTTCTTTTTCAGATCTTCATTTCGGCCACCATATGACCGTCCACTAGATCGTCCACCGCGACCTCTTCCATTTTGTCTGCTCTCAAACTTCTTGTTCAACTTTTCCTTTACTTTTAGGGCAAACTGGTATGCCTCTTCAATACTGTTCATTCGAACCAGATTCAGCTCCTCCTGAATGCTTGGCCTTAACCCATTAAGGTATCAGGAAACTTTCTCCTTATCAGCTTCTGCATGGCCTATTCTGATGAGAAGTCAATAGAACTCCTTTGTATACTCCTGAACAGATCTTCCTGCTTGCTTCAAACTCTACATTTTCTTCAGTAGGTCAAGCTCATAATCAACAGGAATGAACTGTCACTTAAATTTATCCACCATCTGATCCCATCTCATGATTTTCTCCTTTCCCCTTCTATTTCACTCTAACTGAATCTCTTGCCACCATATCTTTGTATGACATTTCAGTCTGGCCTTCGCAAATTTGACCCTATCAGGATCATCAACATCTTCGTACTCAAAATATTCCTCACATTCATTGATCCAATCGATCAGTTCCTTTGGGTTAAGATTTTTAGAAAATGTAGGAACCTCAATCTTAGGTCTTTTCTCAATCTTAGAAATTGCCCAAAAAAGTCTTTCTTCCTCCTGGTTCACAATTTAATCTTCTCCTTCTTGATATTCTTCTTCGGATTCATCCTCGCTTTCATCTCTGACATTAAGATTCATTCCTCTGCGAATCTCTTCTTGCAATGCTTGCACTTGTCTCTGCAGCTCTTTAACCTCAGGTGTCACAGCACCAGCTCTTCCACCACGTTCTCTTCGTGGAGGCATTTTCACGATGTGCGCTGAAACCCTAACCACGGTCCTGGTGCAAACTACCTCACAGTCGGCGATCTGTTTACACACTCAAGAACTCCTGCTCTGATACCACTTGATGACAGGTGCTCCCCTTAATACCACAAACACATAACAGATATAGAGAAACAACAACAATATGCAAGAATAGAAAATTGGCTTCTTATTATCTCCACAAATGTGGAATTACATGTTGGAAATATTCAGGAATTAACCAAGTTACTGAGAGGGGAGGGGTGAATCAGTAACTCCAAATTTTCTTCCAATTACAGATGTATTAACATGTAATTTACTTTAACCTTTGCATACAGAAAGCATGAAACTTAAAAGCATTCTCAATAATGACACATAGATTTGGTTACCTAGAAACCTTCCAAAAAGAAAGTAAAACTGGGGTGGGGATGAAACCCACAAAGCTTTAATACTACAGAATAAAGTTGGCCGGTTAAGGCTTACAATTTGATCACTTCTGATGATCTGCCCTGTTAGGAGCAATAAGGATTGCTAAATCCACCCTGTTAAAGGATTTACAAACATACAATGAAGTATGCACTCGGTAAAGAGATTTTACAAAAGACTGTTAAGTCTACCCGGTTAAAGGATTTAGTACTGATTCACCTGTTAGGATGAAACAGTAGATCTCTTGCTTTGCAATTGGATTGCTGATTGAGATTCACTGATGTACTGATCACCTTCTATGATGAATTTGTCTTTGTTGTTCCTTATACTGCTGAAGCCCTTTGTAATTCGCTTATCTCTGCCTTTCTTTCTTTTTCACATATATGATTCTTACATTTTCTCTTGACATTTTTACAACATTGTTTATATACAAGTCTTAAACAATTAATTACAATTACAAAGTCGGCTTGACAAATAAACATAAGTGCTACTAAGTCGGCCCAAGTATGGTTACACGGTTCCTTCAAACTAACTCGGTGACTTTCTGATACTCGGCGTCCACTGCATTACTCGGCATCGTCATGCACTTGGTAGAAGTGAAGGCATGGTTCATACTGATCACTCGGTAGGTTTTGAACTCGGTAAATACTGGTGACTCGGTAGACATGATGTTACTCGGTTTACACTATCCTGTTCGGTTTGTACTAACTTGCTCGGTTTGCACTGTCTGCTCGGTTTGCACTGTCTGCTCGGTTTGCACTGTCTGCTCGGTTTGCACTGCCTACTCGGTTTGCACTGTCTGCTCGGTTTGCACTGTCTACTCAGTTTGCACTCAGAATGCAAATAAGTGTTGTCACTAGTGGTAATTCTGTTTAATGCCAACAATCTCCCCCTTTGGCATTAGTGACAAAAACACTTATTGGCCAAAACTTATATACATGAATCATGCTGAGTTTTATTTTGATTTTTCAAAATTTGTCTTTGTTATAGGGCTTTATACATTGTCTCCCCCTTTCAATGTGCTAACTGTTTCTATACAAATCTTCTTCTATACATATATCTCAATATATCTCCCTCTATACATATCTCCCCCTTTTTGACGATAATGCCAAAGGTGTATATACAAGTTATTTACAAAGAGAATCCAAAATTTGATAGAAAATTAGAATGTACCTTCATTATTAGTGCTAGGGTTCTGTCCCAACTTTTTTGTAGAATCTTACATGTTTGGATTGCAATTTGGACTTCTGCAGAGAGTTCAATCATGTGATCTACTATAGAAAACTGATTGTCATGAATCAATGTTTTGGAATGTTCAATGTGCTTAAACATTGTATTCATGATGGGAAGGATCATGTGTTGGATGTCGAGCAGTGTGGACCGGATCCTTGTGTCTTCTTTCAGTAGATCAGACTGCATATTTGATAGGTGTGAGATTTTCATGTGATGAGCAGAGCTTGAACTTGGTTCAAGTTGCAGCTTCTGTATGCTAATCTTCATATCCTCATCCATTTTATTCATTTTATCCTTAACATCCTTTGTGAACTTGGCAATATTGCACAATCTGGCCAAAAGAGAGGTAGCATTCGAATAGATAGATTCAATGTTTGACAAAACTGAAGATAATTCTACTTGGTTAATAGATATGTGCTGAGCAATGTGCTCAAGAACTTTATTGTTGAATCTCTTCTCGGCTCTTTCAACTAACTTTTCTGTCCCAGATGAATCCTCATTGTATTTGTTAACTGCTTCTGCTAATTGTAGCAAAACATATTGGGAGGAGTCTACTTTAATGCCTAATGCATCAGACAAAATGTCCTTAGCATCCTTGATGATTTGATATTCCTTGTCTCTCTCCTCTTTAAGCTTCTTTGGTTTTGCTTTCCTTTGGAGGATCTCACCTATATTTTCCATTTGGTTCGCTGATAGATTTGCAAAATCTAATGTTGGAATCTCTATCTCTTCATCTAGGTCTATATCCTCTACTACATTCTTACCCAAAAATTTTATACTCGGTAGAGCCTTAGGCTTATCTGTACTTAATGCCTTGGTAGTAGTGACAGTAGATATAGTAGGGCTGGCTATAGAGACTGGTATACTTTCTACTGGAGAACTTAAAATATTTACACTTGAAGATTCAAAAATTGGAAAACTTACTGCTGGAAAACTTGATGATGTGGGAGACTGCAACTCGGTAGAAGAAATGATAGTTGCTTCTATTGTTGTAATAGATGATTGGACAAATGTTGAAGTTGTCACAACCATGCTTGAAGGTGTCTCTGGGCTGGATGTAGAAACTTTTATTGGAGAGGTAGGAAGGGATGAAATGACTTCTGCTGCTATCCTCACAGTATCATCTACCTCAGTGTCTTCTTCTTGTTCATCACTGTCATCTTCAATATCTTTTATTATTACTATTTCAATACTCTGTTGGTGAAGGTGGTATATGTTCTTCCATGTGGCATTTGCAGCCTTCACAACCAATTCAATATTGTTGATCAGAATCAAACAAGTATTGAACTTTAATGTCATCTTACTTTCATTTTCTTTTAATGCCTTCTTTACTTCATCATTTTTCAAGCTCGGCATTAACTGTCTCAGGGTTTGATCAAATATGTCTATCACAGTTTGCTTTGCATTGCTCCATCTCATTTTTATTGGATTTAATAAGACTCCTGGAACCTGTGGGGCTATTTCTTCAGGAGAGTATTTTCACTGTCCCATCTTTTCAATAACAGCATTTCTATTTCCTTCTGTTCTGTTTCTGATCTGGTTTCATATTTAAAAGATTTTATGTTACTTACTCCAGATCCTGATCCGTCTCTAAAGAGTTTGATCTTTTCTTGAAAGTTTAGAGGAGGCATTTTGAATACTATGTCTTTATCTGCCTTGTCTACCTTGTTTGCCTTGCCTCTTGCATTTCTCCTTGTAAATACAGTAGTGGGAGGCTTAGGTGCCTTAGTGATGAATACCTTTCCTTTCTTCTTTGCAGGTTTTGGTTCCTCTATTTTCTCATCCTTTTCCTCTTCTTCTTCATCTTTTTCTTCTTTGTCCTCGGTTATCATTTGCATTTTGGCTATCCTCTTCTTTCCTTTGTTTACCGCCTGTGGAAGCTTTATGCTTAGTTAAATTCTCACCTTAGCTTCATCATATGTTCCAAAATATGGAGCTTTGGGATTGACAGGCTGATGAAGAAGAGCTTCAATGATATTCTTAGTTTCATCAATATTTACCTCATAAGGAAGAGGTTTTACATATACAGTCCTCGGTTTAGCTGCTTGAATATATACATTATCACAATCCACCATAAAACAAATGTCATCTTTGTAATCTTCCACCAACTTCTGTGGAATCCGGAATCTGTCATTCATTTTCTCTTTGAAAGACTCAAAATAATTATCCATGATGCTTTCAAAATTTTCACCCATTTCTGAGATGTATTCATTTATTTCATAAAGTGCTGGCACATCTTTTCTCCATACAACTTTTCCTTTAGAAGGGAAGAATTTCTGAACATAGAAGAATAAACAGACCAATAAGGATCCAAACTTACATGGATTGTTTTTGGAAGTTTGAATGCTTTCCATGTTTTTGTTAAACTATTTTAACAATAAGTCTGCTAGGTCAAATGTTAAGTTATTCTTGACCACTTTGTATGCTAGGTCGATAGCTTCACAGGAGACACTATTCTGTCGACTAGAACTGTAAATCTTATGGGCAATAATGTGTGTACCAAACTTCAGTTCAGCATCGGTAATGCTGCTAACTTTCATGCCTCTGCCGTCCCACTCGACTAGGGTTTTCTTCTCTAGTTCTGTCCGACCTAGGGTTTTGGTAGTTTTTGCTCTGTTCAACATGGGAAGACCGATGATTTGATGAATCATCTTCTTTGTGATCTCTATGGGTTGCTCAAGCCAAATCTTGCCATCATGTACATGGCTGAGAATGTATCTAACCCATTTATCTCAAAAGTTTTGAGGTAGATGTGCAATGTGAACTAAACCTTTATCTTCCAGATGTTTGTGCTCGGGTTTCAGAATACCATCCACACACAGTTCTTCATGCATAGTATCTAATTCTAGGTTCCCCATTTCATGAATTGAATAGTTGAAATGATTGCGGATATCATTAATAAGTAGTACCTTAGGAGGAATCTGAGATTGAGCTCCGTTCGGATCTAGGGCTGCTGCAATTGCGGGCACAATCTTGAAATCTGGTGCTTTCCATTCCCCTTGGACTAACATATCAGATCCTTTCTTCGCTCAGGTGCTGGATGATGCCATGGTAGCTCACAGAAAATTCCTTTTGCAAAAGTATTGAATCGTTGGGTTGCTCTTGAAATTTTTTGCTCTCAAAGTGCTAAAGGTTCACGGTGAAGAATGAGTTCGATTACTTGCTTTTTGTTTACAACTCTGTCATTAATGCTCAGTACAAATTAGGGTATGAATTCTGATAGACTGTCACCCACTAAGAATTAATTTCTCGGTAAAGACTTCGCAACTCGATGAACTTGAGAATTCATATTGCTCCGACCTCGCTCGGTAAAGACGGGTACCGACCTTGCTCGGTAAAGACTGATACCGACCTCCCTGTGATCTTACTACATCTTGTATGCTGATTTAGATCTTTTTTTTAATTTGGTTCTGGAACTGCTTGAGATTGGTCTATGAAAATATAGTTCCAGTGCTTTCTTGGAAATTTAGTTTGAGTCGGTAGAGCCATCCATTCCATTACTTGGACTAGATTGCTCGGTAGATTTAGGAATCCATTTTTGTCTCACCTGTTTCCTGACCTTAGTTGCTTCATTCTTCTTTCCATCTTCAACTTTACTAGCATTCATGCAGTTTCTGGCTATGTGACCGAGTTTAGTGCATTTGAAGCATCTTATGGTAGTATCTCTTTTCCTTAGATGATGTTTTATGCAATTCATGCCAATGTGTCCATATTCTCCACAGTAATGACATCTACACCAGGTGTTGTAGTCCCATCCAAACATTACTTTCATAATTTGTTCTGCTGGATTAAATGTCTTGGATCTGCACTCGGATGCCTTGTGACCTTGTTTGTTGCACTTGTGACAATTACCTCTGAATCTAGGTTTTTCCCTGCATTCATTTGCTTTGTGACCAGGTTGATTGCAGCTGTAACATTTTCTATTGAATTCTGCTTTTTCATTGTTCCAACATTTATTTGAAGTATGTCCTATTTTACCATAGTGATTACAAGTAGGTTTTTGATTCCTTTGAGTACCTTGCTTAGAGGATTCACCTTCTCCTTTGTATCCAAGTCCTGCTTTTCCTTTTTGCCTATGAAGATTTCGCTCATACAGCTGATTCAAGTCTTCTTGGCTTTTTAGCATTCCTTCATTGATTTGTTTTTCAGCGTTTAGGTCATCCACCAATCTTAGATTGATTTCCTTTTCAGATCTTAGTTCTTCTCTTGTGCTTTCTATTTCTGATCTTAGATTCAGAATTTCCTCATTTGTATGAGAGATCTGATCAATTAGGTTTTCTAGCTGAAGGGTTTTATTTTGGACTTCAATGTTCCTTCCATCTAATTCATCTTTCAACTTGTTTCTTTGTTCCAAGATCTCACAGAATCTTGTAGAGTGTAGCTCTTGTTCTCTTTTTAATTTTCTCACTTCTTCCTGCAGAGACCCATTCTTTTCTAGGAGTTCTTTGACAGCATTGTTTGCTTCATCTGAGCTATTTGAGGGAAAAAGATCTTCAATCTTTTCTTCAATGTAATTCTGATCATTCATCTAATTTGCAAGTTCCTTCCTTCTTCTTAGGGATTGGGAAAGATGTTCTTTTACTTCTTTGAGTTTAGCTATGGCCATTTCCAGATCTAGCTTTTCATATTCAATTACCTTGTTCAGTTTGAATACCTCCATTGTCCTGGATCTTTTCTCAAGCTAGTTAAGCTTTGTCTTGAGAACCAATGCTGCTCTGATACCAATTGTTGTAAATATTCAGGAATTAACCGAGTTACTGAGAGGGGAGCGGTGAATCAGTAACTCCAAATTTTTTTCCAATTACAGATGTATTAACATGTAATTTACTTTAACCTTTGCATACAGAAAGCATGAAACTTAAAAGCATTCTCAATAATGACACATAGATTTGGTTACCCAGAAACCTTCCAAAAAGAAAGTAAAACTGGGGTGGGGATGAAACCCACAAAGCTTTAATACTGCAGAATAAAGTTGGCCGATTAAGGCTTACAATTTGATCACTTCTGATGATTTGCCCTGTTAGGAGCAATAAGGATTGCTAAATCCACCCTATTAAAGGATTTACAAACATACAATGAAGTATGCACTCGGTAAAGAGATTTTACAAAAGACTGTTAAGTCTACCCGGTTAAAGGATTTAGTACTGATTCACCTGTTAGGATGAAACAGTAGATCTCTTGCTTTGCAACTGGATTGCTGATTGAGATTCACTGATGTACTGATCACCTTCTGTGATGAATTTGTCTTTGTTGTTCCTTATACTGCTGAAGCCCTTTGTAATTCGCTTATCTCTGCCTTTCTTTCTTTTTCACATATATGATTCTTACATTTTCTCTTGACATTTTTACAACATTGTTTATATACAAGTCTTAAACAATTAATTACAATTACAAAGTCAGCTTGACAAATAAACATAAGTGCTACTAAGTCGGCCCAAGTATGGTTACACGGTTCCTTCAAACTAACTCGGTGACTTTCTGATACTCGGCGTCCACTGCATTACTCGGCATCGTCATGCACTCGGTAGAAGTGAAGGCACGGTTCATACTGATCACTCGGTAGGTTTTGAACTCGGTAAATACTGGTGACTCAGTAGACATGATGTTACTCAGTTTACACTGTCCTGTTCGGTTTGTACTAACTTGCTCGGTTTGCACTCTCTGCTCGGTTTGCACTCTCTGCTCGGTTTGCACTATCTGCTCAGTTTGCATTGTCTTCTCGGTTTGCACTGTCTGCTCGGTTTGCACTGTCTGCTTAGTTTGCACTGTCTACTCAGTTTGCACTGTCTACTCGATTTGCATTGTCTGCTTGGTTTGCACTCAGAACGCAAATAAGTGTTGTCACTAGTGGCAATTCTATTTAATGCCAACATTACAAACTTTCAGAATTACAATATGCAAAGCCACATGGGCATTCCCTTACAATATTCTGTAGGAAAAAGCCTCGAACTATTACCCAGATCTACTACCCTGAACTATTCTGAACTGCCTAAGACAATAATACAGCCTTCCTTATATACACAATTTTCCACCGCCTGGGAAGGTTCCAGAATTTTAGCCAATAAGGTCGACCAAACTTAGAATTATTTTATTTTAAATTTTATTACATCATAGTCGGCTCAAGATAACCTTTGAAACCCGAACAGAAATTTTGAAGAAAATTATTTTTCGCCATTTCAGGTGGCCCAACTTCCAAAGACCATAAGTCATCACCAGTTGACCTGATCGGCTATTATAACCCCATTTCGAAAATGCCACGAAGCACTCTACAGGCTTGACCCATGCAAGCACCCATCACCCAAATTTTTGACCTCATCCGGGGCCTCTAAAGCCTTCAAAATTGAGTTCAAAGTTTTTATACCCTGCTGCCAATACCGAAAATCTTCAATATCTTCCAATATACACTTGATCTGGCAATGAAACTTTACTGGTAGACTTATATGACCAAAATGAACCTCCAAGAAAGAAATCAGATCATTCTAAGCACATACAAAAATTACCAAAAATAGTAACTTTCCATAAATAGCAGCTCTGCACAAAATAGCCCTTATTGAATATAAAAATAGAAATTTTTTTATTTTTTTTTGGGTGATGCAAGATTGCTCTTACACCCAGGATGCTCCTGCATATATATATATATATATATATATATATATATATATATATATATATATATATATATATATATATATATATATATATATATATATATATATATATATATATATATATTATGTTGAAGAAATGAATTGGGATATGGACTTAAGAAGTAGTATTTCAGTCCTGATTTAATTGAAAATCAGATTGTATCATAATTTATTTGATTTTACTGATGTGTAAGTGAATTAATTGAAAAATAGATTGTAACATAATTCATTTGATTTTACTAGTGTGTAGATGAATTAATTGAAAATTAGATTATATCAAAATTTATTTGATTGTACTGGTGTGTAGAAATTAGAGTAAAAAGTGATTAATGAGGACATAGGAAAGTTAATTTTCATTTATGATTAATTTGAAATTTGATCACTTCATGGATGAGAAATAGTACAAATAAAATTTCTTTCTTTAATTTCTGGTATGAAGTTACTTAAGAAAAGAAAATTAATTAAATCATTCTCTGCAATCTTATGACTTATGTGCTAGAAATTTACAATTATTGTTCCTGAAAATAAAATAATTTTCCTGAATCAAACTATCTTAGAATACATTATAAATGTCAAGTTGAGTTCATCTTTGTTTAAGAAATAGTTGTTTTAAAATTTATTCAACATGTAGTGTTTGAAATTTTAATTTACCTACAGTACAAACTTATTAAGTTTTCAAGCATAAATTGTAAATGACTTGAGTAGATATTTCAACCAAACCCTCTAAATGTTAGCTAATGGCCTGGAAACACAAAATCATCCTCAAAAAATTATTAAACTATAAAACCCTACTGAGAATTTAAATAATCACCAATCTTATATTAAATTGTTTATATGCAAATAAGTTAATGTATATATTTAAAAAAAGAATTAACTAATACTGCATAACCAGAATAGTATACTTAGTAAAGGAATTTCTGAGTTTAATACCTTATTAAAGAAATCTCCTACAGAATTATTTATATATATTCAGTTTTTATATATATAAGTATATGATCTATTTAAAGTATCCCTGTAAATAGCCTTTCTTTAAAAAAATTATATATATTATAGTATATGTATATATACTATACAAATTAATATATATATATAATTAGTATTATATATATATATATATATATATATAAATTTATATATTATAAACTACAGATATTATAGTATATAATACTTATTATATTTCAAAATTTTAAAAGAAAATTTATAAAAAAAATTATAAATGAAAATTATTTTGGGTCGTAGCCCTAGCCTTATTCTTCCAGCCGTAGCGAATGCAGCCACTGCGCGTGACGTTTGGTCACGGCAGTGACTGTAGTCACTGTGTGTGGCTTCGGCCACGGCAGTGACTGTAGTCACTATGCGTGACTTGGTCATGCAGTAGCGACCCAAGGCTTAAACCCTTGCCCCATTTTCACAAAAAATATATAATATAATAAATTATATTATATTCTATCTCTTGCAAAAATATAAAACAATAAAAGATTTTAAAACTAATACAAGTAAAATAGCAAGAAAAGAATTATGGGTTTTCTGTTAGTCAAGCAGATCATTGCTTAAATGAAATTGTAGGGTGCCATGAAAGGCTGAGAGAAGCCTCTGCAGCCCTCTCAGATATATATACATGTGTATAAGTATGGATATACACACCCTAGGTGTGCATATGCATACTTGTATACATGAGTATACAAGAAGAAGCTTCTTGTTTCTTCTCTCCAAATCTAGCCTCTGCCAAAGAAACCCTGCAATGCACAAATGAGAGAATTGAGGGTTTTCTTATGTCTATAAAGTGGCCCCAACCCTAATTTCAGATTAGCGTTTGGGTAGCCACATAGTTATAATTTCTTTATATCCATTTTTATTATTTTATACTCAAACTATTTTATGTTATTTGATGCGTACGAGTTCCTAAATTTTAGAGAAATAAATTTAATAAATATGTATGGAGATTGGAGATTTTCACTTTATTCCTTCTTTTTGGTATCAAATTTATGAGTTATAAAGTAATCCTTAATGTGGTGAGTATTAGGAAAATAAGAATTGGATAGGTTTATTTTTCATTTAAATTTTACTAAATTATTCTTATTAATTATTAAAGCAAAAGTCTTAATTCTTTTAGTATGATTTAAAGGAAAATGAATATTTAGATGTAACATTTTTTTTATTGTTATGTTTTAGTGCTAAAGTCATTAAAATTAATTCAATAAATAGGATGATATTAAATGCAATTATAGAGTGAATAATGATCAATTTAATTATTTTTTGTCTTTTATTTAAATTATATTCATTATAAAATTAGGATTATGAATGGTTAAACAATAGAAAATTATTATTGATTATTAACGACCGTTCATCCTCTTAAATGATATTTGACTAAGGTCATTTATTAAATTTAGTTATTTAAATGATAAGAAAATGCAAAGTTAGTCAATTAAAATGATTAAGTAGATGTAAATTTGATAAGGATTTATAGTATCAAATATATTAATATAACGAAGTGAATTAAAGAATTAAACTAATAAGTGGATTATTGATTTATTTATTTAATAATTTAACTATTGTCCTTTCTATTCCCTTTTACTATTTTGGAATAATCAATTTATCAATAATGTGTTAAGGGTACAATAATAACTTAAATGGTTTTGTTATTAAATTACTTACCTTCCAAGGGGATATATCCCCCTATAACTTAATCTATCCTTTTGACAATCTTATAGTTCCCATAGCTTAGTTGAGATAGGGTATATTGTTAATATCCCTTAATTAACCCTTTGCCCCTTTTCACACCATCCCTAGTTAGGGATTCTGTGTCACCTGATGTTGTCTATCGATTTAGGGATGTTGGCACCCCAATGCATGCCATTATTATCCCTATGTGACATTGGGTGGTTAGCCTTTATGTTCTCAATCTGTGCATTAAGCAAGCTTTTTGAGTAACATTAGATGTCATCTTGTGTATTTCAAAAAAACTTTGTTGTTGTGTTTTGTCCTATATTTTGGGCATTACAATGCTGCAAAGGATGAAAGACTTTAATTATACAAATATGCTATATGGGATAGGATTTAATTCTTTGATGCTTTCAATATTATGTGGGTAGAAAGATCAAACTATATAATGGCAGATTTCCTTGTAAATGTTGCATTAAAAAACAATAATGCAACCCTTACTGGAGTATCAAAATTAAAAATAAAGAGTAGACCTGTTGTCCTTGATAATATTTGCAATTGGAAATTTTTTGAAGATGACGATGACATCTTAGGATTTATTCATGGGTTGGATCAGTATGATGGTCAACAAATTGATTTTGATACTTATCAAGAAATAGTTGATGGAAAAAGTTGTGTCATGGGAAATGAGGTTGTACAGTTACCTTCTAACCATATCCCCAAGGGTTTAGCTAATTTAGAAGGCATGTTCAAAATAAATGATAGTTGTAATACCCCAAAAATGGGCTATAAGTTCATTAATCTTCTATATCAACAATTCGAATGAAATCGACATCAAAGTCCTAACCTAAGGCACATCTAAACATCATCAAATCCTAATTGATTATCTTAAATTCTGCATCGGGGAATATTCCTAGTAATATTCCTAATCATCATAATTATCTTTAATTTAATGATTATTTGGCGATAAATCACATTTATCCTAAAGTTTGATTAATTGAATATTTTCATATTTAATTAATTAGATTTAATATCTTGCCACTTAATTGTGTAATTAAATTTAATTCTATCTATTATTAATTGTATTATTTAATTTTGACAACAAATCCAATATCCTATGAATAATTGATTAAATTTTTATTTAATTAATTAAAGCAAGTTGTCATTATTTAATAATATAGTTTTTAATAAAAGTTTGATTAAATAATTGATTAACCCATAAATCAATTATTTATTTTCAAAAATTAGTTAAGTTGAGCATAAATCACTTTATTTATTTAAATTAATTCATAAATAAAACATGCACAATCATAAAAGCAGACAACTATCAATTATCAATTAAAGCTAAACTCTATTTTGAGTTAAAACTTAGCTTTTGCATGTTTTTGTGAATTAAATTATCTTTATTATCAGATAACTCAAAAATCAAGCTGAGTTAATCTGAGTGATTTATGGCTTTTTTCCATGCACCTCCAAAGCCTTGGATTTCTATAAAAACAAGGCTCAGCTCTTCATAATTCATCTCTCAAATTTGCATCCAAAGCATCTCATATTTTTGCACAATCATGTTGGAGAATTGGAATTTGGGAGAATCAAAGCTTATTGCGAATCAAGGCTATTGTGAGATCAATTTGTTTTTTTTACATTCATTTAGATTCTTTTTCATATCATTGTTAGATCATTTTAACAGATTAATTTCATATAGATTAGATTTCATATCAAGTTTATCATTCTTATTGCATAGAAAATATCAAAAAAATAGATTAATTGCATTCAATTCATATCTAGACCAATTGCATTCAAATCCTTCATTTAGGTGTCGTGTAGGTCACTGATCTCGATAACAATCTGAGAACATTAATCTCGCACCTACTAGAAGGCAGTAAATCGCTTGGTTAGAATTAGATTTCAATTTTGCACGATTTTGATTATAGCTAACCTCTAATGTTTTACTAAGTGTTGTGTCTATAGATCAGGTACAAAATTCACACACACAATAGTCACATGTCCCAGAAGTCTAATGCCAAGGTGGATGACCTAGAAGAAATAAACCTAGGCTCAGAGACTTCCCCTCCAATTATCTACATTGGAAAAGGTCTAAGTAAGGATGTAAGGAATAATTTAATAAGACTACTGAAAAGATATAAACATGTCTTTGTTTGGTCATATGATGATCTCAAAGCCTATAGGGAAGACCTATTTCAACATGAAATTCCCCTGAAAGAAGATGTCAAACCTTTCAGAAAAATTCAAAGGCCCATTAATCCCTTGTTAGCTACCAAAATGTAAACAAAGTTGACCAAGTTAAGAGATGCAGGCATCATTGAGCCCATAAGACATTCATCTTGGGTCTTAAACTTAGTACCAGTCAGAAAAAAGAATGGTGACATAAGGTTGTGTGTAGACTTTAGGAACTTAAATGTTGCTTCACTGAAGGACAACTATGGATTGCCAAATATGGAGGCTATGCTCCATAAGGTGACTGGTAGTGATTTACCGTCCATGATGGATGGATTTTTAGGTTATAACTAGGTTTTATTCAAGGAATCAGAACAGTTAAATACAACATTTACCACTCCTTCGGGAACATATGTATATGTCTGGATGCCTTTTGGTTTAAAAAAGGCTAGAGAAACTTTTCAAAGGGAAATGGATGTAGCATTTAAGGACCTTATTGATGTTCTCATGGTAGTATACCAAGATGACCTAACTGCATATTCTAAAAGGGTTTAGGATCATTACAATCACATAGAAAAGGTATTGATTAAAGCTCTACAATATGGGATATCTTTAAACCCTAAGAAATGCCATTTTGGTGTCACTAAGGGAAATCTACTAGGGCATATAGTGTCCAAAGAGGGAGTAAGGATTGATCTTGAAAGAGTAGAATCTATTAAAAGGGTCCCTGCTCCCAAAAACCTCAAAGGTGTCCAGTCTTTCCTTGGACAAATCAATTTTGTCAGAAGATTCATTGCCAACTTTGCTGAGCTAGTCAAGCCTATTGTTAAACTGTTAAAGAAGGATGTGAAGTTTGATTGGGGTCAAGAAGCAAAAAAATCCTTTGAGAAAATTAAACAAACAATCCAAGAGGCACCAGTCTTATTTTCCCTGATTACTCTAAACCCTTTTCTCTATTATCTTTTGCATCATTTCACACCATTACAGCAGTATTGTTACAAAAGGATGATGAAGGATTTGAGCATCCCATTGTCTTTTTTAGAAAATCATTACAGTCAATAGAACTAAACTATGAGGCGCTGATGGAAAAATAGGCCTATTGTTTGGTAAAAGTAGTCAAAGCATTCAGAACCTATCTAGTTTATGCAAAGGTCAATGCATATGTTCCTCATGCTAAAGTCAAGGATATTCTATGATAAAGTGAGGTTACAGGAAAAAGATGCAAGTGGATTAACAGAATCCAAGAATTTGATTTAGAGCTTCACATCATTAAACTTGTCAGAGGTCTAGGACTTGAAAAAATTATGACAGAAGAAAATATGGACCTAATACAAGTCAATAATGTTGACATAAATCAAGGAACTTTCACCAGCATTGAGATGCAGGCTTGGTATACAAACATTGTATTTATTCTCAAAAATTCTATTTGCCCAAAGGGCATTAATGACAATCAGAGGAGGAGCCTTAAGTTGCAAGCCCAAAGGTATATATTGCTACAAGGTGACTTGTATTGGAAGGATAATGATGGGATCTTGCTCTTATGTTTGGATAAGGGAAAATCTGAGAGGACTTTAAAAGAAATGCATTCTGGAATGTGTGGAGGACACCATTCAGCAAGAGCAACTACTCACAAGATTTTGAGAGCTAGATATTATTGGTCTATATTCTTCAAAGATACTCATGCATTTGTGAGAAAGTGTGAACCATGCCATAGGTTCTCAAATAAGCTAAATTTTTCAGGAGCATTAATGCTAAACCTTATGGTGGCAGAAGCTCCTTTTTCTATGTGGGGTATTGATTTCATTGGGGAGTTTACTGAAAAATCTAGTGGAGGACATAGTTGGATGCTTGTGGCTACTGATTACTTCACTAAGTGGATTGAAGAAATCCCAACAAAAAAGGCTACAAGTACATTAGTTACTGAATTTTTGATGGAAAATATAATTACAAAGTTTGGTGTTCTTGTCAAATTATTGATGGATAATGCCATGAGTTTTAGATCACAAGAATTCAAGGATTTAACATTCAGATATGGGAATAATAATGTCATACTTATCCCCATTTCAACCACAAGCTAATGGGAAAGTAGAATCAAGCAATAAAAGCATTTTGCAAATTCTGAAGAAAACTTTAGAAAAGAACAAAAGAACTTGGCATGCAATGTTGAAATTAGCTTTGTGGGTAGATAGGATCATAGAAGAGAGAGCTACATGCAAGTCTCCTTTTGAAATGATTTATGGAATAAAATCAAGGCAACCTGTGAATAATTTACTGCCTATTTACAAGTTCATGCAAGAAGAAGAATTAGAAATATGTGATCCTTTGCAAAATAGGATGATCCAGCTTGTTGAACTAGATGAAAAAAGAAGAGAAGGTCAAAAGGAAATTATAAGACTACAACAAAAGATGAAATATTTGTTTGACAAAAGAACAACTATCGAGAAATTCTAGCCTGAAGATTTGGTCCTTCAATGGAATGCAAGGAGTGAAGATAAGGGCAAGCATAAAAAATTTGAATCATTATGGTTGGGTCCTTATTTTATCCATCAAGCTCATGGAAAAGATTCATATTATCTGAGAAATATGGATGGTGAAGAATAGGAATTTCTAGTGCATGGACAATTCCTAAAAAATTTCTTTAATTGAAATAAATTTTGTTCCATGCACAGTAGTTTTGTAGTGTATAGGTGTCTTTTATTTCAAGTCATGTGTTATTTTCTTGTAGTAGGTTAAAAGCTTTGTTTGGTCTGCCACCCAAAGATTCTAGTTTCTCGCTAAGAACTTGCATTCAAGCATCCTTAGATAGAGCCATTGTTGGAGTGATTTTAGGGTTTTCTGAGAAATCTCATTTCTTGTTTATTTAGCCTCCAAAATTTGTATTTGTGTCAAAATGTTCATAAATCTGCAAGAAATTATCTTGTCAAAATCTAAAAGTCAAGTTCACTAGATGAAAAATACCCTTATACCTTTTCTTAGGTCAGATTGCCCTCACTACGGTTTCTATTTTCAAAAATACCCTAAGCGTGCCCTAAGGTTTTATATTTTCAAGTTACTTTTTGAAACACTTAAGGGCTCATATGTGCACGTGGTCTTTATATCCTTTAACAATCACTAAATCTCACAAATAATTTGATAAGTCTTCAAACATCCAGTGATTTAGCGACAAAGCCCTTTTTCTTTGTTATGTCTCCTCAGTCACAAAATCTCCAATTTGCAATTGACGGTTAATAAAATGATCTGGTGATTTGGTGAGAATGTAGTCTCTAATTCTCTTGATTACTGGTGGTTTTCTCAAAACATTTGGTGACCCAGCGCAACAGTTATCTCCTATTCACTAAATATAATGGTGAATTTTTAAGATGATCAGTGATTATGTGAGAACCGTAGATAAAAATCAAGATCAATGGTTAGTATGTTATCTCAGTGTTTACTCTACAATGCATAAAAGATTAAGTGAACAAGTGTTCGCTCAATCTCCAAAACTCAGAGTTTAAATAGAATATATTAAGAGATTCAACAATCAAAGGTATTTTTCTATACTTAATCTCCAAATGCCTAGATGATAGTCAGGATAAGTTACTCACTGATTCAACAAATACAGTGTTCACTTAATCTCACAAAGATATGCTTAAAGTCTTTTTATCTAGAGATCTAGCGACAAAGGGAAGACATGACAAGATAGTTGTCCATCCATTCAATGAATAAGAGAATAAATGATATTGCTAAATATCATGACAAAATGGTTAAGTTATAAAATATCCAATGAATGAGTGATAGCCATTGATGAAGATAAAGATCAACAATCAACGTATGATCTCAGGAAAGAACTATGATTAAGGATTTTGTTCAGTGAAATAGAGAAAAATGATGTTCTCTAAGTCTCCCATTATAACCAGGGTTAGCATAATGATTCATAGATCACAAGAACAATTCATTCGCTAGATATCATAATTAAAGTTGAGTTAGGAGTTTCACTAAGAGATTACGCAAATAAACGGTGGTCACCAGATGTCATGATATAACCAAGGTTAATGAAATGATTTAGAGATTTAGTGAGAGCTCTTAGTTTCTTATTCTCTAAAATAAAAGTGAGTTAATTGAAGGATTAAGAGATTACATGAATCCTTTAGTCACTTATTCTTAGAAGGTAACCACAGTTAGTACGATCATCTAGCAATTTAGCAAAAAGCATGCAGTCTCCAAATCTCATAATCAAACTAAGGTTAAGAAAATATTAAGAGATAATGAGAATACACTTAGTCATTGAATCTCTAAGAAAATGAAAGGTTAAGTCAAAGATTTAGAGATTTGGAGAGAGCTCTTAGTCACTGGATCGTGGAATCAGTGAAGTGAAAGATAAAATCTGGGAAATGATACGAATACCATAGATGTAAATTAGATCTAATGGTGGTCACCAAATATCCTAATAAAACCATGGGTAAAGAATATATTATGATATCATGTGAAACCTTCAGTTGCTTGATCTCTAATTTAACTCTGAGTAAAGAAAATCATTTTGAGAATGAGAAAATCCTTTCAGTCGCTTGATCTCTACAAGACCTAAGTTAAGTTTGCATTAATGAAAAGGTAAAAGGCTTTAGATTATGTGAAAAAGTACTTTTCCAGGATGGATAAAGAGTAAAAGATAGCCAATCAAGTAGTACTCGAGGGATTTTTTATCTTGACACCATAATCATTTTACTCTTTCTCTGCAAATTTAGAAGGCTTTCAACATCTTACATAACTACTAGCCATTTTGCAAAATTGGTGTCAAGTAGAGTTGAATGTTGAGATGAATAAAGGAAGATTGTGGTAATCTTGATAAATCCCATGCATTAAATGATAAGGTTATATTAATGAGACATTCTTGCAGTTACACTCAATCATTTTCAAAAAAATTTTTGAGTTTTCTACAGTGAATTGTCGAGAGAATTGCATAGCTGAGTATTGCAGAGCGAATTGCAGAGCTGAGTGTTCAAAATAGAATATTGAAAATGAGTCAGTCATAATCAAGCCTAGCCTCATCCAGTGAGGGAGCTATAAAACATGGAGGTGAAGAAAAGGGAAAGCATAATTTCTCAAAAGAATTTATCAAATTGCTCCCTGGTTCAAATTAGAACAAAAAGGTTAGTGATGAAGTTTTTGTTGACCTCATGGAAAATTGTAGAGATCCTAATACTCCATCATGTTCAGGTTTTATGTTATTCAGCTATTTTTACAACAATAGAAATATAGCCATTCCCATTTGTAATGCAT
This sequence comes from Chamaecyparis obtusa, assembly GCA_027943335.1. NCBI lineage: Eukaryota > Viridiplantae > Streptophyta > Pinopsida > Cupressales > Cupressaceae > Chamaecyparis > Chamaecyparis obtusa. The sequence goes on along the minus strand of BSBK01008357.1, from coordinate 557,854 downwards.
GGACTCTAGGTATGGCCAAGTTAATTGTCCCAAATGTCTTCCTGGATGTGGACTTTTTGCATGAATTGGCCAGATTATATGACCATGTGTCCAAAAATATTAGAAAGAAAGATGGGTTAGTCCTACTAAATCTAGATAGGGAATCCTTCATGAAGGCTTTCAATATGTTTTCATCTTCTTCTACAGAAATAGACTTGAAGAAGGAAAAAGAGAAATATGTGAACCACTTAGGGTCTGCCAGAAACCAAATTGCCAGACATGTTCCCAAAACTGGAAAATACACAACCCCTCTTCAACCAAACATGCAATCTCCTTATGAGTATAAGGCCCTAAATAGTTATATGAAGTATTTGGCCTATGGACTGTGTAGAGTTTTGGGAATAGATGGGGATGTAGATAGAATGCCAACTGATATAATGATTATGGTGCTTGACATTCAAAATTCACATGTTAACACAGACTATGATTACATCCAGTATGTAATTGACAAAATGCATGAGGTTTTGGTAATGATAAAAGAAGATAAGAGACAAATAAAGTTCATGCATTATTCTCTTTTTTTGCATTTGATTGTATATTTCAATATTGACAATTTGGAGGTCCAAATGCTGAGGCCAAGAATAATGTTTAATGGACAGCACAAGCCAGTACAGAACTAGTTAAGGGTGTGGAATTACACATCCAATGAAAATGATTTATGTGCTTTTGAGAATTGGATTGTCTTGCCAATTCTGAACCTGTTAGGAACAAATTTCACTAGGTTCCCAGTTATAATGTTGAAGCTTCTCAGGCCTAAACAATTTATTGATAACTAGCCAATAGAACATAACTAGGGTGACTTCTATTTGGGTGAGAACTGTGCAATAATAAGAGTATATGGATTCCCACAACTGCCACACATACTCCCTAAATATGTGCCACCAATAATTTCCCTTTTGGAATTCATATGGCCATTGATTTGACTAAAAAGGAACACCTAGAACCTCATAGGAAAGGGAATTTCACTCCTTGGCAATTCAAAATCTCAAGTAACTTGATTGGAAAAAGAGCACTACCAAAGCTTAATGCATGTCTCAATCATTTCAAAATGGCCTCTGGTATATATAGGTATGTTGATTCAGATAAATTCATCAAGTATGCAAGGAAAACACTCATTCCCAACATTGCTATTATCAAAGAGCATGAGGGGTGTAATGATGAAGATGTGACAAGAAATATGTTCGATGAAGATGATATAAAAAGAAAGGTCAACAAGTTTTGTGATTTTTTGGACTTAGAAGCTCAAGTAAAAAAGGTTGAACTTCCTTTCAGCAGGTTCTTTCCTGACCTCCCCTACTTGAAAAAGATTGAGAAAATGGTGGAGATGTATGACACTCTTTCCAACAAATTGGAATCCATGCTTAAAGAAAAGAAAGAAAAGAAAAAGGATTACTCTTCCTCTAAATATGAAGAGTATATAAATGATTCCCAGGAGGAAAATAGACCACCTCAAGGAGAAGGTCCTCCTATTATTGATGTTCCTGAGGTAGAGGATGTAACTGAGCCTCCTCCAAAGAAACAAAGGTTAGAGGTAGCTGAATCCTCAAACGAGGAGAAATAAGAAAGAAAATGATAGATTTGCAGCATTAGTACTTGGTAATAGGGCCTATTATCACCAAATAAGAAAAAACATTAGGGAAGGAAAGAAAGTAGCCACTCAGGAAGAAGTGGAATTACCCCTAATGCTTGGACAAGATGAAAGGGAGATATACCAAGAGGAGTTACTTAGTGATGATGAATTTCTTAGAAGTAATGAGTTGAATATCTTCCTAATCTAGATGAAGTAGCAAGATATTACAAAAACCATACCTGAAGGTTTAGGTCCAAATGATGAGGCACTAAGGGCCTTGGCTACCTATGACCCTGAATTAGAAACCATATCTATGGAGGATGCTAGGAAATTGGTCAAGTTCGGTGGGATGTTATTAGTACCAAGGTGGGACCTAACTTCTTCTTTCAAAATTAATCAAATTGGGAAGCAACCTGAGGGTAATCTTTCACATGAAACTCAAATTGGTGATATCATCAGAGGATCAAGATATGATCCCAAATCCCAGGCTTTGGAAATGTGCTCATTGGCACCAAGAACTTAGAAGCCTTCCCTGGTAAGCATAGAAGAAAATATGGAAGGGGAAAAGATCATCTGGACTTTCTAGAACACCAGTGATTTGGAAGTATCAAAGGCTATGACACACTTTGCACATCTCAATGAGGCCAAAACTACCCAATTTTCAGATAGATATGGAAAATTGGTCTAAGAGACTATTGGCATATCAAGGGATAGAGACCAAAAAATAATGCAAATAAAGGCATTAGAGAGTGAGCTAGCAGAAACAAAGACTAAGCTTGAATAAATTTCCAAAGAAGCTCCTCCTCCTTCCCTAAAAATTGAGGTTGCAAGTCAACAAGTAGAGGAAGCCCCTATTGATCTAATAGGAGAATTAGAAAAGAAAAGTTTGGATGTGGCCCTCAAGGAACTTTCTGATATTTTATAGCATAGATGTGAAGTAATAATAGGAAAGATGGATTCAATCCATAATTCTTACACTATGCTACAAGGAACCAATGACAGCATAAAAGATGCAATGGCTACTCTAGAGCCACTTTTCAACACTTGGTCTAGTAGAGCAGCATTATTTGAAAATCTTGCAGCACTGCAACCTCACAGATCAGATATCCTAGAATCATTTTTTGAAGTGGGAGAAAGGATTGAGTTGATTGGTGCCACCTAGGGTTTTTTCAAAGGAAAAGAAAATTAGGTGAGAAATAAATTGAGTATATTTGGCCCTGGTTTCAGTAAGTTCATCCCTCCAATCTGCACAATTGATGGAAATATCATAGCAATTGAGGAATGGAAGTTAAACATGAGCCAAATAATAATTAAATAGGATGCATTTTTGAATAGTGATGGGTCCTTGGATATTGAGGTTCAATAACATTTTGGATGACATATTCAAAATAGAAAATAAATGTACCAAATTTGTTGTTGACACCAAACCATCACTGATTCAAGATGGGACAAATAGGTCAAGCAGTTACAGAGCTTGAAAGTATACACCTAGCCATCAAAAGAAGAAGTTTGTATAAGGGATAAGAGTACCAAGACAAAGAAGAAGAAGATTGTAGCAATAGAATTAGAAGAAATAGAAGAAGAGTGAGTTCCAACATTGCACCTGATCTATGAGCACGGGGAGAGAAATTATCATAAAGAGGATGATGTCAGTTATCCAGATGGCGGTCATCATTCACATAAAAACTTTAGCAATTGCTCTGAAAACCAAAAAACAAAGGTACAACTAAAAGGGCACTCACCATGAGAAGAAACAACTTCTGGTGCCATTTTTTGTTGCAATTTAAATATTTTGTGTACTCTAGTGCAAGTCACTATCAAAACCATCTGAAGCTTGTTGCATCATTTTCTCAAGGATTCCCAGATGGTTTTCTCTATATATAGCAATTTCTAAGTGACACCAAAAGGTGGTGAAATACTCAGTGTAATAGGAGTTTATAGATTTAGTGCTTTGATTCTTAGGAATCCTAGTTTTTTTTAATGTACTGATACAAGAAGTTTATCAATGAAAATATACTGAAGTTCCATGTATATCTTTTGTTGTCTTCATATATGAATGTGATTTCTTTGTGTATTTAATCTGCAAGGCATTTTAGGTACATCTTTCTACAAGGTAGATAATGGGGTTGAATCTTGAGTTCCTTTCAAGGGAGGGGTAAATCTTGAGTGAGGTCTCAGAGATTTCAGTATTTGTGTATGAATTTGATGATATAATGTATGCATAAGAGGATAATTTTTAAGACATTTTATCTAGGGTTTGGGTTTATTTGAGTAGAGAGATTTTCTATAGATGTATATTTGTTTACTCTGATGCCCTAGGATTTGGCACTGGTCATTACTTAGATTTCACTATTTTTATCATCAATCAATTTAAATAATGATTTAATTTAAAGTTGTGAGAGATTTATATGTCTAGATCTGTTTCAAGCATACAGATAAGTGTTATGATAATTGAAGAATTCAATCTAATAGGTATACCCACCTGTAGCTAAAAGGTCAAAGTGAAGAAGGACATAGATCCTTAATACCTTAGTGTTTGTTATTATTTCATGCATCTATTGGGACTACAAGAGTTAAAAATTAGAGGTTTTCTGATTAGTTTTGATCATCTGCAATTTTGAGTTCTAACACCTTCCACAAGGTAGTGTTAGGTATTTTTGTTGGCCTTGTTAATGATTATGTTGAAGTTTATAATGATGATTTTATTGTTCATGGTAATACTTATGAGAAGGACAAATAAAACTTAGAAAAGGTTCTTAAGAGATGTATAGATACTAATATGTCTTTAAGCCATGAAAAATTCCATATCCTTATAACAAAAGACATTAGTCTAGGACATTACATATCTTCTAAAGGCATTAAAGTGGACCCTAAAAATATCCAAATTATTCAGGACTTGCCTACACCATCTAGACAAAAGTATGTTTGTAGTTTTTTTTGGCCATGTTGACTATTTCTGAAGGTTTATCCAAAATTTTAGCAAGCTTTCCTCTCCCTTATTTTCCTTATTAGCTAAGGATGTTGCCTTCTCTTCGACACCTAAGTGACAGGAAGCCTTCGAGACCATAAAGACAAAACTTATAATCACACTTGTCCTTAGAGGTCTGGATTAGGAGTTACATTTTCATATCCATACTAATGCCTCTGATTCTTTTATGGGAGTTTTCCTTGGAAAAAAATAATATAATCTCTTCTATTCCATCTACTAGATCAACAAGAACTTCATAGGCATTGAAGTAAATTACAAGATAATAGAAAAATATTTTTTATCTTTTTTATATCCAATTAATAAATTTTTTATAACATTACTAGTTATAAATTATTTTTCCACACAGCTCATTCATTAATTTATTTCTTAATGAATAAACCTATTATAACTAGTCAAGTTATTAGTTGGTTTCTTTTGTTACAAGAATTTGATGTAACTATACTTGATAATCCTGGTCGAGAAAATGTGGTTGCAGAATCCAGACAATGAACAAACCTTAATTAATGAAACCTTTCTAGATGATCACCTATTTTCTATCTCAGCAAAGAGTGCATGGTTCACTAACATTGCAAACTATCTAGTCACATGCAAGTTTCTACCTCATTTCTCTCCATGAGAATGTCAAAATTTAATTGGCCTGAATGGGTAGTACACCTAGATAAATAGCTTAATTTTTTGCACTTGCATTGATAATATCATGCAACAATCTATACCCAATGATGACATCTTTGATATGATTCATTTCTTCCACACAAATCCATGTGGAGGACACTTTTTTTCTCAAAGGACTGTGCATAAGATTCTCATTGTTGGTTACTATTGGCCTACAATCCACAAGTATTGTGTTGGCATAATGGTCAATACTTGCTTCAGGATTTTCACCATGGTTTAGTGGCCTATTTTTTCTTCTATATGTCTAGTGGTTGTATCAGGCATTGACAGGTCAATCTTTTGGTGCAACAACAACCACTTGTAATAAGTAGTATCAGATCTTGGTCACGATTTTGAATCCGCTCAGGTAAGGTTGAGGAGGAGATTGTTGGCATGATGGTCAGCACTCCCCTTGGGATTTTCAACATGGTTTAACAACCTCATGTGTCTTCTATAAATTTATTGGTTGTATCAGGCATTGAAAATTTGATATTTTGGTGCAATGACAACCACAATTATAATAGATTTTAATCTCTATGTGCATCATTATGATAAGTGACAACATATGGGTCATCCTACATGCTCCGATGAGATTCGGCTACACCCACTTGATTCATAGAACTCTTTGAGAAATGGAGCCTTGACTTTATGGGCCCAATCAATCCACCATCCAAGAACAAGGAATACATCCTTGTTTGCACAGATTATGTCAGCTAGTGGGTTGAATTTGCATCCCTAAAATATGCACAAGATACAAAAGTAGTTGATTTCCTATACTCAAAGATCTTTGAAAATTTTTGTGTATCCTAGGAGATTATGGTGTAGGAGCACCTCTTATCAGATGAATATTGCAGACCTCCTTCACCTTTTATGTTCTTCATGCACTCATGGAGATTCAATCTTGTAGTTCAAGGCTTTAGAGTTAGTCAATCTTTGAGATCCAATTGTGCGACCTAGTTCTAAGCTTGAGCACTCATAAGCCACTTGGAAAACTATGGTCATGGGATCTAATAAGTGTTTTTTTGAGGATAGGTTAGTATCTTAGATATTTTTCTAATAAACTAGGTTCCTTTTAGGGACTTAGGTTTTCTTATGAGTCATGTTTCTCATTAGGTTCAAAATTACAAATGTTGCTTAAATGCAACTTTTCTTAGTATTAGAAACTTTTCAAAAATTTGTTTGTAACTCTTCCCCCAATGGCTAAGTGGTTCAAAATTGTTGTAAAACCATTGGGGATGGCTGTCATAGTCCTTACAGGTGGGTGGAAGGTGACATGATGTAATTTTGACTCTTGAATCAATAACATAAACTATTTTCTTGCATTTTTTGTTTTTATAGTGGGTTGTATGGATATGTATGATCATAACTCTACATAAGGTTGACTTTATTGGATTCTCCTATGATCTAGCCTTTGAATACAATTGGTTTGTGAAGAGATCTTATTCACAACTCTAGCTACCATGATTTTTGTCTCTACAGCTCTGGTTTGCTTCCATTCTTAAGGGTTTCAAGTTGTTTTTCAATTTGGTAGCGTTTCCACTGTAGGAATTGGATGATCTCTGGTGGGAAGCTTCCTTATAACATGTATTTAGAGATTCTACAAGTAGTTTGTGTATTAATGCATGGATATGGTCATGTGAATGATCCCTATGTGTATATCCCTTATGTATGCACCTTGCTGAATATACGCCATTGTGTATAAATTTTAGTCTATTGAGCACCAAGGCTCCAAATCATGGATTTAGTATTCTCTGGATATTCCCTAGATGTTTCAATTGGTTTCACAATGAGGGACCCTTATTTTCTAGCACTTTCTTCTTTAATGGAGGCCTAATTAGCCCTCTAACTAGTTTTCAAACATTCAACCCCAAGCTTAGAATGACCCTTCAAGTCTTGGTGCTCCTAGATTAGATGTATCTTTTTAAAGGGTATTTGAATATGCTACTCAATCCCTAATCCTTTTGGAACTTTTCAAAATGAAATTGACTGTACTACCTAGATAGGGCTACAAGTGTTTGACTAGATAGTTTAGCAAATGCACTCTAGGTTGTCAATCAGTTTGATTGTATGCATTGGATAATGTCTAAGACCCCCATTGGTCAGTGTGTAGGCTTATAAGCCTTGAATCCATTCTTTCACTAGACTAGTGACTTAAGTCCTAGTGAGGCTCTCCATAATGAATCCACATTTTTTGTCTACAACATGTAGGTTCATGGGGGGTGCTATAGTTGTGTTTTGCATCAGTTATTAAAGGTGTGAGAGTCAGGGCTATCACTCTACATACAGAGTTTAGAAATTTAGTGACTGAATCTAGTCTAGCCTTGACACTTGCATCAAGTGGTATTAGAGTACCTAAGATCCTTAGGTTAGAGATTTTCTTACCACCAAGTTAGGAGATGAAGAAGGAGGGTTGTCTTCAAGGATGATCAATGCAGAGATTGTGAGGTACTTGAGGGAACAAATACAAAGGAATGATGAACAAAGAGACACACAGATGTAGCATGAGATGCAAGAGATTGAAAAGCTTAAGGAAGAGCTTCTTAGGAAGGTTATTGGTAACTCTGATAATGTTGAGGAAGGGAGTGATGAAGAACCCCTTGAGCAAGAAGAAGAAGAAGTTCCTCTAGATCAGAGGTTGCTAGTGAAGACTCTTAAATCCATGGAGAGGATAACCATGGACTCCAAGCTTGACTTTCCTACCTATGATGGGAAAATGGACCCTGATGCTACTATTGATTGGGTGGATGCCCTCTCAAGTTTCTTTGATTATGAAGATATCCCTAAAAATCATAGGGTAAAGATTTCCAAGTCAAGACTCAAGAGCTCTACACTTACATGGTGGAACTTCACTCAAGATGATAGGGTGAAGAGTGGAAAGAAACAAATTACCACTTGGAAGAAGATGGTGAGAAAGGTCAGGGAAGCATATGTCCCTAAGGACTATGAGGTCCAACTCCATAAGAGGAGGATGGGTTTGAGACAAAAATAAATGAATGTCTCGTCATATACTAAAGAGTTTCAGAGGCTTGTCATGAAGTCCAAGATGATGGAGCCAGAGTGTGTAAAATGTGCAAGATACATGAAAGGTTTGAAGATCTCCATTCAAGATGAATTAAGTTTAACCAATTCTACAATAGTACAATAGTATTTTCAACTAGCATTGAAGGTAGAGGAGAAGTTCAAAAGAAAATAAGAACAAGGAAATAGAGGCAGGGGTAGTAACAATAACTTCAACAAAAGTTTCAGAGGAAGGGGTAACTCATGGAGTAGAGGATAGTCTAGTAATAGCAATAGATCTTTTGATCAAAACCAATCAAAAAGGAATGAGAACAACACAAGAGGGAACTCTAGAGGTAGGAGACCCTTTGGTAGAGGAAGAGGGAATGGTCCCTTGAGATGTTACCACTGCAATCAACTTGGACACCATGCTGGAAGATTTCTTGAGAAAGGGCACAATAATCAAAGAGAAATAAGAGCACAACTAATTCATGAAGACACCCAGGGTGACAATCCAAATCCTAGACATCTAGATCTAGAAGAAGGCATAAGTCTGATGATGAGGCAAAAATTTATGCAAGTACCACAAACCATGGATACATCACAAAGAAATAATTTGTTTAGAACAAAGATAAAGTGCTAAGGAAAGGTATGTAATCTACTTATTGATTCTAGTTCAACTGAAAACATGGTTTCTAAGGAAATGATACAAAAGTTAAATTTGAATAAAGTCCCCCATCTATGTCCTTATCATCTGTCTTGGCTGACCAAAGGACAACAAACTTTAGTGACTGAACAAGCATTGGTAGAATTATCCTTGGGTGACTATAAAGACAAAGTCGTGTGATGTCATTGAAATGGATGCTTGTCACCTCTTGTTAGGAAGGCCTTGGAAATATGATGTGGATGCCACACATAACTACAGGAAAAATACTTGCATCATTATAAAGGAAGGAGTCACCTATACTATGAAACCATTACCTAATAAAAAAAGCCAGTAAAGAATCCATTGTTCTAGTCATTGGTAGGAAGGAGATGGAGAAAACATTGAGGGTATGTGTTGGTTTTGAAACCCAAAGACAATGAAGGCTCTAAAAAGATAGAAACTATACCAAATGAAGTTAAAGGCCTATTGGATAAGTACAGTGATGTGACCACAAATGAACTTCCCTCTACCCTCCCACCCTTGAGAGATATTACCCACCAAATAGACCTCATGCCTGGTCCTTCATTACCCAATAAGGAACCCTATAAGCTAACCCCTTATTAGAATGTTGAGATATCAAGACAAATTAAGGATATGTTAGAAAAGGGATTGATACAAAAGAGTTTGAGTCCTTATGTTGTCCCATCAATCCTAGCACCCAAAAATGATGGGAAATGGAGGCTTTACATAGATAGTAGAGCCATAAACACAATCATATATAGGTTTCCCATTCCAAGGATAGAGGACTTACTAGACCAACTTGGAAATGCTTGTTATTTCTCAAAAATAGATCTTAAATTTAGTTATCATCAAATTAGAATAAGGCCAGGAGATGAGTGGAAGACTACCTTTAAGACTAGCGAAGGCTTATATGAGTGGCTTGTAATGTCATTTGGACTGAGCAATGCACCTAGTACATTCATGAGGCTCGTAAATGAGATATTCTCTAATTTTATTGGGAAATTTATTGTTATTTATCTTGATGACATTCTAATTTTTAGCAGCAGTGGGGAGGAACATTTGAACCACTTGGAGCAGGTATTAAGAAGACTTCCTAATCACAAGTTGATCATCAATTTGGAAAAGTGTGCATTCATGCAAAAGGAACTCACCTTTTTGGGATTCATCATATCAAAAGGAACTTTGAAAATGGATCCAAGTAGAGTTGAAGCAATTGTGAATTGGCCACCTCCTAAGAATCAAGGTGATGTGAAAAATTTTCATGGTCTTGATATATTTTATGGAAATTTTATTAAGAACTTCAGTCATGTGTGTGCTCCAATGTTGGATACAATCAAAGGTGGTAGAGAAACTAAATTTGTTTGGACAAAAGGTGTTGATGATTCTTTTCAATACTTGAAAAATATGGTATCACAATATCCTATCCTAACTTTTCTTATTTTTGTTAGGAATAAGGTGTCTCAACCTTGGATAATTCCTATTCTTATTATTTGTTTTGTAAAATATATTTCTTGCAAATAATGTTGATGTGTCGACATCTTGAATTGTGTGTAAGGAGATCATGGCTAAAATAGTTATGATGGATTCCTATGACACGTAAGAGCTATGTTAGGAAGATTCAATGACAAGTGAAGACATGTGGCAACTGATAAATTTGAGTACTGTACACTCTTCCCCAATCGTGGGGTTTGGGGCATCAGCCCAAAAAAAATTTTGGGGTTCCTATTTTCTCAGAGAATGGTAAAACCCTAATATGGTTATCTTTGGGAGTAGCCCTAAAAAGTGAAGCGCATGATATAAGCTTTTTTAGGGTTGCAAAGAGATGTGATGGGAGTGTATGGTTGGAACAATTTTATGCTATCGTGATTTGTCTTCAAGGTTTTAGAAATCTTCTGAAAGAACTTGCATTGCAAGTGTATTGTAAGCTGTAATAGTTTTGATCAATACATTGTGCAGGTTTTTGAGTGCTGGGGTTTTTACCAAAAGGTTTCCCTAGGGTATATCATTGTGTCATTCTCTATTTTTTGTATGCATGGTATGTGGTTGCAATATCTTTGTTAAAGTAGTTAACGAATCTGAAATTGTAAGGATTTATAAGAATTTGCACAATACTCTCCTATAGAGATTAGCGTAGGAAGCTATTTCCGCACCTGAGTTTCCTTACAAGTGGTATCAGAGCTTGATCAACTTTTGATCCTAGTTGTTGGGTAGGGTTTTTTGAGTTGATCTCAAGTTTGAGTGGGAGTTTTTTGTAGAGCATTTTGAATCTTATTTGCAGATTGAGATGGCAAGTTCATCATATGGAAGAATGGAGGTGGAGAAATTTAATGGCACTAATTTTGAGTTGTGGAAACTCAAAATGGAAGACATGTTGGAAGATCATGACCTATGGGAAGTGACTTCAAGTGCTACAAGACCAGTAACTATAGCTCAAGCAGATTGGGATATCAAAGACCGTAAAGCTAAGGGTCTCATAAGACTCTATTTAACCGATGCAGCTCTTATGAATGTTCTAGATGAGAAAATCGCAAATAGTTTGTGGGAAAGACTTGTGGCCGTGTATCAAGCCAAATCTTTGGTGAACAAGTTGTTCCTAATTAAGGAAGAATTTGTACTCTCTATGAATGGAGGAAGGTGGATCCTTAATGGATCATTTAAATGCATTTAATCTACTGGTTGCACAATTGACATTAGCTGGTGTCAAGTTAGAGGAGGAGGATCCTTGCTACACACTTTTGTGTTGTTTACTAGATTCATGGGACCATCTTGTGATGGCTCTAGGAAGCACGTTAGTCACCTTCAAAATGGATGATGTGGTGTCTTCGCTACTATTAGAGGAGATGCGGAGAAAGGCTTCCATTTTGAAAAAAGAAGTCCTTGCTGTTCATGGGAGATCCACTGAAAGAGGGAAGAAAAATGATAATAAGTCTGACAATAAGGGTAGATCCAAATCCCGTGGGAAGTCAAAGACTTCCAATAAGTCCAAGGCAAAATGTTGGAACTATGATAAATCTGGGCACTTACGTAAAGACTGCAAAGAGCCAAAGAAGAAGAAGAAAGGTTTAGATTCAACTTCAGAAAGATCTCAAGAAGATGGTGATGCATTCATCGTAGCTTTGGCAGCCCATGCATCTGATGATGTGTGGCTAGTTGACTTGGGTGCATCTTTTCACATGACCTCTCATCGAAACTGGTTCTCAAAATATGAAGAGTTCGATGGTGGAAAGGTGTACTTGGGTGATGATTCTCACCTAAAGATAGTTGGACGCGGAAGGGTCACTATCAAATTTCTTGATGGATGAGTAAAGGGAATCAACGGAGTTATGCATATTTTAGGTTTTGCATGAAACCTATTATCTGTAAGTATGCTGAATGATGTAGGTGTGCAAGTTGTTTTTTCGAAAGAAGGATGCAAGATGATGAGAGGATCGATAGTGCTTGCAAGGGGTACTAGGAGAGGTACCTTATTTCAGCTAGATGCATGTATTCCTCTATGTAATAGTTCTTCATCCTCACCATCTGAACAAGCAATGAAGAAGTTTGCGGCTATTGGTTCTAATGGTAGTGCAAACACTTTGGAAGGTAAGCTTCCTACAAAAAAGACAATGTTGTGGCATATGAGATTTGGCCACATTGGTGAAAAGGGTCTCAGAACCCTAAAAAATAAAAATCTCATCAAGGGGTTAAATGATTGCAATCTTGAGTTTGACCTCTGAGAACACTGTGTCTATGGTAAACAAAATCATGTTTAGTTTTACTCTAGCTCTCACAAATCTTCTGATGTTTTGGATCTTATTCATTCTGATGTATTTGGTCCTATAAAAGTTCCTTCAATCTCCAAGTCTATATTTTTTGTATCTTTCATAGATGATTATAGTAGAAGGATGTGGATTTATTTCCTTAAAAGTAAGACACAATTCTTTAGTCAGTTCAAGGAATTTAAAGCTCTTGTAGAGAATCAGACTAGTAAGAAGATTAAGTGTGTGAGAACTGACAATGATGGTGAGTTTTGCTCAGCAGAGTTTGAACAGTTCTGTAAAGAACAAGGTATTGAGAGGCATAAGACAACTCCTTATACCCCATAGCAAAATGGAGTTGTAGAGAGAATGAATAGGACACTGATGGAGAAGGCTAGGAGTATGCTTAGTGGAGCTAGTTTAGAACAAAGGTTTTGGGCCAAAGCTATGGCCACTACTTGCTATCTAGTTAACAGATCTCCTACATCAGCTCTTGTTGGTAAGACACCCATGGAGTTGTGGTCTAGTAAGAAGCCTTCAATTAGACATCTTCATGTTTTTGGTTGTGAAGCTTATCCACATGTTCCAAAGGAGAAAAGATCTAAGTTGGAAAACAAAGCTGTTAAATGTATTTTCATCAGATACAGTGCTGGTGTGAAAGGATACAAGCTTTGGGATCCTGTGACTAGTAAGGTGTTGTATAGTAGAAATGTTATTTTCAGAGAGCTAACATCTTCTCCTATTGTGCTACAACCAAATGAAAAAGAAAAGGAAAAATATGTTGTTCAGTTGCCTCCTACCCCTGAGAAGACTGAACAGAGAGACCATGTTGGGCCTAATGATGAGGAGAGCTCTAGCAGCTCTGATAGTTTGGAAGAAGAGGAAGAACAACCTCAATCACAACCCTTGAGGAGATCCACAAGAGAAAGAAAGTAACTAGAAAGGTTTGGTTATTCTATGTTAGATTTTAGTTGTGCCTTTGCTTTGATTGCTAACGCTGATGAGCCTAGATCTGTGAAAGAGGCTTTGGGCATGGAAGATGCAGGTTCCTAGATTGAGGCTATGGATGATGAGATGGCTTCATTGGAGAAAAACAAAACTTGGGACCTTATACCTTTGCCTAAAGGGAGAAAATATGTTGGCTATAAATGGGTGTTCAAGAAGAAATTCTGTGCAGATGGCAGTGTTGAAAGGTACAAAGCTAAATTGGTTGCAAAGGGGTATTTACAGGTAGAGGGAATAGATTATGGTGAAATATTCTCTCCTATTGCAAAGTTTACATCCATTATATTTCTGTTATCTCTTGTTGTATGATATCATTTAGAGATAGAATAGATGGATGTGAAGATAGCTTTCCTTCATGGTGATTTGGAGGAAGAGATTTATATGTCACAGCCTAAGCACTACATTGTTAAAGGTAAACAATCCTTAGTTTGTAGATTAAAGAAATCTCTATATGGTTTGAAGCAATCTCCTAGGATGTGGTACCTTAAGTTTGATGCCTTTGTGTTGTCAATTGGATTTGTAAGATCAAAATTAGATCATTATGTTTATTTCAGAGTTGAAAATGATCGCCTTCTTATTGTTGCATTATATGTTGATGATATGTTGTTGTTTGGGAAGGGTAAGGGTATGATTTTTTATTTTAAATCTCAGTTGTCAGCATAGTTTGAGATGAAAGATCTTGGGGTAGCTAGGTACATCTTGGGTATGGAAATTAGTAGAGATGAGTCTAACAGAAAACTTTGGTTGAGTCAGAGTAAGTATGTGAAGTCTGTGTTGGACAAGTTCAGCATGGCAGATTGTAGACCACTATGTGTTCCTATTTCTATGGAAACAAAGTTATCTGTAGATGATTGTCCAAAATCTCCTAGTGAGGTGGAGGACATGAGTAGAGTACCTTATGCTAGTGTAGTTGGTAGTCTTATGTATGCTATGGTTTGTACTAGACCAGACATTGCCCAAGTAGTGGGAGTCCTGAGTCAGTTTATGGCTAACCCTGGATGGGTACATTGGGATGCAGTTAAGTGAGTATTCAGATATTTGAGGGGTACATCAAATTACTCCATATGTTATCATGGTAACTCTTCTAGATCTCTGCATTCAATTTGTATTCATGGGTTTGTGGATTCAGATTGGGCAGGTGATATTGATAGCAAGAGATCCACCAGTGCTTATGTGTTCACTATGTTTGGTGGTGCCATTAGTTGGATGAGTAAGTGACAACCTATGGTTTCTTTGTCCACTACAGAAGTTGAGTACATGGCTACTACTGATGCTTGTAAAGAAGCCATTTGGCTTAGAAGATTGTGTTCTGATGTTGGTGTTGATGCAGAACAGATTACTATTTGGTGTGATAGTCAGAGCGCTATTTGCCTTGCAAAGAATCCAACTTTCCATGCCAGAACGAAGCACATTGATGTGTAGTTTCACTTTGTGAGAGATATGGTGGAAGATGGAAAGGTAAATTTGGAGAAGGTAGATACTATGAAGAATGTTGCAGATGCATTAATGAAACCAGTGGGCATTGAGAAGTTCAGATGGTGTTCGAAGTCTATGGGCCTTTTGGCCTCTAGCGGTTAGTTCATGTTATGTTCTTGTTGCTCTTACAAGGTGTTCGACAAGTGGGAGAATGTTAGGAATAAGGTGTCTCAACCTTGGATAATTCATATTCTTATTATTTGTTTTGTAAAATGTATTTCTTGCAAATAATGTTGATGTGTCAGCATCTTGAATTGTGTGTAAGGAGATCATGGCTAAAATGGTTATGACGGATTCCTATGACATGTAAGAGCTATGTCAAGAAGATTTAATGATAGGTGAAGACATGTGGCAACTAATAAATTTGAGTACTATACACTCTTCCCCAATCATGGGGTTCGGGGCATCACCCCGAAAAAAATTTTGAGGTTCCTATTTTCTCGGAGAATGGTAAAACCCTAATATGGTTATCTTTGGGAGTAGCCCTAAAAAGTGAAGCACATGATATAAGCTTTTTTAGGGTTGCAAAGAGATGTGATGCGAGTGTATGGTTGGAACATTTTTATGCTGCCATGATTTGTCTTCAAGGTTTTGGAAATCTTCTGAAAGAACTTGCATTGCAAGTGTATTGTAAGTTGTAATAGTTTTGATCAATACATTGTGCAGGTTTTGGAGTGCTGAGGTTTTTACCGAAAGGTTTCCCCAGGGTATATCATTGTGTCATTCTCTATTTTTTTGTATGCATGGTATGTGGTTGCAATATCTTTGTTAAAGTAGTTAACGAATCTGAAATTGTAAGTATTTATAAGAATTTGCACAATACTCTCCTATAGAGATTAGCATAGGAAGCTATTTCCGCACCTGAGTTTCCTTACAATTTTAAGGTCTTCACTATGGAAATGCATGCCAGCAACTTGTCAATTGGTATTGTTTTGAGTCAAGAAGGGAAAGCCATAGCCTTCTTCTCTGAAAAATTAAATGATGCCAAGAAAAGATACTCTACTTATGATCTTGAGTTGTATGTTGTAGTACAGGCCCTTAAGAAATGGAGGCACTACCTCCTCCCTAAGGAATTTGTTGTCTATACTAACAACCATGCTCTAAGTTTTATGAATTCTCAAGAAAAGCTTAGTGTGAAACATATCAAGTGGATGGAACAATTACAATCCTATACCTTCACAATAAATCACAAGAAAGGACAAGCAAACAAAGTTGTAGATGCCCTTAGTAGGAGAGTGGGTTTAGTGGAAGAAGTTCAGTTTTCAAGCATGGGGATTGAATCTTTGAAACATGTTTATGCAGATGATTCAGATTTTGGTGAAGCCTACAAGGTTTGTACTAATCTCTCTAATAGATATCATACTGATTTTACAGAATATTTGATCCAAGATGGACTTTTGTTTAAAGGTGCCCAACTTTTCATTCTAAAATGCTCTATGAGGACTAATATCATAAAGGAGAAGCATTATGGAGGTATGAGTGGATATTTTGGCATAGATAAGACCATAGACTTAGTAAAGAGAAGTTACCATTGGCCCAAGATGATTATTGATATTAAGAAGTTTGTTTAGACTTGTACAATTTATCAACAAGCTAAAGGTGTCACTACAAACCAAGGACTATATCATCCTTTTCCAATACCTTCTAGGCCATGGGAGTCAATATCAATGGAATTTGTCATGGGTTTTCCAAGAACCAAGTAGGGATTTGATGGTATTTTTGTCATTGTGGACAGGTTTAGCAAGATGGCACACTTTTTTCCTTGTAAGAGCACTAATGATGCTTCTCACATTCCACAACTCTTTTTCAAAGAAGTAGTCATACTTCATGGGCTCCCAAAGACAATAGTCTCTGACAATGATGTTAAATTCCAAGGGAACTTTTGGAGGAAACTCCATAATAAATTGGGTACAAATCAGACATATTGTTCATCATATCATCCCCAAATAGATGGCCAAATAGAGGTAGTCAATAGGTCCTTGGGAAACCTATTAAGGTGTCTTACTAAGAAGAACTCGCAAGGTTGGGATGTCATCTTACCCCAAGAAGAATTTTCTTTCAATGACTCCATCAACAAATCCATTGGAAAAACACCTTTCCAAATAGTCTATGGACTGCACCCTAAATGACCATTGGACCTTATTGATCTACCTTTAGACTTCAAAGTCAATGCCAAAGGTGAAGATTTTTCTTAATTCATCTCACAAGTACTCGAGGAGGTAAAACAAAAACTAGAGCACACCACTATCAAATATAAGACAAATACATACAAGAGGAGAAGGGAAGTCCATTTCCAAATAGGGGATAGAGTATGGGCTTATCTCAGACTAGAAAGACTTCCTAAGGAAAGATATACCAAGCTTCATATGAAGAAAGTAGGACCATGTACAGTCCTACACAAGATGGGTGAAAATGCATACAAGATATCTCTTCCCCCTACACTATTTATTTCTCCTATCTTTAATGTTTCAGATTTTACTCTTGTTAAAGGTGATGTAGGTACCTCTGAAAGCTAGAAAGATGCTAATGACTCTTTGGATGACACCTATGTTACAACTCTTCCACCAAGAGCACCAATTCAATTAGACAAGATCCTTGCCACCAATGAATGGAAGAAGGCCAGGAATCACACTTACATGCAGTATTTGGTCAAGTGGAAGGTACTCCCTAATATAGATACAACTTGGATGATAGTGGAATAAATTGAATCTCATGGTTCCACTCTAGATCTCCTCAACTCATGTAGGAACTTGATCTCTAAAACTCATGGGGAGTATGGTGTAGGAGAACCTCCTATCACATGAAGATTGCAAAACTCCTTCAACTTTTATATTCTTAATGCACTCATAGAGATTCAATCTTGTAGTTCAATGCTTTAGAGTTAGTCAATCTTTGAGATCCAATTGTGTGACCTAGTTCCAAGCTTTAGAACTCATAAGCCACTTGGAAAACTATGGTCATGGGATCTAATAATTTTTATTTTCTAGGATAGGTTAGTATCTTAGATGTTTTTCTAATAAACTAGCTTCCTTTTAGGGACTTAGGTTGTCTTATGAGTCATGTTGCTCATTAGGTACAAAATTGCAAATGTTGCTTAAATGCAACTTTGCTTAGTATTAGAAACTTTTCAAAAAGTTGTTTGTAACTCTTCCCCCAATAGATAATTGGTTCAAAACTATTTTAAAACCATTGGGGATGGCCTTCATATCCCTTACAAGTGGGTGGAAGGTGACGTGATGTAATTTTGACTCTTGAACCATTAAAATAAACTATTTTCCTACATTTTTTGTTATTACATTGGGTTGTACGGACATGTACGATGATAACTATACATAAGGTTGACTTAATTGGATTCTCTTATGTTCTATCCTTCGAATGCAATTGGTTTGGTGAAGAGATCTTACTCACAACTCTAGGTTTCATGATTTTTGTCTTTGCAACTCTAGTTTGCTTCCATTCTTAAGGGTTTCAAGTTGTTTTTCAATTCTGAAGCATTTCCACCGTGGGAATTGGATGATCTCTAGTGGGAAGCTTCCTTGTAACATGTATTTAGAGATTATGCAAGTAGTTTTTGTATTAATGCAGGGAGATGGTCGTGTGAAAGAGCCCTAGGTGTATATCCCTTATGTATGCACCTTGTTGAATATACACAGTAGTGTATAAATTTTAGTCTATCAAGCACCAAGGCTCCAAATCATGGATTTAGCATTTTCTGGACATCCCTAGATGTTCCAACTAGTTTCACAAGGAGGGACCCTTATTTTCTAGCACTTCCTTCTTTAATGGAGGCATTGTTTGGACATCCCTAGATGTTCCAACCAGTTTTCAAACATTCAACCCCAAGCTTAGAATGACCATTCAAGTCTTGGTGCTCCTAGATTAGATGTATCTTTGTAAAGGTTATTTGAATATCCTACTTAATCCCTAAGTCTTTTGGAACTTTTCAAAATGAAATTGATTGTACTGCTTGGACAGGACTACTAGTGTTTGACTAGATAGTTTAGCAAATGCATTCTAGGTTGTCAATCAATTTGATTGTGTGCATGAACCAAGTCCAATTTGAGTCTTTTATGATGTCTATGACCCTCATTGGTCAGTGTGTAGGCTTATAAGTGTTGAAGCCATTCTTGTACTAGACTAGTGACTTAAGTCCTAGTGAGGCTCTCCATAATGAATCCACCTTTGTTGTTTGCAACTCTTAGGTTCATGGGGGGTGCTATAGTTGTTTTTCGCATCAGTTATTAAAGGTGTGAGAGTTAGGGATATCACTCTTCATAGAGAGTTCATAATTTCAGTGATTGAATCTAGTCTAGCCTTAACACTTACATCAGATTACTATAGACCAAGGACCACAATTCACATCAAAGCTTATTGTTGTGTTGGTTAAGGAATATAAGATTCACCATCATAAGTCTACTCCCTACCATTCTCAAGTGAATGGATGGGTTGAATTAATCAATAGAGAATTGGAGAACATCCTTACCAAGACGGTCACTCTTCATAAGTGTGATTGGACCACACAACTTCCTAATTTTTTGTGGGCCTACTGCATAATGTGGAAGACCACCACTTGTCTAACCCCTTATGAACTCATCTATGGTAATAAGTAAGTTCTCCCGATAGAGTTTGAGATCAATATTATTCACACTTCACTTCAACTAGGTATGATTCTTTCGGATGCATAGAAGAAACACACTGATCAACTCCACTCTCTAGATGAACTTCGCTAAGAAGCACTCTTAAACACTGAGGCTATTTAGAAAAAGTGTGCCCTCTGCCATGATTGTCACATCTACCAGCAATATTTTTAGCCTAGTGATTGGGAACTCTTGTATGACTCCTGCTTCCAAGAATTCAAAGGCAAGTTTCATACATGTTTCTTGGGGCCTTATGAGATTGATTAGGTATATGATGATGGACTTATCTATCTCTACACCATTGACTCTACAAGAGTAACTCTCTTAGGCAATGGTCATCCCCTAAAGTTGTACAAGAAGCCTCTATCTAGAGACACTTTCTTTCTTGATGTGGCGAAGGAATTTACTGTGGTTCTCTTTGGACTCCTTTGGCATTGATGATCAAAATATTTTAAAAAAACTTCAAAAAAAGATCCAACAACAAAAACCTTTGGGAATTATTGGCCAATTAGCCTCTGAAAACTGGCCTCTAATGGATGTTAACTACTAAATAATCTTAGGGATGAAAATCAATTTCTCGACATCCCTAGGTGATGGTAGGATGAAAAATGGGGTACTAGTAGTCTATTATCAAAAGAAAAAAAAAAGAAAAAGAGAAATAAAGAATTTATATATATATATATATATATATATATATATATATATATATATATATATATATATATATATATATATATATATATATATATATATATATATATAGAAAACAAAAAAAGGAAAATAAAAAAGAGATAGCAGACATCAGAAGAATGCAAGCACCTAGGGGCAAGCCTCTTTCTTGTCGCTCCTTTTCTAGGAATCACCATTCTCCTCCCTCCATGTCTTCTTTTTTCCAAAACCTTGCATGCTATCACTTATGCTAGTCTCTTATGATGGTGGACACCTTTCCAATGTCATTTTTACTTGCCATACCTTGGTAGCGTTGATGTTACTCCCTGCGCAGTTGTCACATCTCTATACTCGTGTGTAATCTTTTCATTAATGATTATATGATCCCACTTCTGATTTGCATGACATTGCATCGGCTTTAAGTTTCTTGTACCATCTACATGTCACTCCTCATATGACACATGTGATATTTCTACCAAATTCTCTCCACTTGCCAGTGCATACTTCATACTCACATTTTGGGTAATTAGTATTGTATTGCTTTCCAATTTAATTTTTCCTTTTTATTTCAGCTTAGTGTTTCCTTTTATCTATTATTTGTCACCAAATAGACGGGTCGACTGATAAGCTAGGGGGAGGGGTAGTATCGCTTGATTATTTCATAAACATCATATATTTATAATATCTCTCACATCACTCTAATTTATGATTACCTCTGCCAAATCTTACATCATCATTAATTACCCTTTATTTCATTTATATATTTCCTTTTTCATTTAAACGTTGTAGAAACTAGAAACCTATTTTCTTGAAACACTTAAAACTGAAAATTTGTTTTATTGTCATACCACGTTCTCCTTGTCAGATTCATGGAGGGTTCACGATGGATGCACTCTTAAACCACCTTCATGTGTGAGTTGAAAAGTAATGACATTGTGTATGAAGTGTTTAAGAAAGCCCACTAGGATATATACTTTAAGAGGTTAATGCAGGTTTGATGCAATGGTAGCCATGGAATTTTCTCAAGGTTTCTACAAAAATAAATCCACCCTTCA
Organism: Chamaecyparis obtusa; assembly: GCA_027943335.1. Classification (NCBI taxonomy): domain Eukaryota; kingdom Viridiplantae; phylum Streptophyta; class Pinopsida; order Cupressales; family Cupressaceae; genus Chamaecyparis; species Chamaecyparis obtusa. The sequence goes on along the minus strand of BSBK01008357.1, from coordinate 536,362 downwards.
TGGACTCGATGTCACAATCATAGTAAGAATTATTTCATAAGTTTTTAGGTTGTCGCTCACAGGGGAAAATTATTTTCCAAGTAAGAAAAATAAGATTGCAGACTTGTAGCCTACATGGAAGAAGTTCTTACAGTGTGGTGAATCAGTTGAAATGGTTTCTAGGAAAGGTATGAAAGTGGACTCTCTACCTAACCATTGCAAGAAATTTTCTAAGTTTTTCATTTGATACATCACTTATGAGGAAGGTACATTTATGTTTTTTCTTAGCATTTCAAACTATTGTCTCATCTATGGCAAGGTTTCCTTGTTAATATTTCATACTTCCTTCTTTGATCTCTATAAAAAATGTCCAAGAAAGTACAAAGTGGAAAAATCAATTCTATCTCACCATGGCTTAATTAAATTAATACTTATAAAGGAGTTAAAATTATTGTATGCACCTGGCGATTGGGATTCTTTTGTTTACGCTATAGAATCAAAAATCTTAGAATCCTCCATAGAAGATTATTCCTCTGAAGAGGATTCAAAAACACACACTAACTTATCAACTCCTACAACATAGGAGGAGTCAAGTGAAAGTAAAGAAGCCCCTATCCAACCAAAATAAAAAAAACCCAAAATCAAGCATTAGGGTGACAAGAAGTATAGCCAAGACCAAAAATCCTAAAGAAAGCCATGAAATCCCTAAGGAACAAGTGAAGGATACACAATGAAATAGTTGTGGTAGTAAGAACAATCTGAAACAAACCCCTCTTGAACAAACTCATGACAAAAAAGGAAAATTAAAGTTGGAAGCCCTGTTAATAAACCCAATCAAATTAGAAATATTGGCCCAAGTAGCTAGTGGTTTAAAGGAGCATGATGAAGATGAGGAGGATTTAATGGTTTTTTCTGAAGTTTTCAACAAAAGAGGGAAATTTAATAGGGAAGCCATTTGGGCCAAAAGGATAGCATCAAAAGAATAAGGTAATCCTAGTCATGGAATGAACACTCTTAGTCCTCCTTTAGATTCACCTTGTAATAATCCAAGCGTGGAGTTACCTTTGGAAGAAGGATTGGGTGAACAATTGCTTCAAACAAGTTTGAATGAACATGGAGAACTTGAGATTCAATCCCCTAAGGACTTATCCATGGAGTTAAGCATGCATAAATATATTGAGACAATCCCTTAAAATTTAGAGGAAATAGGGGAAGAGCGCACTATCCAAAAATATAGCTTTGTCTAGGAGAGAGATCCTAATCCACTAGATGGTTCTATTAAGATTGAGAAAAATGAGGAAGAAAATATATTTCTCACACCTCCTATCATTAGAACCCCCAAAAACAAAAACAAATAAGGATCTCAATATAGAAGGTGGGCATAGTACTATCCAGTTATCTAGTGGTGATCCTAAAGAATCAAAGGATGGGTATGAGTTAGCTGATCAGATAGAGGTGGAATAAGATTTAGTTGATCAGGAGGAGGTAGCGGAATAATTTGAGGAAGAGGAACCTCATATGAAAAAGAGATAAATTGAATAATTACATAATATAGTTACCAAATTGATAGAGGAAAATCAAGCTCTACATGATCACTTGCAGGTTGCAAATACAAAGTCTCAAACAAAGGAAATAGGTCAATTGCAAGAACTTAACAAGGTTGTGGCAAGAAAGGGTTTATATTTATCATCTCATGAATACCAACAATAGGTGGAGGAAATGTGATAGCTTTGGGTTCCAGAAATCACTTATGTCCTTCACAAGTTTTATGGTTTGTAATCCACTTTCCTTTGCTTGAAGACATGCAAATTAGCCAGCTGCGAGGAAATGACGAGTCTAAAACTTTCATTTATTTTACTCATTTTCTTCCTATCCTTTTCCTTTTTACCTTTATACTTGTTATCCTTCCTGCCACAAATAGTGAAGGAAGTCTAAATTTTAATAAAAAGTAAAAAGAAAATTAGGATTGAAAACAATGTCAAAATCCTTATAAGTGATGAATGTTTTATGGTCAAAATGGTAGGTTATGATAGTAGGAATGCTTCAACTATCAAATATGCAGATGGTAAAGAAACAAGGAAGAATTAAGTATTTTTGAAATAGCAATGTAGTTATTTTGTTATCACCTAAAACAAATGCATTCGATATTATATCGGTGGAAAAGACATTACTACTTTTATTTAGATTATATATGTTTATAATTGGGTTTTGGCCAGCAGCCATTCTGTAATGTAATGCACTATAGGTATATATTGTATGATGGTTGTAACAAATTAGAAAGACTATTAGATCATTTCTATTATAAATATGTATAAGGATAAAGACTTGATAGATAGAGACATTAATATCATATCAATTTTTATATTCGATCTACAAACATTCTCTTGCATTTGATGTTATGTGTAATTTGAAGTAGTCAACTTAGTGTTAGTACATCACCTAGTGGCCAAGGAGAAAAGGCCCACTTCTCGTGTTACTAGGTAACCTTTGTATTAGTTAGTGTGGTGAGTTTTATATTTATTCTATTAATTTATTCTTCTATATGGGTTGTTGTATTGATACCTCATTTATTATTGTGGATTGTTGTATTGATATTTTTCATTAGTGTGGACTACTATATAACATAGTTCATGTTTACTTGGATGATGGTTTGCAGTGATAATTTTATTATTGTCTGAAGTAGATTTGGAGCTGGAAGTAGTCTATGTTATGGTTTATCTTTAATTTAGATCTCAACTTGATATCTATATATGTTTTGATTTCTAATTGCAGGAACACTTTGGTTTGTAGACTAAATTGTATTTCAAATTAATCATCTGGTAAATGTGTGCTCTTTGTATTATGATTGTTCCTCACTACAACAACAATTGAAACAGTTGTGATTTTGGAAATTCATCCTTTTTATACATTGTTCTACTTCTTGTCACAGTAGTGACAGAAAGAATAACCATGTGCTTGGTATTTTTAGATTAAAAGAGTTTGAATGGAAATCAGTTTGAGAAGTACAATTTTTAAAAAAAGGAATAAGAATTACAATTTAAGTGAATCAGTCTAGAAGTGTGGTTTCATTTATTTGAAAGATTTTTTCAATCATTTGCAAGAGTGTTAGATCAAATAAGGTTTCATTTATCTACGAAGTGTGTTAGCAATATGATTTCATTCAATTACCAAGTGTTTTGCAAATTGATCTTTAGAGTAAAGATGTGTTGTAATTTGATTAAAGAGCATTTTAATTCAGTTCTTAATTAGTAAGTTTGTTCAAATTCATAGATGTATTCATCCCCACTTAGCTCATTATCTTTGTCCCTTAGCCAAATAGCCTCAATATCCTTCACAAGTCTACGAATCCCGGATTGACATAGTTAGGAAGAAACTAAAGGAACCAAAATTTAAGTGAAACACAAGATAGGATTTTCTCATATTTAAATACTTTAATTTTATCCAACAATTTATAGAATTGATGAATGCACCTAATGTACTAGAGGTTTAGGAGAGGGAAGAGATATGTATGTTTATGTCTTTTTAACAATATAACTTGTTTGAATTCATCTTCATTATTGTCTAATTTTGCATCAACTTTGACTATGTAACATCTTCATCTTCACTTGCATCTCCTCTTCTTACTTGAAACCCTCTTCTCAAGTATTCTTGGATTGCATTCTTGTTCATTTGAAAGCCTTGAATATTTCCTCTATGACTATAACATTTCCTATCATTTATCATACATGAGATGGTCATAGTTGTTTCATCAATGATGGTGCCTCTTAGGAGTACAAGAGAACCATTTGAGGCTTTAGTATGCATTTTATATATATATATATATATATATATTAAACATATGTGTTTAGATATAAGTGCATGCATTTTTATTTTTTTAAACTTCTCAACTGTATATGTTATTAACTTGTGTTAATTAACTTTTACCTATTAAAACCCCCTTCTCAACTTCCCATGAATCCTCTATGTTTCCATTTTGTTAGGAGTCCTGATCATTGAAGAAGGGGTCCACCACCTTAATTGCATGACCCAGGAGCGAGAGAAATACATGAGGTAATCAACAATTTAATTGAAAAGAAATTACACTTCAATATATATTTATTTTGATAACTCTAATCTATTTTTGACAAAAGTAATCTAATTCAGCATTTGAATTGTTGTTGTGTGTCCATCTACAAAGCCATGTGCTACTTTGAAGAGGCTCTATTTTGATAATCCACCATAGCCATAGGATTTGGTAGAGACATATAGTGTTACTTGTGGCCATTTAAAGACCAAATCATGTATATATTATATTTTATTGTATATGTCGACCTTGACATGGTATGTGCCACATTTTTATAAAATTATTATTGACTTAAAATTATGTCATTTTTGTATGCATACACAATTATTGTACATTTTGATACATGTGAAAGTTGATATATGATCCAATTTTTTTAATGTGTGTATGTCTTTGTAGTTTGAAACTTAAATATTAACAATTTAAATATGATCCAATTTTTTCATTGTGTGCATGTCTTGGTAGTAATATGGCAATTTTTTAATTCATTTCATTTCATTTATTGTAAACATTTATCTTCCTAGAATGAAAACATGTTTATTATCTTACTAGAATGCCAAAAAGGACTCAAAATGAGTGAAAGTTTTTAATTAGGATATTTATCCCTATGTTTTTAACAAAAAGAAAAAATTTAAATATGAATATATATTATCTTATAGCAAAGGGTATGGAATTCATTAGGCGTATACTTCTAAATGATACTTTCTTCTTATTTACCACCATCCAATCCTACTATGAAGGATATGAGTTCAATTTCTTGATGAAAATATATAGGTGTGTCAATGACACTCACAAACAAATTCAACAATCACCACTCTCCAAATCAAACAAAGTGTTTAGGACACCATGGTCTTTTAAGACAATCCTCAATGGAGGAATTGCATCATGACTCCTACTTTAATCACCTTTCTATTGCATCCCTTGATCCTCTCAACATCATGGTCAAGCCTAATGAGATTCATAATTACTTAAACTTGCTTCACATACATACTATCATGACTAGGTCTCATACCCTTACTCTTCAACTCATCCTAATGCCAACTTGTGCATTGATCCATTTGATCATGTTCAACTTCTCTCAACCTCTCAACCTTGAATGGGGAAATATTTCACACAACTTTTAGAAAGGTTTCTTGATCTAAATTAGGATTGATTTATTCATCAAAATAATGCAATCATATTGTGAACTTGTCCTTTTGTTGTCACTTAGAAGAGTTCTTGTTTTTGCACCCAAATGTCATTTCTTTCCAATAAAAGGTAGTATATATCTCATTCTATTTGTTGTGGGAACAAACCAATAGTAGGATCACATTTGATTGGGTAATTTTACCCTAGGCATGGTCCTATTTTTCCTCTCAACATGCTTGAATGCTCAGTGGCATATCCTACCGATGATGTCACTTGTGTACCCTAAGTGCATAAAATGATTAAACTTTGATAGATTGTTTCTCATAAATTGTGGCACCTACAAACAATATGTTTGAATTGACAAGGGTTGTGTTAGGACCCTCTACAATAAAGTGATGTCCCTTGTGTGCCCTAAGTGCATAAAACTATTGAGATTTGATGAGTTGTTACTCATAAATTGTGGCACCTAAGAATGATCCATCTAAACCTTTTAGGGTCATTTTAGGCCCCTCTACAATAAAATATCTCATATTTTGAAGATTTAAAGTGGTTTTTGTAGGGAAGCAATTTTTCTATTCATGTAAAAATTGTAAGATGTATTCAGTGCAAAGTTGAAAGGTAGCCTATATCTCATTCTATTCATCATGGGCACAAACCGACACCATGATCCTATTTGGTTGGGTATTTTTACCCTATGCATGGTCCCATTTCACCTCTTGACATGTCTGAATGCTCAACAGCATACACTACTGGCTATGTCCCATTGTGCCCTAAGTGCATAAAATCATCAATATTTGACAGGTTTTTTCTTAGAAGTTGTAGCACCTACAAAAGATCTATTTGAACCTATAGGGTTATTTTAGGTCCCTCTACAATAACCTGTCTCATATTTTGAAGACTCGGAGTGGTTTTCATAGGGAAGCAATTATTTGTTTATGCAAAAACTGTCAAATGCATTTAGAGAAAAGTTGTAATGTAGTCTATATCTTGTTTTCTTCATCATGTGCACAAACCAACACTATGATAGTGTCTAGTTGTGTGATTTTTCCCTAGGTATGGTTCCATTTCACGTCTCAAAATGCATGAACGCTCAATGACATACCCTACCAATGATGTCCCTTGTGTACCCTAAGTGCATAAAACCATCAAAATTCGACAGGTCATTTCTCAGAAACTATGGCACCTATGAACGGTCCATCTGCACATGTAGGGTCATATTAGGCCTCTCTATAATAACATATCTCAAATTTTGAAGAATCAAAGTTTTTTTTGTAGGGAAGTCATTTTTCTATTCATGCAAAAACTGTTAGATACATTCAATGCAGAGTTGTAAAGTAGCCTATATCTCATCTTGTTTGTTGTGGGCATGAACCAACACCATGATCACATCCAGTTGGGTGGTTTTACTCTATGAATGGTCCCATTTTTCCTCTTGACATGTTCAAATACTTAGCAGCATACCCTACCAACGATGTCCCTTATGTGCCCTAAGTGCATAAACTTATCAAACTTTGATAGACCATTTCTTAGAAATTTTGGTACTTGTGAATGATTCGTCTAAACTTAAAGGGTCAAGTTAGGCCCCTCTATAAGAACCTATCTTGTATTTTGAAGAATCGTAGTATTTTTTGTAGGGCATAAATTTTTCTATACATGCAAAAAATGTCAGATGCATTTAATGCAAAGTTGTAAGATAGCCTAAATCTTGTTATGTTAGTTGTGGGTGTGAACCGATAGCACAATCGCATCCAATTGAGAAATTTTACCCTACACCTGGTCTTATTTTGCCTCTTAACACCCTAAATTCTTAATGGCATATGCTACTAACAATGTTCCTTGTGTGCCTTAAGTGCATAAAATCATTGAAATTCAACAGGTCATTTCTCAATAAATGTGGCCTTTTCTTTGAAACATTAAGAGAAGCAATCAATTGATAAGTAGGAGATATTTTCCACAAGTCAAATTGTTATATTGCTATTAGGATTTAATTATGTAGTTTTTCAGTCAAACTCATTGACCCACGTTTCATGAGTAGTTTCCTCCAAGGTTAAACTAACTTTTCTTGTAGCAACCCCTTGGGTTTAACCAAGTAGAAAACTTCAAGGTTAAGCGTACTTGAGTTGGAGTACTACTGGGATGGGTGACCTCCTCGGAAGTCCCAGTGCTTCACATCTATGAGCATCACATAGATTCAATGAGTGCTAAGTTTTATATTCATTCTCATGAGAGATGGGTTCTTGTGAGCCACTACTCATTAAACATGGTTCAATGAGTTTATCTCAAAAAATACACAGTTGAATCCTAATAGCAATATCACAAGAAGTAATCAAGTTCTTCAAAATATGAAAATGATCCATCAAAGTATTAGATTCAACTTAAAATATATAATTTTAATCTTTTATATGATAATGAAGGAAGAAAAAGGTGATATGTTGGTTAAAGAATGACTAAAATTTCTCAAAATTATGAAAAGTGATTTTTCGTGTTACTACTTCAATGAAGAATCAACTAGAAAGAAAATCTATTTTCACAATATATCTAAAATGATTAATCAGAAGAAATAATTAGGTTATGCAAATGATTTTGGTTCATGGAATGCAATGCTTGTAGGATATACACAAAATAGATTTGTTGAAAAGGCCCTACAAGCTTTCAAGAAAATGCAATTAGTAGGTATGAAGCTAGACTCAACCTCTTTTGGTATCCTTTGTGCCTATGCCAAAATGAGAGTTTTTGAATTGGGGATGGACATCCATAAAAGCATAAAGGAAGGAGTATTTTTGTCAAATTTTATAGTTACAACTACCCTCATAGATATATATGCAAAATATGGAAGCATGGATAAGGCATGTGTAATGTTTGACAAAATTGATCAAATAAATGTGGTTTTCTAGAATTCAATGATTGTGGGATATGCACAATGTATGCAAAATATGCATAAGAATAGATCAAATAAATTTGGTTTCATGGAATGGAATGATTGTAGGAAATTCACAATGTATGGAAAATATGCACAAAATGGACATGTGTGTAAAATGTGGAAGCATATACAATGCATAAGAACTATTTGACAAAATACCTCAAAGAGATGCCATCTCATGGAATGTAATGATTGCAAGATATGCACAAAATGGATATCAGAGTACAAAACCATCATTACTTTCATTCATATTTTCTAGTATTGCATAAGAGCCCAGTAGTATTGGGTTTGGATTCATGATTTCTTTCAGCCCTTCAAGCTGGAACCCTTCTCCTAACATATGATCTTGTTGGGAGATTCACCTAGATTTCCCTTCAAATTTTTGTAGACATGGAATTCTTTCGGGATGGAGATCCTTTTCAATCTATGGAAAGATAGGAATGCAATGTTATTTACTCAGTTATCTTGATATTAATGTATCTATTTATGATAAAGCATGTATTTGTAATAATGTTTTGATGTAGATTTAAGTTCAAGAAAATAAAGTGGCCCACTTGCAAGAGCTACTGCAGCAGTAGGGAAATGCCCCATGTACGGTTGCCAAAGTTATACCGGATGTTTTAGTTCCCAGTGACCAATCTTTTCTCTATGGTTGTTGTCTTGGTCACATTTATTTTGTCCTCTACTAACATTGGGGTCCCAGGCCCCTTGTGGGGGAAGAGATTTTTAGTGTCGTCATTCATCTTTGCCACTCCATGGTGATTTTGCTCCTACTTGGCCTACTAAAAATTTGGTTCCCTCCACTCTGAGTGGCTCTAGTTGGCCAGACTATGGTAGAGATTATAGTTAGCTCACATCCTCCAAGTGGCTCTTACGGTTAGCTTTGGCCATCTCTCCTAGGAAGGAGAATGAAGAAAATGGTAAAACTAAAGAAGGATGATCCCTCCCAAACCCTAATTCGGACCCCACTAATGTACGGGGTAAAAAATATGATCAAGATCCTCCATGTACTACGAGCATACCTTAGCCACTTAAGGTAGTTTGCTATTATTTTTGGGCTCTGCCTAATTGACTCTCATGGGTGACTCTATGTCCCCCAACCTTTTTTTGAATAGTGTCATTTTAATTATCTTCTAATGGAAAAGGCTTATTCATAAAAAAACTTCATTGCAATGATGTCATCCTAAGATATGCAACCATTTTGACTACAAAAATCAAAGGAGTACAAAAACATCATTTTCAATCATTTTGACCATGAAATTCATCTATGCATTTATATTCAAGATGTACAAAATTTGGCCTCTAAATATGTACAAATCATCTCATGACCACTTATATATACAAAAATTGACATCTAAATATGCACATGACAACTCATTACCATTTATATATACAACTTTTAGCCTCTAAATATGCAAAGATTAGCTCACATGGCCATTTATATATACAAAAAGAAAAAAGTGAATTTACAATGTTTAGCAAAAAATATGTGTACAAAATTTTCAAAATTATTCTACCCTTATGTAGAATCATTCTTCGATGTAATGCTTCAAGAGATTAAAAACTTGTAAATAGCCCAAAATTAATCAAGTGAACCTTCTAGATTAGCTCTAATCCTTATTGTATAAAGTATTGTCTCCTGGTCAAATTCATGAACTTTCTATAAATTATAGTTAAGAGGTCTACTATGATACTTAATCAATTGAATATTTGTTGCAACAAGGTTAGAATAATGAAGAATATTTTTGTGTCTCAAAGTCCTCAAACAACCACACAATGACTAGTTGTCAAAAAAAATTGACCTCAATATAATAACACAAATTAATTTTTTCCTTCTTCATTGATCTTGTTTGTAACAACTGCATACACATAACCTGTATTTTATAAAAGGATAAGTCAATACCAAAAACAATATAAAGTGTAATAAAATGAGTTAAAAAATAATTTTACTTAAGTAATAAATTGAGAATTACATGGTTCAATTAGGTCAAATAGATGGGTCAAAATCCAGTGATGCTTCCATCTAGTTCAATTGTAGTGCTCTGGGAACTTGATATGTATCAAGGGGTTCCAAAGGTCTATAATATCTTTAGTCAACCCACTCTTTGATTCACATCCTTCCCACAAAAAATCATACACAGATCAAAAATAGATAGTGTGTCTAAAATTAAAAAACTAATAACAATGCATTTAAACTTCTAAATGAATGTATGTCACTTGATCCTATAAGTGTGTTGGTAAATAGATTTTCCACTATGAGTGCTTCAAACTGACCTTGTTTTTCATGTAATCAGTGACAATTGTGCCAAGAGTTGGAGAGACTGCAACTAGATCATGATCAAATTGCAATCTTCCTCTACATTTGAGAGGGGCAACTCCCTCATATGCTAGGAGTATTTGTATTTTTGTGCACTTTTCACCTGAAAGTACAAAAAGGATAGAACACAAAACTAATAAAAAAGGACAACAAAAACCCCAATAGTAGACATGTGAATGCCATTTGAGATTTCAAACAAAATATAATTACAAAGGGGTTTAGTATAGAATCCAACGATGACAAAATAATGGATAGCAGACCCTGACATACAAAAAGATACACTATCCCAGTACATTCACATAAAGATACCAAGAAATTAATGCATTTCCTCATATCAATTACATAAATAGAAGAACAATTGAATTTCACCATTATATAAAGGGAATACCAACTTGACATATGAAAAATTGGTAATAACAACTCATGAATACATTGAGACATATGAATAAATGCATTCTTTGTTATCTTTTTGAAGATATACAAGATCGGAAACCCTTTTGTACATGTTGTAAACCCAAATGTCTATTTGGAAATTTCCCCATAATTTCCAAAAAGTCTCCCCCTCACCTTTACATTACCAATTCCCTTCTACTTATAAGCTTCATAAGATAACTACCTTCTTTCCTGGGTTAATAACTGACTTATTTTGCGTGTTTTGAACAGGATTATTAACTTAATAAACTTCGCATAAAAATAGTCAACTAACTGACCAAAAGTGGCAAAAATATTATTTACAAAAATCAAACTTAAAACTTATCCATTTTAAAAAGAAAGTCAAATAATTAATCTTGATGAAGTAGGCGACACTGAGTCTTCCAATGATATGGTGCATAACTTGGTGTCTTGATCATTAACATAGAAACAGTCGTTCATCCAGAACATTCCTTCATTTCCATCTTTCATCTTTGTCAATTATCCTTGGAAAGTATCTAGCATTCCACAATATCATACATAATTCTCTCACCTCATTTGAATCCCTTTGGCATAATATGAAATGAACATGATTAGTAGACATGGGTAAGTGCACAAAGATGGGGGGCCAAAAAGGGGGTATAAGATGCCACTTTTTTCTTGAAGTAAGCAAACTCTGAACTTCAACAAGAAATTGAAGATAGTTAGACTCAAAATTTTAAGATGCGACAAAAACAAGAGTTGTAATACTCTGAATCTAGTTCCTAAACTACTAACTTATTTTGAAAATGGTGCAGATTAAAGCCCTCAAAAATGGGGAGCACAAAAAGTGGTCATGTTTTTTGTGAAAAAACATAACATAGCGTCTGGTGTGCTCCCCCTAAAATGTTAACTTTTTTTTGAATTTTTTTAATCGCTCTAGTGAAAAGTTAGCTAACACCACGTAGTTTATCCCAGAATTTTTTGGTATTTTTTTATGAATGTATAATTTTTGATGAATTTACGAAGTGCACACATCTTGAAAACATGAAATTTTTGTGTGCTCCCCCTAGAAATCATTTAAAACTAATCGAAAATAAAAATTTCTTTTTTTTAAAGTGTGTAGAATGGAGTCTAGTTTCTAAAAATGTAACTTGTTACAAAATTTGATGAAGGAGACAAAATCTATGCCCAAAATACTACATGTTGGTTTTTTACAAAAAATGGACATACACACAAAAGAAATTAGAGTTGAAAAACTTAATATAATCAAAATTCAAAATACATTATATGCCTAGATAGCTAACAAAGAGATCTACAATATCACGTCATCTGATTTTTACGTTCTTGAGCCACGAGTAAACTTGACGAGGAGCGCACATAAAAAAGATGTCATTTTTTTGTATGTCTGTTGGAAAACATGTCTCAAACCTATTTCAATCATCCAAGCCTTTGGATTGGATCTCCAAGGCAAATCCAAGCCTTAGGATTGGCAAATTCCAATGCATTACAAAGTGTGTGCACCCTATTGGGTGCACGCCCTATAGGGAGAGTGCACTATTGAAATCTATGACTTTCATAGGGCGTGCGCCCTATGAAAGTCATAGATTTCAATAGTGTGCATGCCCTATAGGGCGTGCGCCCTATTTAAGATAGAGATTTAAATAGTGATGAGAAATAGTCATAGTGAGAGAGAGAGAGAGAGAGAGCTCCCCCATACTCTCTCTCTCTCTCTACACCTTCCTATCCTCTATATTTTCCCTTCTTACCATCTTTCACCCCATCTCTCTCACACATGCACATATGCTCTCTCCCACCTTCCTACCCTCTATATTCTCTCTCTCTCTCTCTCTCTCTCTCTCTCTCTCTCTCTCTCTCTCTCTCTCTCTCCACCTTCCTACCCTCTATATTTTCCCTTATTACCCTATTTCACCCCCTCTCTCACACACACACATATGCTCTATCCCACCTTCCTACCCTCTATATTCCCCTTCTCTCTCTCTCTCTCTCTCTCTCTCTCTCTCTCTCTCTCTCTCTCTCTCCACCTTTGTACCCTTTGTTAGGATTAACAGTCCACAATACAACTGAGAGGGGGGTGAATCAATTGTATGACAAAATATTAAACTTTAAACTTTAAGCTTATCAATATCAGATCCAATGAACATAATGAATACCAACACAATAACACAATATTTTGGCTATGGGGAAACCCTGTTAAAGGTAAAAACCCCGGTGGGAATTAGCACCCACTAATGATGTACTGAGAGTATAGTAATCTTTGTTAGAAGATATAGCCCTATTAGGAACTTATTGAAACATTACAATACATAATCCTTGTTAGAGGATAGACCCTATTAGGAGTCAAGAACAAAAGAGGGCTCACTGCCCAAAGAAGGTTAAGTCCACCTTCTAAACTCACTAGTTCACAACAAGTGTATATGAAGAAATACATAATCTTTTGAACTATTTGCCAGCAATTGTCTTTGCTTGATCAGTTCCAATGAAGTCCACTAATAATCCTCTGCTCTACATATAGCAGACACAAGTTTGCAACCCCCTTATTTCACACTTATTACATCCATGTCTCTTCCAAAGAAAAGACCTTTTATTTATACCTTATTACATTTTACCAAGAATAGGTTAGCCCATAAGGCTTTCCTAATTAAAAAAAATTACATAGGCCTTTGCTAAGATACACACGGTATCACAAACAAGTTTACAATGATTACATTACAATAATTGAGGACCAACATCCTTGAATTATGCTTGCCAAACAAAACACATACTTCATTCCTTGAGTTGGCTTCATAATAAGCCATCGCTAGAGCACATGCCACGATGATGTCACCAATCATTCCATACCTTGTGCTGACCAATGAACATCCATCAGTACCTCTTCCATCATCCTTTAAGATCGCATACCTTAAATCCAATCCCTCTGAAATCTATACCAGAAACTCAAAGACTAACTCTGTCAATTCTCAATGTCACAGTCCAGTGACCAATCTTTACCAAAACCATTGTATCTTCCTTAATATGCATCCATTAATGATGCGATCTCATAAATAAGATCACAAGATCCATCTGAACTCTCATCTAACTTTGCAACATCTGTACACCTTCCGTACACAGTGATTACCAGTTTGGTTCCTTCATAGAAGCATATGTTGACATCAGTGACAAAACATAAATGACAATAGTATGAGTGCCCATTCAGTAACGTAGTGATTAAAAATATCAAATGTCTCAATCACCACCTATGCATTAGCAATATCCAACACCCTCTATATTTTCCCTCATTACCCTCTTTCACCCACTCTCTCTCTCTCACACACATTCTCTCTCCCACCTTCCTACCCTCTCTCTCTCTCTCTCTCTCTCTCTCTCTCTCTCCTCTCCTCTCACACACACACACACACACACATGATCTCTCCCACCTTCCTACCCTCTATATGCCTCTCTCTCTCTCTCCTCTCTCTCTCTCTCTCTCTCTCTCTCTCTCTCTCTCTCTCTCTCTCTCTCCTCTCTCTCTCTCTCTCTCTCTCTCACACACACACACACACATACATATGATCTCTCCCACCTTCCTACCCTCTATATGCCTCTCTCTCTCTCTCTCTCTCTCTCTCTCTCTCTCTCTCTCTCTCTCTCTCTCTCTATCTCTCCCTCTCCATCTCTCCCTCTCTCCCTCTTCTCTCTCTCTCTCTCTCTCTCTCTCTCTCTCTCTCTCTCACACACACACACACACACATACATATGATCTCTCCCACCTTCCTACCCTCTATATGCCTCTCTCTCTCTCTCTCTCTCTCTCTCTCTCTCCTCTCTCTCTCTCTCTCTCTCTCTCTCTCTCTCTCTCTCATCTCTCTCTCTTTTCTCCCTTTTTCTTATTTTTCATAGGGTGCATGCCCTATTTAGGAGTATGCATAACACTTTTTAGTTTTGCATAGGGCACAACGCGCTATGCAAAACTAAAAAAAATGTCTTCTTTACCAAGGATCTCGTGAAAGAGGCCCACTTTTTCTGTATGTTGTCTGAGTTCTACGTTTTATCCGACAAGTATTCACTTTTCATGGTGTTGATAGTGAGAAAGAAGCATATTATATCAATTTGCACCATTTTTTTGTTTAAAAATCAACATCAAATTGTGAAAGTCAATTATTATTACTGAAATTTATCGATTGAGGTAAGTTTTTTTTATTTTTTTACATGTCAAATGTGAATAAAGAGTGTTTTGGTTTATAATTGGTATGATATAGACTTGTTCAATACATAATTTGATATAATTGTAATAAATTTATATTATAATTTTTCATATTGTAAGAGGTTTATATTATAATTTGACTTATTGTTTTACATTTATATTATATTTTTAAAATTGTAATCAATTCATATGTAGAAATTATCATCATGCCAAGGAAATGAGCAAAGAATTTAACACCAGAAGAGCATGAAAGAGACAAAGAGAAGAAAAGGGAAAGAATGAGACAACTTCATGAACAAAAAAAATTAGATACCATACAAGAAGATTTTTCTTTGGATGAGGAACATGAAACATCAATACAAAGTAAGAGAGAATTGGAATTGGAAACAAAAAGACAACGAATGAGAAACTTGCGTGCAATGAGACAATTGAATTATGAAGATGTGGGGACATCATATATGAGTTCCCAAGTTTAAGAGACATCATCATCCAATGTTGGAGGCACACCATTGTCTACTTTTGAAGGTGTGGGCACACCATTCTACCATTCTCTGATACATGAAACTAAAAAGACAAGAGCACCACTATAAATAACATAGCTTCATGATCCAGTCCTACTAGTCTTGTTGATAAGATCTCCTTCTTTGAGGATCTTTTTTCCATGAGTGACATTCTTTTCATGATTATCTATGCTCTTGGATGTAGGGGTCACTATCCCTCACTAAGAATATGGTATACATTGTTGTAAACAAGATATCTTCTTGCATTGTGAAGTAGGTATCATCTTCCTCTTCCTTATCATGTCTAGTAGACTGCCACGATAAGGAGGGGGGCATATATAGGATCTCCCTTATACTATAGTTTTTTATTTTAATAAGCTAAATCTTGGAAGGTAATGCACATAACTTGCTAAATCCTAAAAAGACATGCATTTATATGCTAAATCTTCTGAAGGTAATGCACATAAGTTGATAAATCCTAAGGAGACACGCATTTTTCAAAATTTCAATATGCTAAATCTTGGAAGGTAATGCACATAAGTTGCTAAATCTTGAGGAGACACGCACTTCATATTCATATTGATACAAGAAGGTGGATCTATGGGTATTCCAGAAGCCATCAGAAGATGCATTACAATTGCAAGCATAGTTTATGGGTGAACTATCAAGTTTGGCCACCTATTTGGCTCTCCCTCCAAGGTGATTCATGGTAAGGTGGGCATCTTACTAGGCGAGGTAATCACTTTCTCCTTTCTCTCTTTTCTCATTCATGATAGTAGGATTGGATCATGAAGCTATGTTATTTATAGTGGTGCTCTTGTCTTTCTTGTGTAATCATTTATGCTTTTATGATAGCTTTCCAAATATGATATTAGTATGAGAAATATTTCTTAGCAAGGTTTCTTGTGCTAGTTGATTTGGGTTTGTTTTAGTACTAACCTCTCTTGTGTGTCTATTTTGCACCCTTGTGCATGTATGTTGAGTTAGAATCCTTAGCTTGGGGGCTTGTGTCCTTAGCTAAGTGTTATTTTATCTCATTGTGAATCCACTCAGATCTTTTCTTTCTTCTCCTTTACCAAGAGTTTGTATCAAGTCCATACTCTTGCTAAAGTGGGGGCTTAATGTATCATCTTAAAATGGAAGCACTTCCATGATAAGAGTGTTTAACCCTCTGAGTAAGTATTCTGGGACCATGTCAAGTACCTTGATCAAGTTTTTTCTTAGATCTAGCTTTCTCCCCCCATTTTTCTTCTCTATCCTCCTGTTTTCACTTTATTTCTACATTTCCTAGCATTCTAGATTGAGGACTTGAGGTTTTTGACCTCAAGGTCAAAGATGACCTTGAGGGTCAATGACAACCTCACCCCTAACCTAGGTTAGGGATGACCTTGACCCTGACCTAGGGTGGGGTCTACCTCATCTTTGACCCAAGGTTCAAATTTTAGGTTCCCATGATTTTCGGATGTCGAGTTTCAGAAATATTTGTTTTCCCACTTCTGGATCGACCATTTCAGGTTTCAGAATGGTAAATCGTTAAATTTCATTTAATGTGGGTCCATTTCTAGGGGTTAAGGTTAATTGAGATTTAATTCCCCAATTTTGGCCTTCTCTAAAGGTTTGTGCCCTAGATCACTATAAAAGGAAGCCTTCCTCTCTCATTTTGATCATCAAGTTTTGTGAGAACATCTCATAGCCATCAATTTTTGTGAGAACATCTCATAGCCATCAAGTTTTCATATCTCTCAAGCTCTCAAGCAAGATCAAGAAATCATTTCATCAAGCATTTTCAAGGAAGCATTCAAGCCTTCTTCTCCATTCAAGTTCTCCTTTGAAGATCAAGGATTCAAGCATTCAAGCCTTTGAAGGGATTTGGTTCAAGCATTCAAGATTCATCATTCAAAACCCTAGATCTAGCCATCATGATGGTGTGATCTTCCTTCAAGATCCTTTGTTCATCTTCAAGATTCATTCATTCTTCTATCAAGGTGGATTCCAAGCATATAATCATGGAGGTTTTGGATTTACATTCATGGTTTTGATTTACATTTGCTATTGTTCAAGATCTCATATCAACATACTTGTTTAAATCTCAAATACAATTGTATATCTATTGAATTTCATAGCTTCATTGGTAGATCTACTTCTACTACTTGCTAGCATTCTCTATTTCAATTCCATTATTAAGGTTGATTCCAAACCAAGGTTTGACTAAGGCAAAACCCCCATCCAAACAACAAAACCATTTTTCTTATAGGTACAAGTGCAGGACTATGAATCAAAGCTTGGATCTAGATACCCTTTTTGGTGAACTTTTGAGATCCGCAAACAAAGTCAAAGTTGACCTTCAAAATCTCGAGGTAGTCTTTGACCTTTTATCAGGAGTAGAGATGACCTGACCTCAGAAACATATTTTTGGGTTTTGTAGATCTCATAGTCTTGGTTGAAAATCATGAAAATCAATAGTTTTTGAGACTATTTGACAGGGTTTTCAATAGGTTCTTTGTCGGAGGTAAGTACTTTTATTTCTTCATTTCAACATTAATCATCTACATTTACTTTCCATATCAATACAATTTCATATAAGTGTAAAATATTGGCTTTGGGGTCTCTTTTATGTGCAAACCATTGTTCTAGGACCTCATTCACATTTTACCTTATACAGGTACATATTGACTTTTTTAGCCATTTTGAAGTTTATACGAATATATGTGTAGATTTGCACTCTAACAATGTTTTGCAGGATTGTAACATAAATGTTCCACCTAGATCTTCAAGGGAATTAATATCTACCATTTTATGAGAAAGATTGAATGGTCAACAATTTTACAAGCTCTCATGCTTGAATGGTACATGCATAGATTGCGGAGGTTTGCGACATTTGCCAATTTGTCAACATATGGAGAGTACACATGCAATCGGTAATGAAATAGTGGAATTTGGAAAACATAAGACTATGACATACAATCTAAAAGATGGAAAAGAGGATAAAAAATGTGATTTAGTAATTGAAAAATTCCAGTGTATCAGTTCATGGATATTTTTTGTAAAAAAATTATTTATGAGTATGCAAGGCATACACATAGAGCGTGATGGTTGGATATGCAATTCAAGTTGTGCAAGGACACATTCCCACTTGATACTATTGGATATTGCTAATGCATGGGTGGTGATTGAAAAAATTTAATATGTTTAGTCACTACGTTACTGAATGGGCACTCATACTGTTGCCATTTGTGTTTTTTCACTAATGTCAACATATGCTTCTATGAAGGAACCAGATTGGAAATCTCAGTGTACGAATGTTTTAGATGCTACGAAGTCAGATGAGAGTTTAGATAGATGTTGTGATCTTTTATCTAAGATCACATCATTAATGGATGCATATTAAGGAAGATACATCTATTTTGGTAAAGACTGGTCAATGGACTATGACAGTGAGAATTGATAGAGTTAGTCTCTGAGTTTTTGCTATAGATTTCAGAAGGATTGGATTCAAGGTATGTGATCTTGAAGGATGATGGAAGAGGTATTGATGGATGTTCATTGGTCATTGCAAGGTATAGAATGATTGGTGACATCATTTGTGGTGTGTGCTCTAGCAATAGCTTATTATGAAGCTGACTCAGGGAATGAAGCATGTGTATTGTCTGGCAAGCATAATTCAAGGATGTCAGTCCTTAATTATTGTAATGTAATCATTTTAAAAAAATTTGTGATACCATGTGTATCTTAGCAAGGGCCTATGTAATTTCTTGTAATTAGGAAAGCCTTATGGGCCGACCTATTCTTAGTAAAATTTAATGAGGTATAAATAAAAGATCTTTTCTTTGGAAGACACATGGATGTGATAAGTGTGATATAAGGAGAATGAAAACTTGTGTCTCTTATATGTAGAGTAGAGGATTATTGGTGGACTTCATTGGAACTAATCAAGCAAAGACAATTGCTGGCAAATAGTTCAAAAGATTGTGTATTTCTTCATATACACTTGTTGCGAACTAGTGAGTTCAAAAGGTGGACTTAACCTTCTTTGGGCAGTGAGCCTTGGGTAGTGAGCCCTTTTTTTTTCTTGACTCCTAACTGTATGCACCCTAAAATGGTCACCTAGACTTTGGGGCCCCATTCAGTAATTTATCAAATCCCTGAATCAATATTTTCAAAAATCAACATTTTTCAAATATCAATTTCCTTGATCAAATCCTATTTTATCATTTATTTAGTCATTCCATGGCTTAACCATTTTATCCTAAGTCTTTATTTATTTAAAAGGAATTTCCTCCCCTTTTATTAAATAAAAAGCCCCCACTATTCCTCTTATCCTAAGTTTCACAAATAAAGCATTATTCTTATTTTATAAAAAGAAGAAAAGCACTTTTTGTCTCATATGGACACAAAAGTCAACTCTTATTCTCTCATTGAAGGATATTTGTGCACATAGATTGCTCCTCTTTCAAGCTCCACCCTTGATTAAATCTTTTGCCTCTTAATCTCCATGGTCCATTCCTTTTCAATTCCTTTAAAAGGAGAGCTCTTTTCTCATTCTAGGATCCCCAACTTTTTATGCTAATCTTATAATGCAGGATTTCTTGGAGCCTTTGGAGCTTTTGAAGATCATTCTTGCATTCTAGTTTCTTTCTTGCATCATAGCTTTCATGGCATCTAGCTTAGTTTATTTTATGCTTTAGATTATCTCACATAGCTTAATTAGCAAGGGTTTGTAATACTTCTATCTTTCATTTCCATAGCTTAGCTTGCATCTTCATTCTTAGCATAGTTGCATTGCATTTCCATTGTTGATTCTTGAGGATATTGGCATTCTTTCCCTTGTCTCTTTGAATCTCCCATTGTGTGGTTTACTAGCAAGGTTGCATGCTTCAATAGCTCTAGCTGAGAGCACCATCAACATCCTTGTGACTCCATGCCTAGGGAGCTCTAGGTTGCTTTCTCAAGGTTTCCCATTCATGGATTCCCTTAGAAGTAATGACTTAGAGAAGTGCACCATTTAGTGTGTACATTTTTGGCACCCACCGTGGGGCAGAACACTCTTGTTTTGTCCTTCCTTTTATGTATTTTCATCATTTTTTTCCTCAATATTTGCTTGTTGTTTCATCAATATTTTCTCTCTGGTTTTTTCTGACAGAATTATCATGCAATAGTTTTCCAGTGTTGTATGATAGTTTCTTGTATACCAGTGTGATATTTTACTAGTTAAAGTATCGCACACTTTGGTAGATTTTGTCGCACTGTTGTTCTATTCTCTGTCGCATGCAGGTATCAAGAATTATCGCACGGAGATAAAGTATCTCACCAGTACAAAATGAAATATCGCACGATCCTTTCTCTGATAGAAATATCGCCCAGGCCTGGTAGTGAGCAATTTTTGTCATTTCTTTGCAAGATTTACTTGGTTTGATTCAAATTTCTGATTTTTTGTGGTAGAACAGAGGTTTATTTACAGATTTCATTTAGTTTTTTTGATGTGCTAACCCTTGTAGGGCTAACAAGTTGTGCTTGTAGGTGCTCCTATTGCTTGGTTATTTTCTTAAAAGAACACATGTCAAAGCTCTAAATGCACAAGGGCTACTAACGGTTTTTGTAGGGCTGCCCAAAGCATAAAAACCAATCAAGTGCTTGTTTAATTGCTTTTTTTTGAGTGCAGCATATACTAGTCATTTCATTTATTAGGCACTTAATATCTTGTTGTAGGGATCTTTGGGTGGTAGGAGAAGTATGCTCTTCACCCTTGTGGTGAACCAAAAAATCTTGACCCATCTTTAGATTTTGAAAGCAAGAGGGTAATTGAACCTTTGATTGGTGTGTTTGGGAGAAATTTTTGAGCTAGGAGATTATGCTCTTCACCCTTGAGGTGAAACAAAAATCCTGACACTCAAAGGTTGATCCACTCTTTGTTTAGATTTTAGAATCCTTTAGCGAGCCTACTCTTGAGCAGTCAAGAGGAACGACCCAAGTGGGGAAAAGATTTTTGCCAGCTATTTGGACCCACTATAAATTCAAGGCTATCAAGGACACAAAACCTTGGTAGACATAGTACTTGTCTTCACTTGATGTGATTACTTGTGGGATTGTGACCATGAGGAAAATGTTGAGCAAGAATGCTTAAGGTACTCTTGTGGCTGTGAGGTCCGTTACTTGCCGCAAGGTAAGGAGTCCCTTTGGGGAGCAAGAGAAGTATTACGAACAAAATCCCTTACTAAGAACCATAGATAGAAGCCACCCTATTTTTCCGCTTAGCTTCTTGGTGCAAGGATTGATCCTATTGGACTAAACTAGATCACCCAAGATTACTCACCATCTATGTTCCTTTGGTTGTGTCATTGGCACTTCCATGACAAAGCCAATATCTATTGTGGGCAACCACTTTGTGTGAGGCAATGGAGCATCAAGTGTGGGCCAAGTTGTTAAGTATTGAGCCATTATCTTTTTAGGCTAGTAAGTGTTTGAAGTGTTCTTGCTATGATCTACCCATGTAAATGTTCTCAAATATCAAACATCACGGTAGCATTCATAGGATTTTATTACTTTGATATCATAATTGCTTGTCTTGGCAAGGTTGCTTCTGCCCTTGTGTAAGTGTTTTATGACATGTTTGATCACCTACTATTTTCAAACTTGTCTATTTACTACTGTCACTGTGCTTGAAATAAAAAAATCCAACCTTCAAAATAAAATTTTGACCAAACTGCCCTTAAAATTGAGATTTTTAGCACTCACTGGTCAAAAGTAGTACGACCCTGAAATTGTATCACACACTGTACTGGGAATTATCATGTGATAGTTTGTCACTAGAAGACTATCACACTACTTGCCTAGAAAGTATCGCACAGGCTACCTAGAAACTATCACACTACTTACTGCAAAATATCACCTGGTTAGAAACTATCATACTGTTAGCCTGGAAACTGTCGCACAGAGTGTTTTTGTTGTTTGTCTGGTTTATGTGATTTTCAGTCTTTCCCTAGTCGACCAAATTTTAGTAGGTGACTTACTCTGCTGCTAGAAACCTGTTTATACCTCAGGTTCCTATTTTTAGACCCCTTGAATTAGTGTTCTCTGATTTTACAAAGTAGTCTTGCTTGGCATCGATAGGTTAGGAATTATCCTTGTTGAAAAAGTACACCTTTAGATTCTTTGGTAACACACTTGGAGAGTTTTAGTACTCTTTTGTCCAATTCACTTGCATCAAAATTCAGTTTCAATTTCAATTATATATTTGGTAAATCCATCCTCCTGGTCCATATGTGTTAGGATACTTATCCTTTTATTATACACCTCTGTGGTAGTGTTGGTTTACACCTTTTGCAGCTTTCTATCTTAACATCTCTTTTTGGACAATTGAACACTTTTACTATCCTAGTTTGGTATTGACGTTTCATAGGGTCATCTCATCACCAAGGATCCTTTGCTGTTATGTCAGTTACAACAAGGTACCAAGTTAGTCAAGGAAAATGACCTCAAGTTGTCTTCAAATAGTTACCCTCAGTCCAAATTCATCAAAAGTGAAAGGGAAAGAAACTCATCTTTGATCAATCACCTAGGAGCAAGTCTGAAGCTTGGTTTGACCCAAAGAGAAATCCTAGTGAGTTGAGTACCTCTTTTACCATCTTCTCAATCAAATATGGACATGAGCTACACCTTGACTAGAAAACAAAGAGAAGAAATGGATCAAACTCTTGATGACATTTTCCAAAGACATAGGGATAACATGTTGTTTGGTGATGACAATCAACCTGAATCACCCCCTATTAACTCAAGATATTTAGATGCCCATCAAAGAGCTGAAAGACATTATGGGCAAGCTCACCAAGATGCATGGTCACAACATGAAGACCAAAACAATGAATCTGGTGATGCTCATGTGAATACAGCATTCACTCACAACTTGTTCAAACATTCAAGGTCCAACTCTCTGCTCAAAACAACCTCAAGATATGCAAATGAAAGGCTTAAAATAATTAAGCGTGAAAAGAAAGCCTTTTGGATGAACAAGCCACTAAAGAAGAAAGGTTTAGACACCTAGAGGAAGAGCAATAAGCCTTGCTAGAGTTGAGAAGAAAAGCATTCCAAGAGGAACAAGATAGGCTTTTAGCCCAACAACTCAATGATCAATTCAACAATAGGGGTACCAACAGTGGAAACAACTCTCCACAATCTACTCCCTTAAGAACCCTAAGAAGTAGGAGGTGGTCAAGGACCCCTTCAAGATCTCCTAGTCCTAGAGGAAGGAGGATTTCACAACATAGGAGACAAACACCTCCTAGGAACTCGAGACAACCCTCCCAACAAGCTCATCATGGCTCTCAACATGGAGGAAGTAGTGCAAGTTTTGATGATCAATATTTTATGAGAATGCAACAAGAGCCACTATTCCAACAATATGTGGAGAAGTACCTTGATCAGAACAAAGATAGGTTCCTAGAGAGCTTGATTGACAAGGGTTCTAGAGTCCCTTACAACTTTGATGTGGATAGGAGAATCAAGAAACAAGGACCCTCTCAAGAAGAGGAGATCAAGCAACTCAAATGTATGATGGAAAAGGTGTTGGCACCTAAAAGTTCCTTTTCACTTGATTCTATTTGTCCCAATCCTTTTGACAAAAGTGTAAGTATGACAGATTTTCTTAGGAAAGTTGAAATCCCCCAATATGACAAGTATGATGGCAATGGTGACCCACATGATCATGTGTGTCAGTTCTACATCATGAGTTTTGAGTTCCACCAAGATGACTCCTATCTTATGAGAGTATTTCCAAGGAGCCTCAAGGGCCAAGCCATGGAGTGGTTTACCAACATAACCCTTCCTGTCAAAACTTTCAAGGAACTTGTCCACATATTTGTTCAACATTTTGCATACAACTTGTCAAGACCAGTCACTATGTTAGACTTGTGCAATTTGAAACAAAACCAAGGGGAATCCTTTGTTACCTTCTTGCAAAGGTGGAGACAATTGTGCTCCCGCTATTCTAGGACTATTCCTGAGCATGAAAAGATTGACATCATTGTTAGTAATTTGGTGCCTAAAATGTGTTGTGAGGTTCACAAGATGGTCTTTGATTCCTTCGATACTATGGTTGAGACCGCATGTCAAATTGAGGATGTATTAAGAGAACAAGGCATTTTGACCAAACATAGCAATAACAACAACGGTCAAAATCCTAACAATGCTACTAAGGACAAAGGAAAACACTCGCACTAGAACAAGAATAAGCAAGTAGTCAATGACAGAGTTGTGGACTCTTCCCAACCCAAGGATCAAGGAGTCCTCCATTTGTCTAGTGCAGTCCAAGCCATAAAGCTCAACACATCCTCCAACCAACAAGATCATAAACCAAAGTATCAAGAAAAGCCTAAGATGGAGAGACAACAATTTTTCAAGCTGGGTGACTCCTATTAGGATGTTTTCAAGATGCTTATTGCCAATAACCATGCACAACCATAAGATCCAGCAAATTTTTGCATACCTAACGTTAAACCACATTGGTGGAATGAAAAAGCTTTCTACAAATTCCACAATGGCATTGGACATGACATTGAACATTGCTGGAAACTTAAACACCTTATCCAGGATCTTATTGAAAGTGGAAAACTTCAAATTGATGGGTTGAATACCAATGTAGACCACAAGGCATTCAAGGAGCCTTTGCCCAAATATGAAAAGGGGGAAACCTCTAAACCCAAGAATGGCAAGGCCGAAATCAACTATACCTACACAGGTGCAAAAAATGTGGTCAATATGCTTGAGATTGTCGAGGAAAGTGTCAACATGATGAGAGACAAAGATCCGTATGGTTATGATGTGGGCTCTCCTCCTATATTTGATGAAGAGCCTATGGTGGTGCTTAGGGGTCCTCACTCTCAAAGGTCATCCCAAGCTCTTAATGCTATCACCAGAAGCCAAAGTCAAGGTCCTATGGTTATTAGAGGTCCTAGTTCCAACCAGTCCAAAAAACCCAAGCAAGTGACATCTAAGAATGTCACCACCAAATCAGCAGTAAACCCTAAAATGAGCTACAATCTTATTGACCAGTTACAAAGAACGCCAGCTCAAATCTCAATTTTTGAACTCCTAGAATTGTCTCCAAGACATCAGCGTGTCCTTGAGGATGCTTTGCGTATAGCCAACGTTCCTAACAACATAGATGTTGACCAATTCTAGAACATGGTTAACAACCTTTCCATCCCTCATTACCTAACATTCTCAAAAGAAGATGACAAAGCTTTGAGCCATCCACATAATCTTTCCCTTCATATCGAAGTCATGATCCACAAGACCTGTGTTAGGTGTGTGTTGATTGATGGGGGTGCTGGGCTCAACATTTGTTCTTTGAGTTTGTTGAAGATACTGGGTTATTCTAAGCAAGTTATTGATACCCAAAAGAAAATCACCATTAAAGCCTATGATGTGGCAGAGAGAAGCTCCAAAGGCTTGGTCATCCTTCCTGTCAGGATTGGCCCCATTGAAAAGGACATTTTGTTCCAAATTGTTGATTCTAGTCCTTTAGCATATAATATTCTACTGGGTAGACCATGGATCCATGGCATGCAAGTAGTGTCATCCACCTACCACCAATGTGTTAAGTTCCCCTATAATGGAGTAGAAGTTTGTATACCCAGGGATAGCACATTATCTGTTAATGCAATTTCAGGAGGGACTCATGTTCCTCTCAACAGAGAAGCAGAGGATTTTGATGCCACTTTAGCACAATGCCAGAATAAGTTCAAATCCATAGACCTTGGTATGGGGGGATATCAAACTGACTCCTTTACAAAACTACCAATCTCACCTAGGTCCTATGGTAAACCTTCACAAGAGATGCATCCTTCATCTTCAGTAATGACTCTGTTTGGTACATTTTTAGAGTCCTCAGTGCCCATCCAGGATGAAAAAAAAGAGGTAGCTATCAAGGACTGGATCTATAGACAAGAAAAATACATGTATAATGATAACTTCTCTCCCTCTCTTAAGGTCTATGGAAGAGGGTACACTCTTGTCACAAATATGGGCTATCCAGGTCATGGTCCTCTTAGTCACAGATTAGATGCTAGATCTGAACCACTCAATCATGCTCTTTTTGGCCACAGATCTAAGACAACGGTTGGCCTAGGTTTTGAAAGTCAGAACAAGAAAATTACTCCTATCCTTGCTGCAATGGATAGTGATGATGAATCAAGATACATACCCAATTTGCAAAATCAACAAGATAGGTGTGAAGATTGGGTCCCTTCCACCAATCTCCTTTGGGGAGATTTAGATACTCTAGTTACCAATCCAATAGTTTCAGACTTAGAACCAGAAGTATCCACTATTGAAGATCATGTTGAGGATCCTATTCAAGAACATCAATACACAAATGACATTCAAGAAGGTGTTACCCTTGGTGACATCAAAGCCTCCACCTCAAGGCCTAGAAAATATTCTTGGTGTAAACATCCCAGCTGGGATTCAGATACGGACTCACATGAGTATGAATGGCAATCTCTCTCTGATTGTTCCATAGTTCACATGGACATTGATATTGTCCATATGTATGGTTCCCAACTTGAGGTAGCTAATGAGTCTAGTGTAGGATTAGAGGATTGGAATCCAGGAGTTGCTTTAGTGGATGATGCTTCGCTTGGTAGGATAAGTCCTGATTTGGTTACCTTGGAGGGATACTTGACGGACCCTAACTCTGCAATCACCAAAGATGATACCATTCACATACACAACATTGAACTATTCATTGACCTACCCCTTGCCAATCCTCACCTAATTGATTGGTCTCGGTGCTATCAAGAGCCTCCGCTCCTAACTTTCCAAAATGACTATGAGATAGCATGTTACCTAAATTCCCTTGAACCAGTAGTCTCTTCCACCAATGAACCAACTACAAGCATGACAAAACCATATATCAAGTACCTTAGTTGCAAAATGAAAAGAAAAGAAAAAAAGAATAAGAGTTTTGATGGCAAAAACCACTGTGTGGTGGTGTCAGAACCTAAAAAAGTAAAAATAAAGGACGTATCTGAGGGTGAAAACCTCTCCAAGGCACCTAAGGATGAGGTTATTGATCAGGATAGATCTTTAGTGCTTGTTGAGCCTACATAGCTAGTCAATTTGAATATAGAAGATGCTCCACAAATAGTGCATTTGGCTCAATCTCTATCAACACAAGGAAAAGAAGCATATACCAAGTTCCTATAGACCAAGAAGATTAATTTTTCTTGGACTTACTCAGACATGCCAAGGTTGGACACTAATCTCATTATGCATCACTTGTCCATAACTCCAGGTATAAAACCAGTATAGCAAAAGTTGAGAAAAATGCATCCTCACATAGCTCTTCTTGTCAAAGTTGAACTAGAAAAACTCCTCAGTGCAGGATTTATAAGTCATTGATTATGCCGAATGGATATCCAATATTGTACTAGTTTCAAAACATGACAAGTCCATTCATGTCTACACAGATTTTAGAGATCTTAATAAAGCATGCCCAAAGGATGATTTTTCACTTCCAAACATAGACATGATAGTGGACATGACCGCGGGTTATGAGATCTATTCTTTGATGGATGGTTTTTCTAGGTATAATCAAAATAGCTCCTGAAGACCAAGAAAAGACTACATTCACTTGTGCATGGGGAACCTATTGCTGGAATGTCATGCTGTTTGGATTAAAAAATGAAGGAACTACTTACCAAAGAGCTATGACAACTATCTTCCATGACATGATGCATAAGAATATGGAAGATTATGTGGATGACACCTTGGCAAAATCTAAAAATAGGGATACACACCTAGGTGATTTGGAAGTCATTCTAGATCATATGGAACAGTTTCAATTAAGATTAAATCCCAAAAAGTGTGCATTTGAAGTCACCTCTAGAAAACTCCTAGGATTTATCATTTCAGTTAAAGGAATAGAGGTGGACCTAGAGAAAGTTCAAGCAATATTGGATATGCCGCCTCCCAAAAACATCAGCCAAATGAGGATTCTTCAAGGATGCCTTCAATCTATAAGGAGGTTTATTTCACAACTGGCCAATAGAGCTCAACCCTTTAATAAGACTTTACACAAAGGGGTCAAATGTGTATGGAATGAAGATTGTTAGCAAAGCATGGACCAAATCAAGCAATACTTGGCCAATCCTCCAATCTTAATGCCTCCTATCCCAGGAAAACCACTCATATTGTATGTGTCAGCAACAGAATCTTCCCTAGGGGCATTATTGGCTCAACTTGATGATACTGGAAAAGAAAGAGTTGTATATTACATCAGTCGTACTCTTGTGTCATATGAGGTTAATTACACTAGTATTGAAAAATCTTCCCAAAAGTTGCAGCTTTACATGCTTGCACATACAATACACCTCATTGCAAAAATTGATCCTCTCAAATATTTGCTTGGTAAGGCTGCTCTCACAGGTAGACTTGCTAAGTGGATGATGATCTTATCAGAATTTGACATAGAGTATGTTGAGCGTAAGGCTATCAAAGGACAAGCCATTATAGACCAATTGGCTGATTTTCCAATTCAAGATAAAGCACCAATTCAAGCTGAATTTCCAGATGAGCACATAATGTACATGATTGCAAGAACATGGAAGATGTTCTTTGATGGCTCTTTCATGCAAAATGGTTCAGGTGCTGGAGTGTTGTTTGTTTCTCCTCATGGGTACACAATTCCTAAGTCCTACAAACTATTGTTCCCATGTACAAATAACATTGTTGAGTATGAGGCCTTGACAAATGGATTAAAAATGGCAATAGAGTGGAGAATCACAAAGCTTCATATTTATGGGGATTCACAATTAATCGTCAACCAAGTTAATGAAGAATACCAAACCAAAGATGAAAAATTGGTACCCTACAAGAAAATGGTTGATTCATTACGATGATATTTCACCTTTGTTACATTTCAACAAATCCCTAGAGTAGAGAATAAAGCAGCTGATGCTATGGCTACATTGGCTTCACTTCTTCAGCTAGAACAGCACGAGTCCAAATTTGAATTCCTAGTGGAAGAGCTATGCTACCCTATCTATGACTCCCAAGAAAGCCAAGTTGTTTGTACCCTTATTGGTCATGAGTCATCCCGCTATGGTGCCATTTACTCATACCTCTATGATGGTACTATCCCTAAAACCTTCAATCATTTCAAACAAAGAAAGTTGACCCAAAATGCCTCTCACCACACCCTTATCTCTGGTGATTTGTATAGGAGGGGTTTAGATGGGACACTTCTTAGGTGTTTAGAAAAAGATGAGTCCAACCAAGCGTTAGCTAACATTCATGAGGGCATTTTTGGAGGACATTCTAATGGTCTTGCCATGGCCCAAAGGTTTCTTAGGGTGGGGTACTATTGGCCTACCATGCAGACAGATGCAGTAGCTTTTGCTAAATCATGCGAAAAGTGTCAAAAACATGATAACCTGATACATGCTCTAGGCAGAGAGCTTATTCCTTCTATTTCTCATTGGCCATTTCAGTGTTGGGCCTTTGACCTAGTTGGGCAGATTCATCCCAACTAATCAGGTGGACACAAATTCATTATCACTGCTACTAATTACTTTACCAAATGGGTAGAAGCTGTCCCACTTTTTGTTGCCTCAGGAAAGATAGTTTCTCTATTTATTTTGAACCATATCATCTATCGGTATGGAGTGCCTTCTGAAATAATCACTGAAAATGGAGGTCAATTTAAAAACAAGGACCTTAAACATCTCTACAAGAAATTCAAGATAAAATAACATTGGTCCTCCATTTACTTCCCACAAGGAAATGGACAAGTAGAGGCTTCGAATAAGACCATTCTCAAAATTCTCCATAGAACAGTTCACAAGAATGGTAGAGATTGGCATCTACAGATAAATTCGGCCTTGTGGGCTTATACAATGAGTATTTGCACTCCAACAAGGGCTACTCCTTTTGCCCTTACCTATGGTGTTGAAGCAGTGTTACCTTTAGAGGTGGAGATTCCTTCACTTAGAATTTACCTTAAAGGTCTAGTGATAGATGAAGAGTATCGCACCATGAGACTTTAAGAACTAGAACTTCTAGATGAAAAGTGTAAATCATCCTTTGATCACATGAGAGTCTACCAAAAGCATATGTCCAAAGCATTCAACAAGAAGGTTCTCCCTAGATAATTTCAAGTGGGGGATCTTGTCCAACGAGAAAACCCTAAGAACCAACAACATAGAGAGAAAAAGGTGAAATTTGAACCTAATTGGCTTGGACCATACATCATTATTGTTTCTTTTGGGACAGGTGCTTATTTACTATCTGATCTAGAGGGAGAATAGTTCCCTGATCCTATCAATGTCTTGCACCTAAAGAAGTTCTATCCATGATGCCTATTCTGTCTGGGGGCATCCTTTGTACATACTTATTGATCCTGAAAAAATTCTAAAAAATTCATATATGATGTTGAAAAAATCCTAAAAAGCATATAAAGTCCTGAAAAAATACAAAAAAATCAAAAAATGCAAAAAATTCAAAAAAATAGAAAAAGTACCTTGGTGAAAACTTGGAAATAGGCACTACTTGAGGCCTTTGCACCCTTGTTTCTTAGCACACATCCTCAACACTTAACCTTTCTCCATCATGCCTCGACCTTATTGCCTTGGTTTGGAATTGGTCTTTGTCTTTGTCTAGGGGCCATAACTATGTTAGCTTTGATCTCTAGGATGCATTGGTCTTTCGGACATCTTGCAAACGGTGTTTTTCAACACCCCCCAAAACTGTGTTTTTCAACACTATCCTAGTGTCAAGTGTTTCTCAACACTTATCAGATATCTTACCTGCAATCTAGCATGATATGATATTTCTCACTAGCAGATGTGATACTCAAAGTTTGACTCTATGACCTACACACACGCACTTAAACACTCGACTCGCTGAGACTTGTTTGACTTTATTTCTTTGTGTGCTGTCTATGATGATTTCTTTGATGAGTGTTCTCTCCCTAATAGTTTTCGATGATGTTGAGCTAGAAGACTGGGGGCATGAGGACATGTTTTATTTCTTTTTTCTGCTTGTGGGTATATTTTGTTGATCCTAATTGTCAT
Source organism: Chamaecyparis obtusa (assembly GCA_027943335.1). Classification (NCBI taxonomy): domain Eukaryota; kingdom Viridiplantae; phylum Streptophyta; class Pinopsida; order Cupressales; family Cupressaceae; genus Chamaecyparis; species Chamaecyparis obtusa. Next base: position 504,797 of record BSBK01008357.1, on the reverse strand, counting down.
TAGCATTTATGCTTGTTCCACTTGACATTAGGGTCTACAAGGTATTATCCTTGACTATTTTCACAAGTGCATGCTTATAGTCATCTTGAATTTCTTGTGTCTCGATACAAGAAGAATCTTGCTATATCAAACTTAGGAAATTTCACTGCACTAGCCATCTTGACTTATATGCCTTTGGTGCCTAGGTGGGATTCCTACATATCTATCTGATATAGATCATATTCAGATTCACATAGTCATACTAGTGTACATTGTATGATCTTGCAACACTACCAATAATACTCGATGATGAATATTAGAGTCTAAAAGCTTTGTGACCTTGCAAGTAAACCACTTTTCATAATAGCTTGCATTTTTAGGTTCATGATAGATTATTTTTGCATTTTGCATATGGAGAGAGCTCTCCTTTTCATCTTTTGTGGACTTTTCGGTCAACTGCACTCACCTTTCCATTTCTCGATCATGTCTTTCACTCCTTGTCTTTCACATCACATTCTTTTCCTGTCATCACAAGGGGTTAATCTTATCATCATATCTATCTCAAAAAGATCATTTTTAGAAACATGAGTCTATATCATAAACATGAGAACCAAACATACATCTATGAGAGAGATTATACATGAGCATATATATCATAAATTTTGAGCAATATGACAAGATAATATAAACATTGAAACATCCATCACAAGTGGGACAAGTACACAAGATATATCAAACATCCAGTAAATCTCATATATATATGATAAATGTCATGATACAAATACAATGTGGGATCTAAAATCTAGATAATGTCCCAAGGTATGTCTCTATACATCTATTTATCCTAGCCTTGAGTCTGACTCTCCCCATCCCAAGGAGGTGGTGGTGGTGGAGGTGGTGTCGCCACCCTATCTAGTACCATGTCTAACATACCTACTCTCTGAGAGTAGAGTGGCACTCTCTATCCCTCAGGTACATCATGTATGTAGAGTCCATGAAAATATGTAGCTCATGCTACCTCTCACTAGATCTCTGCTACATCATCCTGTGCCACCCTCTCCTACCACTCTATCTTGACTCTTAGATTAGTCAGTTGTTGGTATCTGATGGCTATAGTGATCTGTAGCTGATGCATCTATATCTTTAGAACCTAGATCCTTGCTCTGAGATCCTCTCCCCCTGCAAGCTGATCCTACCCAGCATCCACCCATTGACAAGATGGTCTCGCTGTGTCATCCCCCTCATTCGCAAAACCATATCTTTGTGACCATTTTTGGCCACCTAATCTAGAGCTCTATCCCCTCTCTCCTCTCCATCCCCTCTATCTTTGTCTCTATCATCTCCCTGTACATCTAGCTATGCATCAGGTACAGTAAACCTGGGGAAGGGCTATCTCCTGCGCTCTGTCCTATAAGCTGCATCCACCCTTGCATCTGTCATGTCTGGGAGATAGTCCCATGGCTCCTTGCAGATAGTTGTTGTGTCATGTACTACCTATTGGTAGTCCAACATCAGTAGCCATCCCTGTCCCTCCTCATCTCTAACCTGAGCATAAATAGTGGTCTTAGTGGGCACTCTCTATTGTCACCCAAACTATCTCCAAACTTGAGTGATCACAAAATGCTCTACTATATTAGAGTGTTGACCTACCAGTGTCTGGTTGCATAGCATATGACCTAACTCCTACTCTTGATCACCCCACTACTCACATTCCCTATATGGTCTCCACTGAAATGAGGTGAGCTCATCCAATAACCTGCGGTAGTAAGTCACATCCCCACTATGTGGTTGTGATATGAAACCTGTATATCTATATATATAGGGGTGTCTCCACTCCCTTGGCTGCACATGTGGGTGCACAATGGTGATGTGCTCCCATGCCCAAATCTATGCTAGGATAACCCCGCATGCCCAAGTCCTACTCTCCTGGTATATGATCTCGTGGAGCTCATGGTACATATCTGCAAGGATGGTTGGGCCCCATGCCATCCACCGTGGGTGCACTATAAGATCTACTACCAACCGACCCCAGCCCAATGGGAACCCTCTCTAGCTCCTATTAGTGATGAGATCCTATGCCACTATGGAACATACTATACATGGCACTGGGAAGTCCTTGTCGTACTCCTCCATCAACCTATCTAGCTTAGATGTCTATCGATGAAGGTGATGTCTTGGAACATGTCCTGCATGATCTGTCATCCCTCAGTTAGATCCTGATCATAGTATACATGTGCCAACAAATAATCATATCAGTTTCTATCATATGGAAACTTTACATCTATGACTATCTATAAACATGATTATACTCATAGGATCTTCGTGGCTTAGAACTCGCAGGATCCAATAGACATCCTCCAAGCTAATGGTAGCCTCTCTGGTCAGCAAGTGAAATGTGTTATGATCACTATGTCACCTCTCAGCCAATGCTGTTAGTAATCCATGATCAGCCTAAATGTGGGGCATCTGCAGCAAATAACCAAATCCCATCTCTCTCAAGTCTGCCTGTCCTGGATCATCAAGATCTCAGACACATCGTAACCCAGTCACTCTCGGCACTCTAATGAGCAGTGCTAGAAAGTGCTCCTGCAAGCTATTAACTCAAACCAGATGTCAGAACATATCATGATGGATGTATAAAATTAGTACAAAACATCTTAAAAAGAAAACATTGTCTAGACCCATGTCATTTTTCTCAAAAACATTAAAACATGTTAATTTTTCTATACTGTGCGATACTATTTTCTGAGAAAATATCGTGCAATATTTTCTTCTATAATAGTGTGATAGTATCTTTGAGTGCGATGGTTTGCATAAGCTCACATGATATTTCATCCAATATCATGTGATATTGGATTCAATATTGGTGTGATACTATGTCAACCCATGAAGTATCGCATGACAAAAACTATCAAAGAGTGTGATAATAAATATCGTATGATATTTCACACAACAAAAATTTGAAAAAATTTTAAAACCTTAAAAATGTGTTTTAAATTGAAATAAATGCTCATAAATGACCTAAAAGGTGAGTTTTTCTGAAAACATACCGGGGCACCATACTACGGAGGCCGATTGTGCAACCGGGCGCACTCGAATCAATGTCTATGAACTGGAATCACTGCTTGCTGGGCCATTTTCTCTCTCTAAGCTCTCAAAATTCTCAAATCACTAAAAGACAAATGATTTTGAAAATGACTTTTTTACCCCCTTTTATAGCATTTTGACTTTTTGATCAATTTTCAAAACACCTTAGAATTGCGTGAAAATTGCACCCCTAGCTAATTTTGACATCCTGGATCCATTTTCGAGATTGAAATCAAAATTCAAGTTAATCTTGATAGTCAAAATTGTATTTCAAACCTTTTCCCCTCTTTTGTGCAGTTGGTTGACCATTCGAGGCCTGGTCCTTCGATCTTTGTTGGGGCATCTTCATTTCTTCATCCCCATCTCTTTCACCCTTCTAGTCTTCCATTCATTTTCATTCACTTCATCTCTCTGAGGTTTGACTTCATTTTTATCCTATATCTTTCCCAGTCAAACTGGGGCATATATTCACTGCTTGATGGTTATCCTATCATCTTTCACCTCCGATTGTGATTTCTAGTGACTTGATCAAGTTTATCAATTTACTGTTCTCCTCTACGTAATTTTGATTTTGATTTCAAGGGGGCAGTACCTATCAGCTTCAATCCTTGATTCAGCTTATAAATTAGCTTTGCTTGAGATTCTTATCTCTTATTTGAGACTTGATTATCACCTAGCTATATAGGTGTCGGTCTTGTCTTTCAGCTTATCTTTGTTAGCTTATGCTTATGCTTGTCCTAATGTGTTCCCATCCATCGAACACACATCTGGGTTGTTTTGTGATCCCAAATCGATCTCACATTTCAATTTCATTCTTTGACCACATGTGATCCCAAATCAATCTCACATTAATCAAAGAGGGGCAAATGTATGCACCCTAAAATGGTCACCTAGACTTTAGGCCCCCATTCAACAATTTATCAAATCCCTGAATCAATATTTTCAAAAATCAACATTTTTCAAATATCAATTTCATTGATCAAATCCTATTTTATCATTTATTTGATTATTCCATGGGCTAACCATTTTATCCTAAGTCTTTATTTATTTAAAATGAATTTCCTCCCTTTTTATTAAATAAAAAGCCCCCACTTTTCCTCTTATCCTAAGTTGCACAAATAAAGCATTATTCTTATTTTATAGAAGGAAGAAAAGCACTTTTTGTCTCATATGGACACAAAAGTCAACTCTTATTTTCTAATTGAAGGATATTTGTGCACATGGATTGCTCCTCTTTCAAGCTCCACCCTTGATTAAATCTTTTGCCTCTTAATCTCCATGGTCCATTCTTTTTCAATTCCTTTAAAAGGAGAGCTCTTTTCTCATTCTAGCATCCCCAACTTTTTATGCTAATCTTATGCTACAGGATTTTTTGTAGACTTTGGAGCTTTTGGAGATCATTCTTGCATTCTAGTTTCTTTCTTGCATCATAGCTTTCATGGCATCTAGCTTAGTTTATTTTATGCTTTAGATTATCTCACATAGCTTAATTAGTAACGGTTTGTAATACTTATATCTTTCATTTCCATAGCTTAGCTTTCATCTTCATTCTTAGCATAGTTGCATTGCATTTCCATTGTTGATTCTTGAGGATATTGGCATTCTTGCCCTTGGCTCTTTAAATCTCCCATTGTGTGGTTTACTAGCAAGGTTGAAATCTTCAATAGCTCTAGCTGAGAGTACCACCAACATCCTTGTGACTCCATGCCTAGGGAGCTCTAGGTTGCTTTCTCAAGGTTTCCCATTCATGGATTCCCTTGGAAGTAATGACTTAGCGAAGTGCACCATTTAGTGTGTACACTAATAGGGTCTATCCTCTAACAAGGACTATGTACTATAATGTTTCAATAAGCTCCTAACAGGGCTATAACTTCTAACAAGGATTACTATACTCTCAATACATCATTAGTGGGTGTTAATTCCCACTAGGGTTTTTACCTTTAATAGGGTTTCCCCATAACCAAAATATTGTATTATTGTGTTGGCATTCATTGTGTTCATTGGATATTGATAAGCTTGAATTTTAAAGTTTATTATTCTTCCATACAACTGATTCACCCCCCCCCCCTCTCAATTGTATTATGGATTGTTAATCCTAACAATTGGTATCAGAGCTTGTGGTCCTTAGAGAGAAATCTTAATAGCTTGAGGTGATCTTGGAAAATGGCATACTATAGGAAGGATAGTCCTAAGTTTGATTCTGAAAACTTTGACAGTTGGAAAAACAAGATGCAAACACATTTTCTATGCTTGGGCATAGACTACTAGATGATTGTAAAGAAGGAAACTTTGAAAGCTGAGAATGACTTAGTGTAAGCCACTGATGATGAAAAGAAACTATTTTCATGCAACATGGTCACAAGAGAAGCATTGATCAGTGCACTATCTGAGGGTGAGTTTACTGAAATTAAAGATCTGGATTCGGCACATGATATTTGGAATAGACTAGAGGCACTCTATGAAGGAGACAAATATACCAAACAAGAAAAATTGCAGAACTGGAAGACAAAGATTGAGAAGCTGTAAATGAATGAAGATGAAAGCATTAGAGCCTATGTTTGAAGGGTTATAGAAGTTGTAGTTGGAATTAGAAATTGTGGAGGTACTTATGATGAAGATGAAGTCATTGCAAAGATTCTCAAATCTCTAACTCCTACTTACAAATTCAAGGCAATGTTAATTCAAGAAACTATACCCCTGACTCCAAACTTTAGTAGAAAGATGTTGATTGCAAAGTTAACCACCTTTGAAGCTATGGAATTAGGAGAAGCTTCTCCTAAAGTTGAATCTGCATTAAGGGAATCCACACACAAGAAAGTATCTGCACTTTCGAGCACAAGCAAAGAAGACCTGAGAGAAGAGCTTGGTGAGTATGCTGAGGAATGGGAGAAGATAATAGAAGAATAAAAGAAGATGGAAGAACTTGTTGCACTAATAGCTAGAAGAGAGAAAAGAGGTAAGGGAAAATTTGAAGGCAAATTACCTTTGAAATTTTTTTCATGCAATAAGGTAGGTCATTTTGCATCTAGATGTCCTACAAGAGTTCCTAAATACAAACTTGATTATGCAAAGATTAGAAGACATAAAGAATGTTATTATGCTAGTGAAGGAATCTCTGATGATGATGATGATTTAGACAAAGAAGGGATTGGATTTTTTGCTATTAAAGATGAACCAATTCATGAAGAAAAAGCCTTAGTATCTCATGTTGACAAGAAAATTGAATGGATAATTGACAGTGGATGTTCTCATCACATGACTGGTGATAAGAACAAATTTGTTAAATTAGTAAATTATGATGGAGGTGTTGTAAGGTTTGGGTATAATCTCCCAAAATCCATCATAGGATTAGGATCCATCACTCTAGATGGAAAGACTAATACGAATAATGTACTACTTGTTGAAGGACTGAAACATAACTTGTTGAGTGTTGGATATTTAATGGATATGTATCATTTTAAAATGGAAGAACTTCCATGATAAGAGCATTTATCCCTTTGAGTAAGTGGTTTTGGGTCATGTTAAGTGCTTTGATTGGGTCTTTTCATGTATTTGGCTTTCTCCCTGCTTTCCACATCTTTCTTGCACTTGATTTCTTCATTCTAGGTGAAATTAGGGATAGGATCTCAAGGATTCTCCTAAATTTCCCTCTTTCATGGCTCTATTTTCTAGGTAGGACTTAGAAATAGGTCCTCCTAGCCTTCATCATAGTCATCATAGGATTTTTTGCCTATCCCTAGCATTTTGTCCCTGTCTGATATCATTTCTAGGTCTCTGGACATCCTCGGGACCTCTTGTCCTGGTTCTGACTGAATCTGGGCCCAGGGTCAAATTTGACGTTGATCCTAACTAGGTTAGGATCGAGCTCAAACTTGAATAGGTTAGGATCAAGGTCATACCTAACTAGGTCAGTCCCAACCTCTATTTTGCCCCCTTCAAATTTCTAGAATCCTTGATTTTCGAGCATCGGACTTTCAGGATATTTGTTTTCCTGCCTCTGGGTTGGCCATTTCAAGTTTTGGGATGGTAAATCCTCTAATTTCATTTAATCTAGGTATATTTTCTAAAGGTTAGGACCTAATTTGAATTTAATTCTCCAAGGTGGCCCCTCTAAAGGATTGTGCCCTAATTCACTATAAAAGGAGGCCTTCCTCTCTCATTTTCACATCCATTATTCACATCTCTTAATCAAGTTTTGTGAGAAGATATCCACAATCAAGAAAGTCTTCAAGAATTCAAGAAAGTCTTCAATCATTAAAGTGTTCAAGAATCCATCCATCAAGGAGATCCATTGTTAGCTATTGAAGGATTCAATCTCTTTGGAGCCCCATTTGATGATCCATCCTTCTACATTCATTCAAGCCTTCTCATATGCAAAGATCAAGTCAAGATTGGTGTTGAAGATCAAATGCCATTTATTGGAGACATCTTACATCCATTGAAGGATTCCTACTTGTGGATTTGAGGATTCAAATCCTCTACAAGGACTTCAACATAAGCGAGGTGATTTGTTTCAATTACTTTGTTTATGCACACTATATTTCAATTCAATTTCAAAGTTAATTCCTAAATTGGGGTTTGACCAAGGCAAACCCCCCATACAATAAAAACCCCCATTTTATTGTAGGTACAGGTGTGGGATTTTGGATCTGAGAGTGAATTTGGATACCCTTTTCGGTGAACTTCTGAGATATGTGAATAGAATCAGAATCAGCCTTCAAATAAAGAATGTAGTATTTGACATTTTATGAGGGTCAAAGTTGACCTGAGCTCATCTTAGAGAAAGATTTTTGGGTTTTCTCTGTCTCAGCATTTCCAATCTAGAACCAGTTGCAGAATTGCTTGAAAGTACACACAGACATCAAAAATTGATATTTTCCAAATCTACCCTAATTTGAGGTTAGTATTTGTATTTCAGTTATTTCAGATTTCAAGCATAATTCCTTTATAGGGAAATAGCAGATTCTCTCTCTCTTTCATATTCTTTGTAGATTGATTCGATTGTGCATTAACCTCTTGGTTGATCAAATTGGATCTCTCTTTTGGGAATTTGGATTTGGGAATAGATCTCATATTTCCCCACACATATATCTATCCACTCCTAACCCATATTTGAATAGAGGTGAATCCATTTTATGTCTATTCATTTTGGTGAACCCGACTAGCCTACTCTCTTTCTTTTTTGGTGTTAGATTTGTCTCTATTTTTATTGTGGAATTGGATGCCTTATTGTGCTATCCTTTTATCTTATTAGTATTAGATTTTTCCTTTGTGTTAGATCTTGCATGCTAATTAGATTTCATATTCATGCTTTATGTGTTCTTAGTTTACTTCATTTGCATTACATTGGTTTATGAGCTTTACTACCACTAGTCCTACTTATAACATTCTGGTTAGAAGTCGTAGACTCATGGGTGCCTTTGATCTTGAATCTTCCTCTCCTTTCCTTAGGATCCCAGATGATAACTTGATTCTTCATGATTCCAATCTCACTATGGAGCAAAACTCTTCTCACTCATCTCATGATGAGGATGACACTTTAAGAGTTCCTCCTAAACAAGTCCAAAAACTTTCCACTGAACTTGATAAAATGGGTAATCGGCTTATTCTAGAGAACCATAATCAAGACTCCATTCAAGCTATAGAGGCTCTTAAGAAAGTTCTATGTGATACTGATTAAGGTGTTAACCTCTTGTGTGGTATTACTCACCTTGTGCATTCAAATGTTAAACCTTTAGTTCAAGAAGCTCAAGATTTTGGGTTGATTCCTCCTATCACTAGTGTTGAACCTCCTTCTAATCCTTTACCTAGTATTCCTACCTATACTCCTTTGGTGACTATGATAGTTCCCTCTGTTCCTATGAGTGTTCCTCCTGTGTCCCTCCCTACATCACAACCTTCATATCATAATGTTCCTTTTACTTATTCCAATCCACTTCCAACTACAATTCCTAGTGTTCCTCTAGTTGTGTCTTCTATTCTTGTAGATTCTTACACTTTACCTAGTGTGTCTAATGTTGCTACTCCTCTCATTTCCTCTAATGATTCAAAAATCATCAATTTGGCTCAAACTGTGTCATCCTTACAACAACAACTTGCTTCCTTAACTCAAAACAAGTTTAGTATTCCTACTTGTGACATGGGAAGTCCCTTGTCCCAGGGTATTATTCATACTCCTGTTCCTCAGCAAGGTGAGATGCCTCACCTTGAGAATTATAATAGAAAAGGAGATCTTGTTCATCATGTTAAAACATTTCAAATTCTTTGTAGTGATTATGCTCATGACCATAGGATTTTAGCCAAATTGTTTGCTAGAACCTTCCATGACAAGGCCTTACAATGGTATTGTTCCTTGCCTCCTTATTCTATTGATTCCTTTCCACAACTTGCTAATGCCTTTATTCAACAATTTCAAAACAACATTGGCCCACAAGTGTCTTTGACTGATTTGATGCATTGTAAACAAAGTGCTAAAGAAAAATTGACTGAATTTATTGGTAGATTTAAGCATTTGTATGCTCAGATTTCCTATCCTATTCCTGATATGGATATTCAACGTATGTTTATTTCATATTTGCAAAAGGATATTAGAGATAAGATTCTGCTTATCGAATTTACCTCTTTTCAATAACTTTGTGTACCGCTTCATCATTATCAATTACAAGTGAGTCAATTTGAGAGAAACACTCCAATGGCTCCTATTCTAGTTGATAAGAGTGATGCTACTCCTAATCCAAACAAATTTCAAAAATTCAACAACTATGTCAAGATAAACAAACAAATGAATGCAGTTGTTGATCAAGTTGTTGTTGCATCTCACAATGCCACTTCTACATCCACTTCTTTTCGATTAAATTGTACATTTAGTCCTCTTTCTAAATCTTTACATGCTATTATGAATAGGTTGTTAACTGCTAATATGATTAATTTACCTCCTATTCGACCTCTTTTACCTATCATGATTGCCTCTAAATCTTTTGATCAAAAATTTTTTTATCAATATCATCGTTAGAATGGTCATGATACTGAGAAATGTTATTCTTTAAAACATAAATTTCAAGACTTAATTGATTCTAAGGCTTTATCTGTTGATAATCTTGATGGTAGTGGGAACAAATTTGTCTCTCCTCCTAATCATAACCTTCAAATCTATACAAACCCTTTACCTATGCATGATACTAATACTATTGCTCAACCATCTGCTATGGAAATTGTGTATGACTCAAAGATGGATGATCTTAATCATGTTGTTAATCAAGTGGAGCATGTTGATCAATCTGTATCTCCACCTCAACCTCAACTTCAATCTCAACCTCAGATTCAACCTCAAGTTCAATCTCAAACTCAACCAAAACCTAAACCTAAAATGAAAACTCAACCTAAACCTCGACAATAATTTAAGAATAAAAGACCTCAGGAACTTTTGATTACCTTTGATGACTCTAAGACTATTAAAGCTCCTGATGGTCCCCTTTACATTGCTGCTAGGATTTCTTAGAAACCTACGCGTGGTTGTCTTATTGATCCTACATCCTTAGTCAATGTCATCACTAAAGAAAATCTTTTTATGAAAATCTTACAACATGACTTTTATGATACATCAAATGTGTGGATTCAAACTTGCAATGGTTTTCTTTATCCATCCTTTGGTTCTATTACTTTACCAGTTGAACTTCATGGAAAAATTGTGAACACTACCTTTGTTGTTGTTCCTACTTCTTATCAATTTCAAGTTAAGCTAGGTTTGCCTTGGTTGAATGTCATGCATGCTATTGCTTCACCTATCCATAAGTGTCTTAAGTTCATTCATGATGAATAAGTGAAGATGATTAATCATAGTTTATATCAACCTTCTAGACCTAGAGATTGTGTTGCTCTAGATTTCTTTTGGCCTTCATTACCTAATTCATGTCCTTCTCATCCTGATAATCTTTTTCAATCATATCAAGCATATAAACATCGCAAGATTCTTGAATTAAGTATACCTCCTATGGATCTTAATCATGGTCTTTTACCTACACCTTCTATACCTCATTTAACTATGACTTCTACCTCTGTTAATCAAGTTCCTTCTACCGAACCTATCAAAGATCCTGTGATTGTTTCTCCTATGGTTAATAATCCTATTGATCTTCCTAAAGAACCTGTGAAGGATCCTATGATTTTTTCTCCTAGTTCTCAACCTATTTCAAATAAATCAAAATGTAATCGATCTTCTAATGAACGTCGTAAAAAGAGTTGTGTTCATGCTAAAGCTCAAAGATCTTTACTTTCCTCAGATAAACCTATGCATAATGTGGTAGAATAGATTGTTACTAATAATGATGTTCACATGCATGATTATGATGATTTTATTTGTATCTTAGATCCTATTTTGATTAATTTGGATGAAGAAGATACTCTTGATGATATTGATGATGTTAATGATGAATATGAAACTATTGACATTGACATTGCTTTACCTAATATGCTTTCCTCCCAATTAACTCTTACACCTAGTGTCAAACATTGTAATTCTCAAGAGGATCCTTGTTTGGAACTGGCTATCATTCCTACTGTGTTGGATATAGTCCCTCTTGCAATTTACCCACCTTCCCTAAATGATATACAATGAGATGGGGAGAGTAGGCGGTAGGCTTGATCAGCTTGTCCTTCATGGTAGCTTTGTTGTGTGCTTGCTTACTATACTGTGCTTCTCCCGTAATGTGTTTGCTAAATGTTGTTAGATTCTTTTATACGATCCTTGTTACTTAGTTGGTGCAAGGTGATCAAGGAATTGAAACTGTTGTTCAAATTCTTCTATATGTATCTCTATTGTTCTATGTGTTGTTCAATGTTATGTCATAATTGTGCTATTATTTGTAAATGTTTCCTTGTGTAATCTGCTTGGATTCAAGATATGGTAGCAATAATTCTTTTTGGTCTCCATGTCATGGTCTGAAAAGACTTTCCTTCGTATATCTTATGTGATCTTTCCTCCTTTGTGATCGTGGTTCTACTTTCTTTGGGGAATGATGTCAATAAATTTGTAATAATATCATATATATATATATATATATATATATATATATATATATATATATATATATATATATATATATATATATATAATCTTATGATCATACTAACCCCATGGTAGGTAGATCCCTTTTGTGTTCTCTGTATGTTTCTGTGATATTTCCCTTGATTTGTCTTCATCTAGGGGCATCTCAATGTGGAAACGTACTCAGTGGACTTGTTTATGTTTTCATTAAAGCCATTGCTCCTGTTAAAGTGTCAGTAATGACTTTAATGTGGGGGCATACACTCTACTCACATGTTGCACACACGCACTTTTTGATATGCACATATTATATTTCAAGATACTTTTTTTTCCCTTTTTGGATTAGCAACTAATCCTTAAAGCATGGATTTATATTTTAGGATCTCTTGATCCTCCAATTTCAAATACACACATTTTTTTATTCCTTAAGGTCAGAGGTGTCCTTAAGACTAGATCTCTTTTGTTTTTATTTTTTATTCTTATGGAATAGAATATTCCTAAGAATGAATCCTTTGATGGGTTGACTATTGAGTAGCCACATTCACTAGGCGGTTCAATTCCATATTTCCAATTGCGTAATTTTCCTGTGTGGTGCATAGTGGGACATAAGTTTTCCTTAGGTGAGGTACTCACACCTTCTTTCTCTAGAGATGTCTCTCTTATTGTGATCTAGGATTTGATGAAAACTTGAGTCCCTAGGGGCTTAAGGTTTCCCTTTGTCTCTTGGATTACGATAAGATTATCTTATCATTTTGATCTCCTTTACCAAGAGTTTGCATCGAGTCCATACTCTTGCTAAAGTGGGGGCTTAATGTATCATCTTAAAATGGAAGCACTTCCATGATAAGAGTGTTTAGCCCTTTGATTAAGTGGTCTGGGTTCATGTTAAGTGCCTTGATTGGGTCTTTGCATGTATTTGGCTTTCTCCCCACTTTCCACTTCTTTCCTGCACTTCATTTCTTCATTCTAGGTGAAATTAGGGATAGGATCTCAAGGATTCTCATGAATTTCCCTCTTTTGTGGCTCTATTTTCTAGGTAGGACTTGGAAATAGGTCCTCCTAGCCTTCATCATAGTCATCATAGGATTTTGTGCCTATCCCTAGCATTATTTCCCTATCTGATATCATTTCTAGGTCTCTGGATATCTCCGGGACCTCCTGTCCTGGTTTTGACTGAATCTGGGCCCAGGGTCAAATTCGAGGTTGATCCTGACTAGGTCAGGATCAAGCTTGAACTTGACTAGGTCAAGATCAAGGTCGTACCTGACTAGGTCATTCCCAACCTCAATTTTTCCCCCTTCAAATTTCTAGAATCTTTAATTTCTGAGCATCGAGCTTTCGGGATATTTGTTTTCCCACCTTTGGGTTGGCCATTTTGGGTTTCAGGATGGTAAATTCTCTAATTGCATTTAATCTAGGTATATTTTCTAAAGGTTAGGACCTAATTAGGATTTAATTCTTCAAGGTGGCCCCTCTAAAGGATTGTGCCCTAGTTCACTATAAAAGGAGGCCTTCCTCTCTCATTTTCACATCCATTATTCACATCTCTTCATCAAGTTTTGTGAGAAGATATCCACAATCAAGAAAGTCTTCAAGCATTCAAGTGTTCAAGAATCCATCCATCAAGGAGATCCATTGTTAGCTATTGAAGGATTCAATCTCTTTGGAGCCCCCTTTGATGATCCATCCTTCTACATTCATTCAAGTCTTCTCATATGCAAAGATCAAGTCAAGATTGGTGTTGAAGATCAAATGTCATTTATTGGAGACATCCTACATCCATTGAAGCATTCCTACTTGTGGATTTGAGGATTCTAATCCTCTATAAGGACTTCAACATAAGTGAGGTGATTTGTTTCAATTACTTTGTTTATGCACACTATATTTCAATTCAATTTCAAGGTTAGTTCCTAAATTGAGGTTTGACCAAGGCAAACCCCCCATACAATAAAAACCCTCATTTTCTTGTAGGCACAAGTGTGAGATTTCAGATCTGAGAGTGTATTTGGATACCCCTTTCGGCAAGCTTTCAAGATCTGCGAATAGAATCAAAATCAGCCTTCAAATAAAGAATATAGTATTTAACTTTTTATGAGGGTCAAAGTCGACCTAAGCTCATCTTGGAGAAAGATTTCTGGGTTTTCTCTGTCTCGGCATTTCCAGTCTAGAGCAAGTTGCAGAATTGCTCAAAAGTACACATAGACATCAGAAATTGACATTTTCCAAATCTGCCCTAATTTGAGGTTAGTATTTGTATTTCACTTATTTCAAATTTCAAGCATAATTCCTTTATAGGGAAACAGTGGATTCTCTCTCTCTTTCATATTTTTTATAGATTGATTCAATTGTGCATTAACCTCTTGGTTGATCAAATTGGATCTCTCTTTTAGAAATTTAGATTTGGGAATAGATCTCATATTTCCCCACACATCTATCTATCCACTCCTAACACATATTTGAATAGGGGTGAATCCATTTTACTTCTATTCAGGATAAAAACTTCCAGTTAAGTTTTTTTAATGGTAAGTGCTTTATCAGAAGCAAGGATGGAAAATTGATTGCTACTGGTTCAAGATCTAGAGGTAATGTATTTGAACTAAACACATTTGGAGCCTCTTGTTTTATTGCGAAGGTAGATGATAGTTGGTTATGGCATAGAAGATTTTTTCATGTTAACTTTGAGAACATTGTGAAAGCAAGTATGGCTAATGCAATAAGAGATCTACCAAAGATTGTGAAACCTTCTAACACTGTATGCAGAGAATGTGTTATGGGAAAACAAACTAAAAGCAGTCATAAAAGAAAAACATTTACATCAAAAGGAAATTTGGATCTGGTACATACAGATCTATGTGGGCCTACAAGAACAAAGTCATACTACGGTGAAAGGTATTTTATACTCTTTGTTGATGACTTTTCTAGAATGATGTGGGTTACTTATTTGAGAGAGAAATCAGAAGAATTTGACAAATTCAAGTTGTTTAAAGAAAAGGTAGAGAATGAATCAAGACTAAAAATAAAGTGTTTAAAATCAAACAGAGGTGGAGAGTTTACATCAGATTTATTCAATTCATACTGTGAAGAGCATGGGATAAAAAGACAAACATCTGCTCCTAGAACTCCATAATAGAATGGGATAGTAGAGTGAAGAAATAGAACTATACTTGATGCTACCAGGACAATGTTGATTGAAGGGAATGTATATCATGTACATTGGAGAGAGGTTGTTGGAACAGCAGTGTACACATTAAACAGAATTCAAATCAAAGATGGCACAAGTAAGACTCCCTATGAACTATGGTTTGATCATACTCCTTCTGTAAAATAGTTTAGAATTTTTGGTAGAAAATGTTATATCAAGAGGGATGATGAGATAGGAAAATTTGATGCTAGAAGTGTTGAAGGTATCTTCCTTGGTTACTCTATTAAAAGTAATGCATACAAATATTTCAATCTGAGATTAAGGAAGATGGTTGAAAGCAACAATGTAAGAATAGATGAGAAATTTTAGATACAAGAAAGAATATATGACAACAATTAGATATCAAAAGTAAAATAAGCCACCACTGTTGTCGAAGAAGAAGAACTTGTTGAGGAAGAAACTGAAAAATAGGCTTGTGATGATACAAGCAAGACCACTGAAACTCCTAAAACTTCAAGGTATGTAAAAAATAACCATCCTGAAAATCAAACTATTGGAAATACCAGTCAGGGAGTGCTAACTAGATCTAAAGTTAGAGAAGAAATTTGTTTGATTTCCCAAGTTGAGCCAAAGACTACAGATGAAGCCTTTAAAGATGAATCTTGGATAATTGCCATCAAAGAAGAATTAGATCAAATAAAAAAAAAATACTTGGGAATTGGTTCCAAGACCTAAAAATAAAAATGTTATAGGAACAAAATGGGTCTTTAGAAACAAAATGGATGAAGAAGGAACAGTTGTAAGGAACAAAGCAAGACTAGTGTGTAAGGGATACTCACAGCAAGAAGGGATAGACTTTGAAGAAACATTTGCTCATGTTGCTAGATTAGAGGTAGTAAGATTATTTCTATCTTATGTTGCACACAAAAACTTCAAAGTGTATCAGATGGATGTTAAATCTGCATTTCTGAATGGAGATCTTGAAGAAGAAGTATACATAGAACAACTAGATGGATTTCCTCTATGCTAAGACAAAGACATGGTGTGAAAATTAAAGAAATCATTGTATGGGTTGAAGCAAGCTACTAGGGCTTGGTATGCAAGGTTGGACAAGTATCTACTTGGACTTTGATTTAGAAAATGTAATGCAGACAGTAATTTGTACTTAAGAACTACTAAAGATGGAATCTTGATAGTAGAGGTATTTGTGGATGACATTATCTTTGGAGGTAATGATGATCTATGTAAGAAGTTTTCTAAAAAAATGAAAAGTGAATTTGAGATGTCCATGATAGGTGAAATGAAATTCTTTCTTGGACTACAAATAACTCAGAATGAGAATGGTATTTTCATTTCTCAGACCAAGTATCTCAAAGAATTGCTTAACAAATTCAGTATGGAAGATTGTAAACCAGTAGGAACACCTTGTTAATATGATTTAGAACAACAAAGAGGGGGGGTGAATTAGTTGTTCTTAGGTTCAAATGTATAAAAAAAACTTTAAACTCTTTAACAAATCAGATCTAATAACTAACAGCTACTCGGTCATTATAGAAACTTACAATAGTGTAGTCCACTTATCCAATAGTATCTAACTTGTAAAACACACAAATGTTCAAACCAAAACATTCACATAAGTATCAACACCAAGACTTATAGTGGAAACCTAATTAGGGAAAAACCACTTTGTAACATGTTACTATTATGTTCACTCTTCTGAAGTGAGCTCGGTGAAAAGTCAACCCTGTCAAAGGTTACAAACACACTGTCAGGTGTGACCCGATTAAAGGATTTAAACCACTATGTTAAAAGTGCACCTTGTTATAGGACTTACATACACTCCATTAGAATGAAACCTTGTTCAAAAGATTTATACCTATGACTGTTAGGTCAACCTCTATCAAAAGGATTTTGACTATTACAATGGTTAGAAAGTAGCAGTAGTATTAATCTGAAAAACATACAACTCACTTTGCAAATATCAGATCCAATTTCGTACACATATACTAGCTTACTGACTGTGAACCTTTGCCATCTCCATCACTAATTTTCTCAGAACTCTCTTTAAGCAATCATCACTTCTCCTTCAGCCTTCTCTGCTTAGATAGTCAATAACATCAACAACACTTCCAACATCCACTTCTCTACAACCTCTTGCTTAGGTTTCCTTAATACTTCCTCTATTTAGGTCAATACATCTTTTGCCGCTTAATCTCCTTTGTAGATCTTAGGGTTAGGTCAGATTCATTGAATCCATCCTACATTATGTTCTTCGACTATCCTTCTAGAAATATCTTGAATCTCTTAATAGATTTACAATAAAACACTTTACAGTGCATTAAATACTTTCATATAATCAATAAATAAAGTCAATGCATTTTACATAATCCAAGAATTCAACGATGTCGGTTGGAAATCTAAATTCTTCCTCAAATACAAAATACTGGTGCTCGGCCAATACTATGTTCAACTTCTCAATCTTCACTAGAAAGCTCGGTCACCACATAAACTGTTTCCTCGACAATTAACTAGTGTTTGATCAACACTGAATTTACTCAGCATATACTAGCTTGGTTGACACTAACAACACACGGCTTAAACTAGATTTCTTCACTTTTGCTCAGTTAAACCTACCAGTTTAGTCTTCATTCTTACTTAGATAAACAATACATTGTCTTATCATTGTGTCACATAATCAAGTACTCATTGAAGTATCAAGATAACTCAACCTTTCCTTAGGTACTATTGTTACCAACCTTGCCTATCCCCTTAGCAACAATCAAATAGATATAGTACTTTCTTAAATAGTAACAATCTTACCAGTTAAGGTTTGACATCAATGACAATACAATAATTACTTCAATTGTTGTTTCCAACAATCTCCCTCTTTGGAATTGATGGCAACACCATATGATATTCACATGAATTACCAACCAATCCAAAAACTTATCTATCCATCAAAAAATTTATAATATCCTTAGCTTCATTCTAATATAGAATCAATTAGCCATGCTTGACCGTCCACTAAATTTCTCCCTCTGTCTAGATCTTCTCATTCTGTGTATTCATCTGTGATCATCTTCCTCTTTGACAAAAATGCCAAAGCAGCAATAAAAACATACATCCTGCAGATGTAGATATCATCCTTTCAGTTTAATAACAATATTTCTCCCTTTGTCATCTTTTCTTATGACTGATTCTTGACTTTGCTGTGCTTTTCACAACTCTAGGATGCTCCTAAAGTGTGACCTTTCTCTGCATCGATTTGTTAGATATTCTATACAGCACATTTGATGCAGTGCTCCTAGCTTGACTAGGCAGCCTCGGTTAGGGGAAGGACCCCTAATTGACTTCTCAGGTATTCATGAGCTTCTTTAAGTAAAGCCTTAGTGAATATGTTTGCTAATTATTCCTTTGTATTCACATATTTCATGCGGACCTCTTTATCTTGTACCAGTTCTCTCAAGTAATGATACTTGATGGCAATGTGTTTGGTCTTTGTGTGCATCACTGGATTCTTAGAGATGTTGATAGCACTTGTGTTGTCACAGAAAATGACAACTAGTTCAGTGATTTCTTCTTTCATGCCTACCAACAATTGCTTTATCCATATCAAATTTGAACAGTTCACAGCTACAGCCACATACTCAGCTTCAGCAGTAGATTGGGAAATGCAATTATGTTTCTTGCTTGTCCAGGAAACTAATCTCTATCCAAGAAAGAAAGCTCCACCACTAGTACTCTTTCTATCATCTACATTTCCTGCCCAATCAACATATGTATACACTCTCAGTTCAAACTTGTCATGCTTCTTATAGTATAGTCAATAGTCAACAGTTCCCTTCAAATGTCTCATGATTCTTTTAACCACCATCATGTGAATTTCCTTAGGATTGGCATAGAATCTTGCCACAATCCCAATAGCTAATGCAATATCTGGTCTGTTATGTACAGCACACTGTAGCTTTTCAATCATAGATCTATACAAAGTCTAGTTAACTTCTACAACATCATCATTTTTAGACAACTTCTATCCAGTAGCCATGGGAGTACTTACTGGCCTTGAGTCTTCCATACCAAAGGTTTTCAGTATCTCATGAACATATTTAGACTAGGTGATAAAAATTCCTTTCTCCATCTAATATACTTGTAAACCAACAAAAAATTTGATCTCCCCAAACATGCTCATTTCAAATTTAGTTTGCATTTCATTTAAAAATTTCTTACATAAGGCATCTTGTCCACCAAATATAATATCATCTACAAAGATCTTAGCTAACAAGATTCCTTTACCTTCTACATCTTTCATGTATAGATTGCTTGTGTCATTTATCCTTGAGAATCCAATCTATATTAGGTAGCTATGCAATCGCTCATACCATGCTCTGGGAGCTTGCTTCAGTCCATACAATGCTTTATTTAGTTTGCAAACCATGTGTCTTTTGTTTGGATCAACAAATCCTTCTGGCTATTGAATATACACTTCTTCTTCTAATATACCATTTTAAAATGCAGACTTAACATCCATTTGGTATACCTTGAAATCTTTATAGGCAGCATATGCAAGCAGAGTTCTTACTCCTTCCAATCTTGCTACAGGGGAAAATGTCTCCCCATAATCTATTCCTTCTTCTTGCGTGTAGCCTTTGCATACCAGCCTAGCTTTGTTTCTTGTTATTTGACCATGCTCATTCAGCTTATTATGAAATACCCACTTTTTCCCAATGACATTCTTATTTTCTAGTCTCGGCACCAGAGTCCAAGTATCATTCTTCTTTATCTGGTCTATCTCTTCATTCATTTCTTCTATCCAGTCTTCATTTTCTAATGCCTCCTTTGTTGTCTTAGGCTCAAATTCACATATTAAACATGTTGGATCTCTTGCCTTTCTTATGGTCTAAATTCCAATATCTTTATCTCCAATAATTTGTTCAAGCTTGTGATGTCTCCTTACAAATTGTGCTAGAACAAGTTCTACTCTCCTTTCATTTTTCTCATTAGGCTCACCAACAAGATTGTCAGATTCAGCTTCTGAATGCTCGGCAACCTCTTCCTAATACTCGGCAGCTTCTTCCTGTCGCTCGGCGCGTTCTTCTTCTCTCTCGATATTGTTATTCTAATGCTCGGCATTGCTTACCTGAGACTTAGCATCAAGTGTAGTTCTGTCACTTGCCTCTTCTTCCTCTATATACACAAAATATCTATAATCTTTTGGTTCTCTGTTACTATCAACTTCATTTTTCTCTACATACTCATCAACTTTGACATTCACACTTTCCACAATTGTGTTAGTGTTAGAGTTCAAACACATAAGCTTTACTTTTTGTGGAATAGCCTAGGAATATACCCTCATCACTTTTAGCATCAAATTTTCCATTTCTACTATCCTTTAATATGTAGCACTTACTTCCAAAAATTCTAAAGTACTTTGCATTCAGTGCATAACCATGCCATAATTCACAAGGTGTCAAATTTGTACCTTTTTTGATCTATACTCGGTTAAGAGTATAAATAGTTGTACTTGTAGCTTCTTTCCAATACTTTTGTGCAACATTCTTTTCAATCATTAATATCTTTGCACAGTCCAAAATAGATATGTTTCTTCTCTCTGCTATACCATTTTGTGGAGGAGTTCTAGGTGCAGACATCTGTCTTTTGATCCCTCTATCATTGCAAAATAGATTAAATTCATTTAATGTAAATTCTCCACCTTGGTCAGATCTCAGACACTTTAGGTTCTTACCTGTCTCTTTTTCAACCTTAGCCACATACCACTTAAAAATTTGAAAAGCATCATATTTTTCCTTTAAGAACATTACATGCGTCATTCTAGCATAATCATCAACAAAAAGGATAAAATATCTAGCACCACAATAGATTTGTACACCCATTGGTCCACAAAGGTCAGTATGAACCAAATCTAAGATATTCTCAGAAGTAAAAGTTTTGCTCTTGAAACTAGACTTTGTCATCTTACCTAACTTACATTCTTTGCACATTACATTCTCATATTTCTTCAATCTAGGTAGACCTGTCACTTTCTTTTTCTAACTAATTTCTACCAGATTATCAAAGTTAACATGACATAGCCGCTTATGTCATAGCCAAATATCATCAAGTTGTGCAAACATACATGTTTCTTCAGATAGGTCTAGATAGAATAAATTACCTCTTGTCTGTTCTCCACTTCCAATCAGTTCACCAGTGGCATCAAATATTTTGGCCTTTTTGTGATGAAATTCCACTCAGTAGCTAGTTCTATTAAGTTGTGCAACACTCAGCATATTATAGTTAAGACACTCAACCCAATAAGCATTTTCATAAGTGATCTTATTGGTCAGCTTAATCAATCATTTTCCTCTAACAGGACATGGTGCATCATTTCCAAATTTCACACTCCTACCTTTATAATGATCTAAGGTATCAAACTTACTCTTATCTCTAGTCATATGATGTGAACAACCACTGTCAATAATCTATTTATCATTTTTGTTCACATAAGATATCAATGCAGTTTTCTCATCCTCATCAGATTCATCTTTCATTGCAACATAGACAACCTCAATTTCAAAATCATCACTATCACTGTTAGTCTCTTCTTCAGCGATGTAGCGGGATTTCTTACCTTTTCCTTTGTAGTCCTTTTATCTTTGGTAACCTCTATCTTCTTTTTTTTCTTTATTCTTTTTGTCTCTTTCTTCATCCTTATTATTCATGTCAGGACATCTAGCAGCTATATGACCAACTTTATTACATGAAAAACATATAATAGGGAGTTTACCTTTGTACCTTTATTTTCCCCTTTTCAGTCTTCTAGCCATAAGAGAATCTAGATCCTCAAGTTCTTCATCAGATGTGTCACTATCACTTTCACTGATGCATCTTTTTTTTTCCTTCTTTGACTTATTCAAAACTATTTGTGACTTAAAAAAATATTCAATATTACCAACAATGAAGTTATCATAGTCAGAAAGTTCAAAAGCAGTGAGCTTACCAACCAAACTTTCCAAAGTAAGAGCATTAGTATAGTTACATCTAGATTCCTGAATTGCAAAAATTTTGATTGCATAGATAGGACACAGAGTTCTCAATACTTTTCCTATTACAGTTTCATCCTCAATAGTTCCATTTTCTCCTCTAATAGCATTTACAACTTCTTTTATTCTACCACAATATTGTGCAATATTCTCACCTTCTTACATTCTCATTTCATCAAATTTACCTCTTAGGCTCTCGGCTTTAGCTCTCAACACATTTATGTTACCACCATAAATGTTTGCAAGGGTGTCCCACATTTTCTTTGCAGTACTACAGTCTTTGATGTCTTCAAATTCTAGATAACTTAGGGCAGACGCAATCTCCAACATTGCTTGGTTGTGCTCTTGTTTATCTTTCATTTCCTCGGCAATCAAAGGTGCAATAGGTGTGGCATAGTCATTCTCAATGTAATACTTTGCAGAATTACCAATACCGGTCATATGCAACTTCATCAAGCTTTACGATGCAGGAAAGTTTTCTTTATTCAGCTTTGGTACCTCCTTATACATCTTGATCATTTGCTTCAAGTACCTTCAAACTTGTTCTCTGTAAGCACCAACAGCTCTGATACCAATTGTTAATATGATTTAGAACAACAAAGAGGTGAGGTGAATCAGTTGTTCTCAAGTCTAGATGTATAAAAACAAACTTTAAACTCTTTAACAAATTAGATCTAATAACCAACAACTACTCGGTCATTACTGATTGCATAACAGAAACTTACAACAGTGCAGTCCACTTATCCAATAGTATCTAACTTGTAAAACACACAAATGTTCAAACCAAAACATTCACACAAGTATCAACACTAGGATTTATAGTGGAAACCCAATTAGGGAAAAACTACTTTGTAACATGTTACTATTACGTTCACTCTTCTAAAGTGAGCTCGGTGAAAAGCCAACCCTATCAAAGGTTACAAACACACTATCAGGTGTGACCCGGTTAAAAGATTTAAACCACTTTGTTAAAAGTGCACCTTGTTATAGGACTTACATACACTCCATTAGAATCCAACTTTGTTCAAAGGATTTATACCTATGATTGTTAGGTCAACCTTTGTTAAAAGGATTTTGACTGTTACAATGGTTAGAAAGTAGCAGTAGTATTGATCTGAAAAACATACAACTCACTTTGAAAATATCAGATCCAATTCCATACACATATGATGGCTTACTGATTGTGAACCTTTTCCATCTCCATCACTGATATGCTCGAAACTCTCTTCAAGCAATCACAACACTTCTCCTTCAACCTTCTCTGCTTAGACAATGAATAACATCAACAACACTTCCAGCATCCACTTCTCTACAACCTCTTGCTTAGGTTTCCTTAATACTTCCTCTATTAGGTCAATACATCTTTTACCGCTTAATCTCCTTCGTAGATCTTAGGGTTAGGTCAGATTCATTGAATCTATCCTACATTATGTTCTTCAACTATCCTTCTAGAAATATCTTGAATCTCTTAATAAATTTACAATAAAATGTTTTACAGTGCATTAAATGCTTTCACATAATCAATAAATAGTCAACGCATTTTACATAATCCAAGAATTCAACAATGTCAGCTGAAAATCTGAATTCTTCCTCAAATGCAAAATACTGACAATCGGTCAATACTGTGTTCAACTTCTTGGTCTTCACTAGAAAGCTCAGTCACCACATAAACTGTTTCATTGACAATTAACTGGTGTTTGGTCAACACTGAATTTACTCGGCATATACTAGCTCTGTCAACACTAACAACACTCGGCTTAAACTAGATTTCTTCACTTTTTTTTAATTAAGCCTATCAGTTTAGTCTTCATTCTTACTTAGATAAACAATACATTGTCTTATCATTGTGCCACATAATCAAGTACTCATTGAAGTATCAAGATAACTCAACCTTTTCTTAGGTGCTATTGTTACCAACCTTGCCTATCCCCTTAGCAACAATAAAATAGATATAGTACTTTCTTAAATAGCAATAGTCTTACTAATTAAGGTTTGACATCAATGACAATACAACAATTGCTTCAATTGTAGTTTCCAACACACCTATGGTGACTGGAAACAAGCTAACAATTGATGATGAATCAAAATGTATTTTTCATACTTTGTATAGATCAATAGTTGGAGGGCTACAATATATGACTCACACCAGACCAAAATTTGATAATGTTGTTAGAATTGTGGCTAGATATCAAGCAAAACCCAAAGAGACTCATCCAGTTGTTGTTAAAAGGATACTGAGGTATCTCAGAGGAACCATAGACTATGGTTTATGGTATGATAGGAATGATAGCTTTGAACTTCATGCTTATACTGATGTTGATTGGGCAGGAAATATTGATGACAAAAAAAGTACAAGTGGTGGTACATTTTTTCTTAGGAAAAATTGGTTTCTTGGTTAAGTAAAAAATAAGATTGTATAGCACAATCTACTATTGAATCAGAATATGTTGTTGCTGCTATAAATTGCACTCAAATTTTTTGGATGAAACAAATGCTGACAGACATTGGAATAACTTTTAATGAGCTTGTGGTTATCTATTGTGATAACACCAGCACAGTAAACATGTCAAAGAATCTGATGATGCACTCTAAAACTAAACACATTTCTATCAAATATCACTTCTTAAGAGACAAGGTGCCAGAAAAAGAAATCAAGCTTGAATATATCAGTACAAAAAAGCAGATTGCAAACATCTTTACAAAGCCACTACCGAAAGATACCTTTGAATATCTCAGAGGTATGTTAGGGGTTTAGGCCCCTCCTAGTCATAACTAAATGATGTAGAGATGCATCAGTCCAGAAGTGCTCAGAGCCTCATCATTTTTTGGACTAGATGTAGGGATCTACTCCTCAGGGGGAGTGATCATGGAAGAAAGTTTATATGTGAAGGCAGTTGGCACCCTTTTCCATTGTTTTCAAAGAGGGAATGTTGTTATGAGAAAATCCTCACTGTTTGGGGAGATTGTTCAGTTGAAGGACTTTTGGGTTGATACAACTTTGGGATAAGATTTTTCCATATGTTGACATCAATGCCAAAGGGGGAGATTGTTGGATATTTCTAATGCATGGGTGGTGATTAAGACATTTAATATGTTTAATCACTATGTTAATGAATGGGCACTCATACTATTGTCATTTATGTTTTGTCACTGATGTCAACATATGCCTATGAAGGAACCAGATTGGTAATCTCAGTGTACGGAAGCTGTACGGATGTTTCAGATGCTGCAAAGTCAAACGAGAGTTCAGATAGATATTGTGATCTTTTATCTGAGATTGCATCATTAATGGATGTATATTAAGGAAGATACAGTTGTTTTGGTAAAGACTGGTCACTGGACTGTGACAATGAGAATTGACAGAGTTAGTCTCTGAGTTTCTGGTATAGATTTCAGAAGGATTGGATTCAAGGTATGCGATCTTGAAGGATGATGGAAGAGGTACTGATGGATGTTCATTGGTCAACGCAAGGTACAGAATGATTGGTGATGTCATATGTGGCGTGTGCTCTGGCGATGGCTTATTATGAAGATGACTCAAGGAATGAAGTGTGTGTTTTGTCTGGCAAGCATAATTCAAGGATGTTGGTCCTTAATTATTGTAATGTAATTATTGTAAACTTATTTTTGATTCCATGTGTATCTTAGCAAGGGCCTATGTAATTGCTTGTAATTAGGAAAACCTTATGGGCCGACCTATTCTTGGTAAAATGTAATGAGGTATAAATAAAAGGTCTTTTCTTTGGAAGAGACATGGATGTGATAAGTGTGATATAAGGAGGTTGCAAACTTGTGTATGTTGTATGTAGAGCAGAGGATTATTGGTGGACTTCATTAGAACTGATCAAGCAAAGACAATTGCTGGCAAATAGTTTAAAAGATTGTATATTTTTTTATATACACTTGTTGCAAACTAGTGAGTTCAGAAGGTGGACTTAACCTTCTTTGGGTAGTGTGCCTTGGGAAGTGAGCCCTCTTTTTTTCTTGACTCCTAACCGGGTCTATCCTCTAACAAGGACTATGTACTGTAATATTTTAATAAGCTCCTAACAGGGCTATATATTCTAACAAGGATTACTATACTCTCAGTACATAGTGGGTGTCAATTCCCACTGGGGTTTTTACCTTTAACAGGGTTTCCCCGTAACCAAAATATTGTGTTATTGTGTTGGCATTCATTGTGTTCATTGGATCTGATATTGATAAGCTTAAATTTTAAAGTTTAATATTCTGGTATATAATTGATTCACCCCCCCCCCCCCCTCAGTTGTATTGTGGACTGTTAATCCTAACATATACCATTGTTTCAGTTGTGGAATTTGTAGAGAACTACACACTACAATTACAGAATGAGGTGCAAGCAAAGTATTATAGCTCTTAACAGGTTGCTATATTTTTTCATATAGCATTCATGTATGCACCAAACAATACAGAGGAGAACAGGAAGATATTGAGGGAGTGTCATTTTATATCAGGGATGATCACTCACATTCTACAGAGTTTGTACACAGTTGCTTTCAACTATTTTATGGTCATTTGGCAAACAGGGGCATAAAATATCATCAACATATCATATGGTCAAATAATTGTGCATCACAATTCAAGAATTCTTGAATGTTTTATTGGTTGTGCAGGATGCATAAGATTACTGGAATTCAATATATGTGGAATTTCACAGAGGTTAGTCATGGAAAGGGAGAGCACGATGGCGTGGGTGCATGTATTAAAAGAGCCTTAGCACGTGAAGAATTAAAGTACAAATAGAAAGAAACATTGTCAGATGTGAGATGTATTGTCTAGTGGTATAATGTTGCAATGGGTCCAGGTAATGAAGGTGAGTCTATGGTTCATAGATTTTTTTGGTTGATGGATGAAACTAACATTGCACCATATGAGGATTGTTGTACATTGACAGGATCGAGTGAGCCACACTCTTTTAGAAGTTGTAATGCAGGTTCATGGAGTATCCACACACGACATATGGCGTGCTTTTGTTCATCATGTGTAGATAAAGATTGGGATGGGTGTGAGTCAAAAGAAGGGGTTGACAAATGGTATACATGTATTTTGAGTCCACTTGCCTCCTATCATCCCCATGAATCACTACAACTGATAGAAATGTAATCATCCATTGACTTTGATCGCTTATCTGATCTAGTACAACCAAGTAAAATTTTCCACATACAAATAATCTCAAATTTAGTACTTTATCATAAATATTCAGTAAACTAATGTCCTCATTATGTTTATATCATTACAGGCCATGTTTTTGTTGTTATTGCCCCTGAAGACAATGAAGGGACAAATTATTATTTATGTCATTGTGTTGAGGCAAAAAAGAAATTGGATCACTCGATTATCGATGGTGAAGAATTAGCATACCCTATAGGAGCATTGGTTGTAACTGGTACATGGCTTAGATGGTATGCTATAAATAACCCTAGGTTGTGGTTGTTCGAGGATTGGGAGACACACAGCAAGATTCTTCATTATTCAAACCTCATCGTTGCATCAAATGTCCACTTGATCAGATATGAGGGAAGACCGCATAATAAAACTCTTTGGAAGGTTCGTGAGTCATACCATGAGGCAATACTTGAGACAATAAAGGGTAGGGCATACCCAATTGGTTCATTGGACTAAATGGAGATATAAAATATTGTAACATGTCAAATTTATATAGCACTGTAAATTGGGTGGACTGTAAATTGTTCATGCATTACCTTGTATGTATAACGGAAAGTTTGTAAGATTTAATGACAACCTTTCTCTTCTATTTTTTGGGGCAATACCGGAAGGTTTTCTCTGCTCAGCTCTTTCCTCTGGTGCTCCTATTGAGCTAAGTTGTAAAAATATTTCTCATTATTAATAAAAAAAACTTTATGTTGTTATGTCAATGACTTGTAGGCACATAATACTTGGAAGGTCATGGAAGAGCCTTAAGGAACCAACTCAATTAAAGAATGCACTATCTCATTTCCTTTCCAACTTCTCTCTCTCTGAAACAGAAGGTTTACATTTTGGTTTATCTAGATAGTGTACCCTCGTAGGCCACCTAGTGTACCTAGTGCCTCCACCACATAAAAACTCAAACTAGACTTCACACCCTGATCTTAACACCTTAGATCATCTCAACATGGTACATTTGTCATTTTACAACTTCCCATTCACTCCTATCCACTCATCCTTCACCATTCTTCTACTATAGCCTTTCTAGGCCTGTCTAGTAGCCCTTCAAACCTTGAAATCAACAATTCATTCACAATATCCCCAAACAACCTAGCAATATTTTTACACTTTCAAATACCCTTTTCAAAGTTACTAAGTTGATATCATTCTCATACTTTCATGACCTGACTGATCAACACTTCCTTCACCCCCTAACCCTTTAATTAGGCCTAATTAGCCCTTGCCCAAATAAGCAACTATATCATCCACTAATCTCCAAACAAGCCTTCCATAAACACCACGTACAAAAAACCTAAAATCTTCCAACAAAACCTAACCCAGAGCAGTAGAAAACTTGGTAACAGCCTTACTTCCTTCAGAAGTAGCATGCCTAGCCAACTCTCCAAGTAGAACAAACTTGACAACAGTCTAATTTCTCTGGAGGAAAGTGTCACGATCTTGTTATATTTCAGCAGAGAAGCACCCTCATGAGTAATTTTATGAAAAATATCAATCATGAAGCTCTTCATGATATCCATGGTAGCACTGGATATTCCCTTGGAGGGATTCACTTGTTTCAACACCTTGTATATAAACCTCTTGTAACTTTCTACACTTCTCTTCCTCTTCTTCTTATTCTCATATTTCATGGATTTGACTGTTGAATCCTTTGTGGGCTTGAACATCACTATCTTTGCTTTTCTCTGCTTTGGAGAAGCCTTTACTTCATTCTCTCATTTCATACCATCTGCTTTAACAGTTGTGGAAGCCCTAGAAGCTTTTGGAGCCATGGATTTTATGCTTGTATGAACAATTGACTGGAATTTTTTGTAGGTTAAGTTTCTTAGAATTTTCAAATGCACAGAAAGTTGGGTCAATGATTTTAGTTGACATGTATTGTAAATAGTGATATATTTGAAATTATTTAATTAATTAGTATTTGTTTTATTTATTTATTTGGAGTTTTCATTCATTAAGTCATATGTTAAATTTGTTTAGGACATGAATTCCAACTTCTCCCTCTCTAAAACGGAAGGTTTACATTTTGGTTTATCCATATTAATACATTTGCTTCCATTACTAGGTTTTACCTTCTTCCCTTGCAGTTGTTCTATTCCTTGTTTCACACAGTTTCCCTTTTCAGGTCCAGATACCTTTGCTAGAAAATTGGTGACAAAATCATTGCATAAGACTTGTATTTTCTTATTCATATGTGATGGAAGGATATTATGCACTTTTCCTCCTTTAAAATACTTGTAAGGACTACATTCTTTGACAACAGGAAAAATATGGACTATCATCTACCCACTAAAAAATGCAGGCATCTCCATCCTCAAGATTATTGGCAATTGAAAAATATCTCCATCCATGAATCAAGGAAGCTTCAGGGAGATCTCTGAGGAATCATACATGCCATTCCCTTCTGCTAGGATCCACAAGAGTCACCATTTTTCTTTCTCTTGGTAATTTGAGTTTATCTACAAATGTGTTCAGTGTTGTCTGCAGAACAAATTTTCACATAAAATAAGCAACATTACCTTAAGAACCATCTAAACACTATTATTAAAAAACACGTTAAAAAACATAGAACCCCAAAATATCCTTTAGACAATAATAGATCGGCTTCTTAAACCCCTGTCAAACAGATTTGCAGAGTATAGGAGACTATAATATAATAGAGATAATTTTCAATTCATTTTCAACCTCTTTTGTTGATTTTATTTTCAACTCAACAGATAATTTTATGTCCCTCAAGTGATCAAAACTTGTCGGAATAGCACTTGTGGAAGGATCAGGGCATCGATCTATCTGTTCCAATAGCTCCGAATGGTCAGGTAAACGCTAGTGGCAACCTCATTTTCCATGCACAGTTGTTTGATCCTTGCCGACGACTCCAGGCCAAAGTGTCCCTCAAGGTCACTTAAGCATAAAATCAGTGATCTTTGCGGGGTCATATCTTGGAGCTCGTGCAAGGTAGCATGGATCCATCAGTTGCTACGAGAATGTGTTGTCGGGTCCTACAAAAGCTTGTCTCAATTTTCAGAGATTCAAGTTCATTTAAATTTGGCAACACATTCTCGGTCAATGTCAGAACTCACAGTGTTCCTCAATTCAAACGGCCAACATTGTGTATCCTTCCAACCGTTGGTCGTAGCAACCAATTGTTTGTTCCAATAGCTCCGAATGGCCGGGTAAACATTGGTGCCAACCTCTTTCTCCACACACAGTCGTTTGATCACCGCCGACAACTCTGGGCGGAAGTGTCCCTCAAGGTCGCTTAAGCATAAAATCAACAATCTTTGCGGGGTCATATCTTGGAGCTCGTGCGAGCTAGCATCGATCTGTCGGTTGCTACAGGAGCGTGTTGCCAATTCCTATAAAATTTTGTCTCAATTTTTAGAGATTCAAGTACATTTAAAATCGGTAACACATTCTTGGTCGATGTCAAAACTTAAAGTGTTCCTCGGTTTAAATATCCAAAGTTGCGTATCCTTCCAACCATTGATCGTAGCATCAATCCATCTATTCCAACAGCTTTGAATGGCCGGGTAAATGCTAGTGGCAACCTCATTCACCATGCACAGTCATTCGATCCCCACCCACCACTCCGAGCTAAAGTGTCCCTCAAGGTCTCTTAAGCATAAAATCGATGATCTTTTTGGGGTCATATCTCAGAGCTCATGCAAGGTAGCATAGATCATTCAATTGTTACAAGACCGTGTTGCCAGGGCCTACAAAATTCTGTCTCAGTTTTCAGAGATTCAAGTTCATTTAAATTTGGCAACACATTCTCAGTCGATGTCAAAACTCATAGTGTTCCTCAGTTCAAATGGTCAATGTTGCATATCCTTCCAACCATCAGTCATATAAATGAACCGTCTGTTCCAATAGCTCCGAATGGTTGAGTAAATGCTAGTGGCAACCTCATTTTCCATGCATAGTCATTTGATCATTGCCGACGACTCCGGGCTGAAGTGTCTCTTAAGGTTGCTTAAGCATGAAATCAGCGATCTTTCCAGGGTCATTTATAGGAGCTCATGAAAGGTAGCATCGATCTATTAGTTGCTATAGGACTGTGTTATCGGGGCCTACAAAAGCCTGTCTCAATTTTTAGAGATTCAAGTTCGTTTAAAATCGGCAACACATTCTCGGTCGATGTCAAAACTCAAAGTGTTCCTCAGTTCAAATGGTCAATGTTGTGTATCTTTCTAACCGTCGGTTGTAGCATCGATCCATCTATTCCAACAGTTCCGAATGGCTGGGTAAATGCTAGTGGCAACATTGTTCTCCATGCACAGTCGTTCAATCGCTGCCGACGACTCCGGACCGAAGTGTCCCTCAAGGTCACTTAAGCATGAAATCAGTGATCTTTGCAGGGTCATATCTCAGAGCTCGTGCAAGGTAGCATCGATTCGTCAGTTGTTACAGGATCTTGTTGCTGGGGCATACAAAAGCCTGTCTCAGTTTTTAGAGATTCAAATTCGTTTAAATTCAGCAACATATTCTCAATCAATGTCAGAACTCACAATGTTCCTCAGTTCAAACGGCCAATATTGTGTATCCTTCCAATCGTCGGTCATAGAAATGAAGCATCTGTTCCAACAGCTCTGAATGGCCGGATAAACACTAGTGGCAACCTCATTCACCACACACAGTCGTTCGATCCCCGCCGACGACTTTGGGTTGAAGTGTCCCTCAATGTCGCTTAATTAGCATGAAATTAGTGATCTTTGAGGGGTCATATCTCGGAGCTCGTGCAAGGTAGTGTTAGGATTAACAAGGCAGAAATAACAATTATGTGCAAATATAACTAATATCAGAAAATAATAAACCACACAGAATAGAACACAAGACACACAGATTTAACGTGGTTCACCCAATCCCTGGGCTACGTCCACCAACAACGAGTCCAATATTATTATTATCCAGTGATTACAACCTAATTACAATCTGTAATCCCTTACAGCCCAAATCTGTCACAAGTACTAAAATCATACATAATGAAAATCCCTAACCCTAAGCCATATTATACAATATTTTTCCGCTTTAGGGTTAGAATGAGTTATAAGTAGTCGGCCCAAATAACTGAAAAGTAGTTGGCCTCAAAAAAAATTTCCTCGGGGGCTGCGCCCCCGAACCCCTGCTCTTGGGGGCTGCCGCCCCCAAACCCCCGCTCAGGGCCCGGCCCGGCCCCGAACCCCGGTGAGGTCGGGAGGAAAAGTGTACAGTACTTTCCTAGATAGTACTTTCCTGATTAGTCATCACAAGCTAACAATCTCCCACTTGGTGACTGATCAGTATCCACACTATACTAAAAAACCTCCCACTTAGAGACTGATCCTGTAGCAATACCGCTACCCACATGAGGCCCCCACTGAATTGAACCACCTTGGACTCAGCTGTTCCTTTATTTTGTTCAGTCTAGAAGACCAACTGAAGTTGAACATGAGTTCAACTTCTCCCTTGTTACTACCTTTGTAAACATATCTGCTGGATTATCATCAGTATGAATCTTTTCCAGCCTTAACTGTCCATCATCCAAAACTGATCGAATGAAATGGTACCGCAACTGTATGTGTTTTGTCTTTGAGTGCAAAGCAGAATTATTTGCAAGATGAATGGCACTTTGGCTATCTGTATGTAGAAAATTATCCTTTTGTGGATGTCCCAATTCTTCCATGAAGAATTGAAGCCATATCATCTCCTTGGCTGCCTCTGTAGCAGCAACATACTCTGCCTCTGTAGTGGATAAAGCAACCACCTTTTGTAGTCGAGAAATCTAACTCACTGCTGTCCCACCAATAGTAAATATATAACCTGTAGTACTCCGCCTGCTATCTATATCTCCTGCCAAATCTGAGTCAACATAGCCTTGTACAGTAGTAGTAGAACCCCCAAAGTGTAAACACTTACTGGATGTGCCTCTCAAATATCTGAGAATCCATTTGACTGCATTCCAATGCTCAATACCAGGGTTACTCATATAACGGCTAACGACTCCCACTGTGTGTGCAATATCTGGCCTAGTACATACCATAGCATACATTAGGCTCCCTACAGCTGAAGCATAAGGTACCTTAGACATTTTAGTCTCTTTTTCTGGTGTCTTGGGACACATATCCTTAGTCAATTTCAAATGACCAGGCAAAGGTGTGCTGACAGCTTTGGCATTTTCCATAGAGAAACGTTGCAACACCTTCTCAATATAATCAGCCTGAGATAGAGACAATTTCTTATTTTTCCTATCTCTACAAATTTTCATACCAAGGATTTGTTTTCCTGCCCCCAAATCCTTCATAGCAAAAGATTTTTCTAACTGTTGTTTCAACCCCTTAATGTGATCCATGTTAGACCCAGCTACAAGCATATCATTAACATATAAACATAAAATAATGTAGCTGTCATCATCCAACCTCTTAAAATAAACACAATGGTCAGAATGACACCGACTATATCCATGCCTATTCATAAAAGTGTCAAATTTAATATACCATTGCCGAGGTGCTTGCTTCAAGCCATATAAACTTTTCTGCAATCTGCACACCAAATTCTCCTTACCCTTGACCTCAAATCCTTGTGGCTGAACCATATATATTTCTTCATCCAAATCACCATGAAGAAAGGCTGTTTTAACATCAAGCTGCTCTAAATGCAAATCTTCAGTAGCCACAATACTTAAAACAGTACAAATAGAAGTCATTTTAACAACTGGAGAAAATATCTCATCAAAATCAACACCATATTTCTGTTCAAATCCTTTTATGACTAATCTGGCTTTAAATCTTTTCGTACCTCCATCCTCTTCTTTTATCCTGTAAACCCATTTATTCTGTAAAGCCCTTTTACCTGCAGGTAACTTACATAAATCCCATGTCTGATTTTTCAGCAAAGAGTCCATTTCATCTGTCATTGTAGACTCCCACTGAAGCTTTGTATCCACCTGCACAGCTTCATTATAACATTCAGGTTCACCAGCATCTGTTAACAGAATAGAATACAAAGATGGAGAAAATCTTTCTGGAGGTCTACTTAGCCTTGTTGACCGTCTAACACTCACTGGGGTGTGTGGTATTTGTTGTTGCTGTTGTTGCGGAACATAAGGAACTACTGGAACATGAACTTATGGAGTATCATCCAGTACTACATAGTCATTTTCTTTCTTCTCATGCTGCAGCAACAGATCTTTGTACAATACTTTCTCATTGAATATGGCATCCCTGCTTCTTACAATTTTATGATTTTCAAAATCCCAAAGCCTATAACCAAATTCATCAATGCCATACCCAACAAATACATATTTCTTTGACTTAGCCTCCAGCTTGGTTCTATTTTCAGAATCTATAAGTGCAAAAGCTTCACAACCAAAGGTTTTGAGAAAAGAATAACTCACCTTCTTACCACTCCATGCTTCCTCTGGAATACCACAGTCCAAAGGAGTAGAGGGGCTTCTATTGATTAAATAAATAGCAGTGTTCACTGCCTCTGCCCACATATTTTTGGGCAGCCTAGCATGCAACCTCATACTCCTTGCACACTCCATTATTGTCCTGTTCATGCGTTCAGCCACTCCATTTTCTTGTGGAGTCCTTGGTACAGTTTTCTGCCTATGAATACCATTAGAGGAATAATATTCTTCAAATTTTGTGCTGCAATACTCACCACCATTATCAGATCTGAGACATTTTAACTTTTTACCAGTCTCATTCTCAACCAAGCATTTCCATTTCTTAAAATTTTGAAATACATCAGATTTTTGTCTAAGGAAATAAATCCATACTTTTCTTGTTGCATCATCTATAAATGTAACATAATACAGAGAGCCACCAAGGGAAGATACCTAAGCTGGTCCCCATACATCTGTATGCACAAGCTCTAATCTCTCATTTTTCTTTCCTTCCCACTCTTCAAAAAACTAACTCTCTTTTGTTTTCCATAAACACAACTTTCACAGAAATCCATATTGACACATTTCAGACCAGGTAAAACTTTCTTTGAATGAAGTAATTTCATACATTTTTCACTCATGTGCCCGAGTCTGTTGTGCCACAGTGCTGTGTCAGAATCTACAGCAACAGTTTGATGTTCTTCCTGCTCAACTACAGCCACTGTTCCTGAACATTCATTATCTTCTTAAACAATTAAAGTAGAAGGAACAGTATGACCTGTACAAAGATATAAGGTGCCTACTTTCAAACCTTTTGCTACTACTAAGGAACCTTTTGAAACCTTCCAATTTTTATCATTAAAAGTAACTGTGCAACCCTCATCACCCAGTTGCCCTGCTGAAATTAAATTCCTACTCAGCTTTGGAACATGTCTTACCTCTTGGAGTAGCCAATGATTCCTATTTTGCAACTTAATCTTAATTTTTCCCTTTCCAACAATCTGATAGGGTTCATTATCTCCCAAATAAACTAGCCCAAAATCCCCTTGGACATAATCAATAAAATAACTTCTATGGGGTGTAGCATGAAATGAAGCCCCAGAATCTAAAACCCATGAATCATCAATACTTTCTAAGGACAAGAGCAAAGCATCCTCCTCGGATTTGTTACTTACCACATTTGCCTCCTTGTTTCCATCATTTTTGTCTCCTTGATCTTTCTTCCAAGACCAACAATCTTTCTTCTTATGACCTGGTTTTCCACAGTACCAGCAATCATTTGGCCCTTTAGATTCGGACCTCTTTCCCTTTGATTTTCCTCTTGATTTCCCACGATTTTCAGAGTTGTATCCTCTATCTCTTGTTCTGCCTCTGCTTTCTGTGTTCAATACACTACCCGATGTGGATGCCCCTGAGCTTTTCCTACGAATTTTCTCACTCAATATAACACCAATAACATCATCATACTTTAGGGTATTAGAACCAGAAACAGAATTACTAACAGCCATTACCAAGCCATTCCAGCTTTCTGGCAAAGAACACAAAATCAAGAGAGCTCTAACCTCTTCATCAAAAGTAATTTTAACTGAGGTTAATTGACTTGTAACTGTATTAAACTCATTCAAATGATCAGTAACTGATCCACCTTCTACCATTTTCATATTAAATAAACGCTTCATAAGAAATACCTTGTTTGAAGCTGAAGGCTTTTCATACAACTTCGCTAGGGTTTCCATCAAATCTTTAGTTGTCTTTGCTTCAGTAATATTGAATGCCACCGATTGTGCCAGGCATAGACGAATACTCCCTAGTGCTTTCCTATCCAAAATATCTCAATCCTCCTGAGACATTGATTGCTCTTTCTTGGCTACTCCCTCTAATGGCCGCCATAGATCCTTCTGATAGAGATAATCCTCCATTTGCATCTTCCATAACTGGAAGTTCTGCCCATTAAACTTATCAACCTTCAGCCTACCCTCGTCTGCCATTTTTCCCACTTAACCGAGAGACTCTCCCACTAACTTGTGAGACCTGCTTCAGAGAATAGATGAAAGAACGAATGAAATAACCTCGCTCTGATACCACTTGTTAGAATTAACAAGGCAGAAATAACAATTATGTGCAAATATAACTAATATCAGAAAATAATAAACCACACAGAATAGAACACAAGACACACAGATTTAACGTGGTTCACCCAATCCCTGGGCTACGTCCACCAACAGCGAGTCCAATATTATTATTATCCAGTGATTACAACCTGATTACAATCTGTAATCCCTTACAGCCCAAATCTGTCGCAAGTACTAAAATCATACATAATGAAAATCCCTAACCCTAAGCCATATTATACAATATTTTTCCGCTTTAGGGTTAGAATGAGTTATAAGTAGTCGGCCCAAATAACCGAAAAGTAGTCGGCCTCAAAAAAAATTTCCTTGGGGACTGCGCCCCCGAACCCCTGCTCTTGGGGGCTGCCGCCCCCAAACCCCCGCTCGGGGCCCGGCCCCGAACCCCGGCGAGGTCGGGAGGAAAAGTGTACAGTACTTTCCTGGATAGTACTTTCCTGATTAGTCACCACAAGCTAACAGGTAGCATCGATCTGTCAGTTTCTATGAGACCATGTTGCCGAGGCCTATAAAATTCTATCTCGGTCTTCAGAGATTCAAGTTCGTTTAAAATTGGCAACACATTCTCAATCGATGTCAAAACTCAAAGTGTTCCTCAATTCAAATAGCCAACATTGCGTATCCTTCCAACTGTCGATCGTAGCATCGATCCATCTGTTCCAACAGCTCCGAATGGTTGGGTAAACGCTAGTGGAAACCTTGTTCGCCAAGCACAATCGTTCGATCCTCGCCGACGACTCTAGGCCAAAGTGTCCCTCAAGGTCACTTAAGCATGAAATCAGCAATTTTTTGCGAGGTCATATCTTCGAGCTCATGCGAGGTAGCATCGATCCATCAGTTGCTACGGGACCGTGTTACCAGGGCCTACAAAAGTATGTCTCAGTTTCCATAGATTCAAGTTTGTTTAAATTCGGTAACACATTCTCAGTCGATGTTAAAACTCACAGTGTTCCTCAGTTCAAACGACCAACATTGTGTATCCTTCTAACTGTCGATCATAGCATCGAACCGTCTATTCGAACAGCTCCGAATGGTCGGGTAAATGCTAGTGGCAACCTTGTTCGCCATGCACTGTCGTTTGATCCCCACGGATGACTCTGGGCTGAAGTGTCCCTCAAGGTCGCTTAAGCATGAAATCAGCAATCTTTGCGGGGTCATATCTCAGAGCTCGTGCGAGGTAGCATCGATCCGTCAGTTGCTACAGAACCGTATTACCGGGGCCTACAAAATTCTGTCTCAGCCTTTAGAGATTCAAGTTCATTTAAATTCGGCAACACATTATCGGTCGATGTCAGAACTCACAGTGTTCCTCAGTTCAAATGACCAACATTGCGTATCCTTCCAACTGTCGATCGTAGCATCGAACCGTCTGTTCCAACATATCTGAATGGTCGGGCAAACGCTAATGGCAACCTCATTCACCATGCACAGTTGTTTGATCCCCGCCGATGATTGGGGACCGAAGTGTCCCTCAAGGTCGCTTAAGCATGAAATCAGCAATATTTGCGGGGTCATATCTCAAAGCTCATGCGAGGTAGCATCGATCTGTCAGTTGCTATGAGACCATTTTGTTGGGGACTACAAAAGTCTGTCTCAATTTTCAGAGATTCTAGTTTGTTTAAATTTGGTAACACATTCTCGGTCGATGTCAGAACTCATAGTGTTCCTTAGTTCAAACGGTCAATGTTGTGTATCCTCCCAACCATCGGTTGCAGCATTGAACCATCTATTCCAATAACTTTGAATGGTCAGGTAAACAGTAGTGGCAACCTCATTCATCATGCACAGTCGTTCAATCCCCGCCGACGACTCCAAGCCAAAGTGTCCCTCAAGGTCGCTTAAGCATGAAATCATTGATCTTTGCGGGGTCATATCTCAGATCTCATGCGATGTAGCATTGATCTGTCAAGTGGTACGGGACTGTGTTGTCGGGGCTTACAAAAGCTTGTCTCAATTTTTAGAGATTCAAGTTTGTTTAAATTCGGCAACATATTCTCGGTTGATGTCAAAATTCACAATGTTCCTCAGTTCAAATGGGCAATGTTGTGTATCCTTCCAACCATCGGTCATAGCAATGAATGGTCTGTTCCAACAGCTCTGAATGGCCAGATAGACACTAATGGCAACCTTGTTCGCCACACACAGTTATTCGATCCCTACCAACGACTCTGGGTTGAAGTGTCCCTCAAGGTCGCTTAAGAATGAAATCAACAATCTTTGCAGGGTCATATCTTGCAGCTCGTGCAAGGTAGCATCAATCTGTCAGTTTCTACGGGACCGTGTTGCCGGGGCCTATAATAACCTATCTCAGTTTTCAGAGATTCAATTTTATTTAAAATCAGCAACACATTCTCGGTTGATGTCAAAACTTAAAGTGTTCCTCAGTTCAAATGGCCAACGTTGCGTATCCTTCCAACTGTCAGTCGTAGCATCGATCTGTCTATTCCAACAACTTTGAATGACTGGGTAAACGCTAGTGGCAACCTCATTCGCCGCACATAGTCCTTCAATCGCCACCGACAACTCCGGACCGAAGTGTCCCTCAAGGTCGCTTAAGCACAA
Organism: Chamaecyparis obtusa; assembly: GCA_027943335.1. Taxonomy (NCBI): domain Eukaryota; kingdom Viridiplantae; phylum Streptophyta; class Pinopsida; order Cupressales; family Cupressaceae; genus Chamaecyparis; species Chamaecyparis obtusa. The sequence goes on along the minus strand of BSBK01008357.1, from coordinate 465,265 downwards.
AATCAACGATCTTTGCGGGGTCATATCTCAGAGCTTGCGCGAGGTAGCATCGATCTGTCAGGTGCTATGGGACCGTGTTGCCAAGGCCTACAATAGTCTGTCTCAGTTTCAAAAATTCAAGTTCATTTATATTTGGAAACATATTCTCGATCGGTGTCAGAACTCACAGTGTTTCTCAATTCAAACAGCCAATGTTGCATATCTTTCCAACCGTCGATCGTAGCATGGAACCGTTTGTTCCAACAGCTCCAAATGGTTAGATAAACACTAGTGGCAACCTCGTTCGCCATACACACTCGTTTGATCCCCACTAACGACTCCGGGCTAAAGTGTCCCTCAAGGTCGCTTAAGCATAAAATCAGTGATCTTTGCAGGGTCATATCTCAGAGCTCGTGCGAGGTAGCATCGATCTATTAGGTGCTACAGGACCGTGTTGCCGAGGCCTACAATAACCTATCTCAATTTTTAGATATTCAAGTTCGTTTATATTTGGAAACACATTCTCAGTCGATGTCAAAACTCAAAGTGTTCCTCAGTTCAAATGACCAACATTGTGTATCTTTCCAACTGTCGATCGTAGCATAGAACCATTTGTTCTAATAGCTCTAAATGGCCAGGTAAATGCTAGTGGAAACCTCGTTCGCCATGCACAGTCATTCGATCACCGCCGACGACTCCAGGCCAAAGTGTCCCTCAAGGTCGCTTAAGCATGAAATCAGCGATCTTTGAAGGGTCATATCTCGGAGCTCATGTGAGGTAGCATTGATCCGTCAGGTGCTACGGGACCATGTTGCCGAGGCCTACAATAGATTGTCTCGATTTTTAGAGATTCAAGTTTGTTTATATTTGGAAACACACTCTCGATCGATGTCAGAACTCACAGTGTTCCTCAGTTCAAACGGCCAATGTTGCGTATCTTTCCAACCATCGGTCGTAGCATAGAACCGTCTGTTCCAACAGCTCTGAATGGTTGGATAAACGCTAGGGGAAACCTCATTTGGCACAGTCATTTGAACCCTGTCAATGACTTCGAGCCGAAGTGTCCCTCAAGGTCCCTTAAACATGAAATCAATGATCTTTGCGGGGTCATATCTCGGAGCTCGTGCGAGGTAGCATCGATCTGTCAAGTGCTACATGACCATGTTGTCAAGGCCTACAATAGCCTGTCTCAAGTTTTAGATATTCAAGTTCGTTTATATTTGGCAACACATTCTCGGTCGATGTCAAAACTCAATGTTCCTCAGTTCAAACGGTCAACATTGTGTATTTTTTAAACTGTCGGTCGTAGCATCAAACCAATTGTTCCAACAACTTTGAATGGCTGGATAAATGCTACTAACAACCTTTTTTGGCACACAGTCGTTCGAACGCTGCCGACCACTCCGGGGTGAGCAATAGGATAAGTGCAAATATGTATTTTAGTGTTTGTCATTAACAATCAGTCAATTAAGGGACAATTAGAAGTTTGTTTGTAAAAGCATAAGGTTGTACATCCACATCCGTCATAGTAATCTTATTAATAAAAGAACTCTTGCCAACATTAGGGTATCCACATATCAAAATAGGCCTGGTATTAGGGTAAATAGATGACAACCTTGCCATATGTTGCCTCACCTATTAGAGGTCATGTCTTTATATTGTGACTATCTCATGGAACCAGGAACACACCAATGAATATAAATGTTTGATTCCACATGATCTTGGATAGGTTGTGACGTAGAAATATTTTTTTATATTATATTTATACATTTCTGCATTCATTTCATTACTTTTATTATTACAGTCAAGAAATTGACTGTTATTGAAGACAGTGATTGGCATTTATAGCACAGTCAGCAAGTTAAACATACATCGATAAACATACAAGCATAACTATAAGGCATGGAAAATTTACAAAGCATAAGACATCCACATAAATATAAATTAGTATACATCAATACACCAAACACATGAATTGCATACCTAAAACATTAAAAAAAAAAATTCGTAAGGCATGAAACCAAATATATGTCCAATAATGTCATACATTTAATATATTCAATACAGTTAAGTTGGCTTCCTCAAAGCCAAATAGATGTACAACATATCACTTATACAATATACAAAAAATATGTTCACTAATCTAGTCCTTTCCCGACAAGGGAAGAAAACAAATCCTAAGCTGTCTTCAATCGTCGCGTCAATGGAGATGCAGTGGATGTTGTAGTCTGCTGAGTGCATTCACTCGTCCTCCTGTCTAGACTCTTCTGTAGCTCGAGCTGAAAAAAAATTTAAGCATCAATAACTAATATACATCAAAATTGAATTATACGATGACATAAAATTGAATATTCGCTTACCGCTAGCAAATAGTCACTATGTTCATCCACCGAAGGCGCATGCTGGTGATCTGGAGTAATAAGTCCCTACAACAATGATCAAAATAAGAATTAAAATACATACATGAATATTATTATAAAATTCAATACAAACTATTAAAATTAACTGATCTCTTTTATACCTCAGTCAGTGCTTCAGAACTAGCTACTGCTGTAGCTACTCCACGATCCAAAGTATCACAAACAGAAGGAGTCTCTGATGTCAATAATTGAAAATGAAACAAAAAAAAAGTATTATGCAGTTATCAAGATTACATATATTTTTTACAACCCTACTAATGAGTAAATGATACCTCTATGAAGGTTCCACTGCGTCTTTCGGTGTGCAGTGTCGAAGTCGAAGCTCCAACATTCAACTAGTGCACATGTACATGAAAAATTATAAGATAACCATTCATATAATAACGTACTACTGACATGTTAATTATAATGCATTATTACATATAACCTGTGGACTCAATGGTGACATCACAAAGCCAGGTGAAAGAATGTGATCATCGTGCCTCTGAATTTTGATCATAATTTGTCTAATAATTTAGTCATTCATTCATTTATTAATTAAATATAGTCAAGTAAATCAAATTAACATGCAAATAAAGATATCTCAAAGAAAGTGGCACGATGCCCTTCACTGTCTATTGTGAACGTCGATGGTCCACCAGTGAACGTCTAATGCACATGCACAATAAGTTATGATACAATTATTCATATAATTGCATAATAATCAAAAATGTTAATTAAAATATTTTATTCGATACATACTTGTGAAATTGACAATGATGTGTAGAAGGGGACATGAGGATCATTGCCACTTCCACTGAATTTTCATCATAATCAATAGATACTAAATTAATTAGTTATTCTTTTATAAATAAAATATTATCAAAGCAATTTAATAAACTTGGAAATATTTATCTGTGTCAATGTCAAATGTCATATTTAGAAAACTATCAATCATCATTCCAAGATGCTCTTCCTCTCTCGCCAGTACCAAATGTGCACAAGCATCCACATGACCGACAAATATGCCCCCTCGAAGATTGACCATGGTCACCCTCAACTAAAAAAATGGCACAGTGAATGAGAGTCTGTGTCAGAGCACTAATCGTGCCTAGTGTGTCTGCCTCTACATGTTCCTTCACAACGAAAAAAATAGTAACATGATCCACCTGTGGCTTGCCAATAGGAACCCTAAGTGCGTTAGGGTCACGATGTGCCTCCGCTCGATCAAATGATAACCCCCCTCCTCTACCCTAAGAATCTAGATAGTCAATAATTTGGCACCTCCTTGAGTACAAACTCACAATAGAGTTTTCTCAAGAAATATATAAGAACCTCATGATTGTTACAAGAAGGCGAATCAAAAACCATCCACCATCTCCCAAAAATTATTTTTAATGTCTTCATTTAAGCACCAATGAATTGAAAACCCCCTTCTTGTAGTTCTAAGAGTATCTGTGTCCCCTGATTTTTTAAATAGCTGGCAAATGTCATCTTTTGTGATTTTTTTCTTTTTTATGTCCGCATAAGATAATTTATTTACATAATATTGCTTTTGTTCTTCTCTTTTATCCCACCATAAATTAATTTGCCCACTAACTGAGCTTACATGTGTCAAAATTGCTTCCAATGATTTTGCAAGTCTTTCCCTTCTAAGATTTGTACCACTAAAATCTTTTAACCTAGTAATTAAAGATTCTAATTCTTTTTGTCCTTTTTTATTTTGGTTCATCAAATTTTGTTGTGTTCCAAGAGGTTTCTCGATTAGTGGAGGCAATTGAATTTCATTTTCTTCATTTGGTTCTTCACGAGAAGACGAAGGGTTTGGTGGAGAGTTTGGTTGAGGGAGATTATTTCTTCCTGACAATTAAAAAAATTTAATTTTAAAATCTTCATTACACACAAATTTAAACAAAAATAAATTTTAACAAAACAAATTGCTACAAAACTAAAATTTTAAAACAAATAAGAAACATGGGCTGTAAAAACACTTACCTCTTCTTCTGGATTGAACTTGACGATGTTGTGGAGCCATTTGATGGATGAATGAATGAAAACAATGGATTCACAAACCAAAAGAAAAGTGCATGCGCGTTTGGGAAGCCCTTCTTAGCTGCAAACATGAGTTTGAGGAAAATGAGCTTTCCAACCCACAGCTTTAGCTAAATAGGCTTTTTTCAGAGCACTTGCGCGCTATAAGGCGCACACACTTTGAAAAACACTAAAAAAATATTTTTCAAAGCACGTGCACCCTATTTTGGATTGTCCAAGGCTTGGGCAACCCAAGCCATAGAGCACGCCCTTTAGTGCATACACACTATGCTTGATGGGGGACCAAAAAGCAAAGTGACACCTTTTTGGCCCCCCATCTTTATGCATATACTCCTACACATGCATATAACCATTGTTGATCCTATCTTTAAAAAAAATACATGAGTTAGCTCTTTTTACTTTTTTTTAAAGAACTCGTTCTTCAATTTCTCACCCTTCAATTACATTCACAAGATTGTCTCCTCCACGACATCAAAGGTTGATCCATTTGTATGTATTTAAAGGTCTCCTCTTTAAGCACATTGTCATCTTTAATCAATGACACTTGCAATCATTATCAATTCCTTACTCTAATTATTTCAATGTAAATAAATCCTCCTTCAATCAAGATTCTGGTATGCCGGGCATCCCAACATGATGAACACCACAACCACACTGGAACAGTTAACCAAGTTCTTTGTTCTTTGATCTAATCACTTAATTTCCTGGTCGCATACTGTGGATGTATTTCATCATCCCTTTATGAGATTTCCATTTTTTTTTATCGAATTGCATTTCTTGAGGAATTTTTTTAAACATTTCACAGACCTGTGCTTCAACACTCTGCAATGTCTTTCAAAGCATCTCAAGTTATAATAGTAGCCAATGCGGTACCTAATGCCTTGGAGCCATCATTGCATTCAATGAGGTTGATTTCTTTTAGGCATTTAATCAAATAGTTTACATGCCTTCTCTGTATCCACATTTTGGATACATAATTATATATCAGAGCATTTTGAATGACAGCCTTGACCATGTACAATTGCCTGAGAGCTTCCAACGGCTTTTCAATAAATCAATATTGTGCATATCTATTCTTGCAGTCACGCAAACTCATGAAATGAAGTCGCTCTGAGGCCTTCTATCAAATAGTTGATTGTCATTGTCTTTCTCATGGAGTTTCTATAGTCTTTTCACCAAATCCATTCTGAAAATCTTGCAATTATTGAGATATTCGGTCAAATAGATAGTTACCATGCCCAGTCTATACATTCACCATAACCGATTTTGAAGAATATGAGTTGCGACGAAAGAAAACAGTTTTGCACAAATATCATCGATATAAATGGCATCTTAACAAATACGGTTTCAAGATTGTTGAAGATAGCCTCCCTACAGCATAAGATAGATCTTCAAATTACTATTGTGTGGTAGACTATATAAGGGAAAATCAACGATCTGATCTTTTGCATTCAACACTAACATTGCAAGTTTAATTTTTTTTAAATCTTTGCAATAAGTTTTCAGGCATTCTGAAGATAGCCACCATGAGCATGAAGGTCAACCATCAACATTTCATAAACAAAGTTTGCAGTGCTTCGAGGTTGCTTTATCAACTCAGAAATGTTGAGAGCTTCCTTGCAATTCATTTGTGCATGCTCTGCGAACCTTTAATTTCATTTCTTGAGGTGAAATTCTTTGTGACATTATGTCAAATTGTTCATGCGCCGGCTATAACTCCACATTCAACATACATGCCAATTGAATTTACTGATAGTTTCAAGAACCCTGTTAATGACTCTTTTCTGCAATCTGCAGTCATCGATTTCCAACGGCCCACATTTGTTGAAGATTTTTGTATAAAATCTTATGTGCCTTGCTTTACACTTCCCTACCGGCTAGCGCGAGGAGGATGTTGGTAAAGTTTGCTTTTACACTTTGTATGGGTGTGATAAAGGTTGTAAAATTTGGCTTTATACTTTAAACTACGCATTGTTTGAAGTTTCTAAAGCCTTTTCAACAAATGGATTCACTACGAATCTTGGAATCACCATATTACATGGAAAGACTTCTCTTTTGAAGCAGATGTGAAATTCTTTAGGTATCGTGTCCATACTTGCACATTTTGATTCCTTTTTCCAGAGATGACAATGACAACTCTTTGATATGATACATTCCTATGGTAGTTATAATAACCACCCTCTCATTTCGCATTTTGGCTTCTTTTACACTTTGAAAACTTAGCAAATTGGTTGATCATAGTTATAGTAACTATTCAACACTTTGTCCTTCGCACCTTTCTTTCGCACAACATCATACATAAAATATCTCACAACACTACACCGAATGTTTTATCAACATTGTTCATATATACCATCCGGATCACATAATAGGTCGGCCAAACAAAGGGAGTAATATGTGGGCACAAGGTCAACCAAAATCCTAAACAAGAATCATAAGCAAAAAGAGAAGGAGATGTGTGGAGATCCACACCAAGTTGGCACCTTTCGAAAGAATTTGATAAACCTTCCACAAACACTGCACATTACCACATGTAGAAATTAGCAATGGACCCAAAAACAAATAATAACAACCGGGAAAACTCAAAATCCTTAAGCAAATCTTTCAGACCACAGAATTGCTTCAGACCCAAAAAACAAGTAATAACAACGGGAAAACTCAAAATCCTTAAACAAATCTTTCAGACCATAGAATTGCTTCAGACCCAAAATAGATCGCCAATCCATTTACTAAGATTCAAAATAGTTAACACGGTCATTTTGCATATTCCAAAGTAAACAAGACTAGGAAAGTAGTCCAACCAACAAAAGACGTCTGAGACAACAACAAATCAACTAACACCTTCCAAACTAAATTTATCATCATATGACAAGTAGTATATCCACTTCGAGTGTCCTCGAAAACCTTTGTATATAGATTTCATACAATCACATCACCATCATCAAGGTAAAACTACATATAGACCGAAAACGTCAAACAATATGACAGTCATCAACACAACTAGAAAATTGATCAAGGAATTCAGCAACGTCATCACTAGAGGACTAAATACAAACAGGGTCTCCTCCCCACCATCGTAATGGTATATGTAACACAATTGGAATTTTATATTGTTAGATGAACCTCTTCCAGACCAAGCAAAAAGCAGGTGTAAAACACATATTTTGAATCGTATCTACAAAAAGAACTTCCACCAAATTTTCTACTATCCATATCAAACAAACTAGTATAAATTCCTTCAGACTATCAAACTAGTATAAATACATTCGGACCGTCAAGTAAGGTACCAATAAAACTATCTATTTACAAAAAGAACTTCCACCATATTTTCTACTATCCATATCAAACAAACTAGTATAAATACATTCAGACTATCAAACTAGTATAAATACATTTGGACCGTCAAGTAAGGTACCAATAAAACTATCTATTTACAAAAAGAACTTCCACCATATTTTCTATTATCCATATCAAACAAACTAGTATAAATACATTCAGACTATCAAACTAGTATAAATACATTCGGACCCTCAAGTAAGGTACCAATAAAACTATCTATTTTGAAAGTATCAAAAAATATAACTTACACCATATTTCCTACTATCCATATCAAACAAACTAGTCTAAATATATTCGGACCATCAAGCAAGGTACCAATAAAACTATCACCAATGCTTCATACTTCCAACTTGTCATCAATCCTTCATCCTTTCAACAAATTTGACATCAACAAGAACAAATATCTACATTTGCAACAATCTCCCCCTTTGTTTGTCATTGTGATGGCAACACTCCTGAACTTTCTTAAAAAAAAAAAAACCTCTCCTCTTTTAGCATCAAGTACAAAGGGTAACCAAAAAAGTGTCACCAAAAACTTACTGCTACATCTTATACACAGATATGTACAAACATTTTTACCAAGAAAAAGAAATTAGCATCAACTGACAGACTTCTTGAGCCAAATGATTTTGAACCGCCTCTTTAAACCAACAAGAGTAGCATTCCAAGAATGCATAGTAGCAGAAAGAACCCTACTATGACTTTCACACTAAACCAGCTAATCTTCTTCAAAATTCGCATTATGCACTAACTATTCTGCATCACCAAGCATCTTTATGAAAATTGACGATTAAAACTCCAAAACATCTTTCAAACCACAAAATAATTTTCCTCATAAATCCTTCTGACCTTTGCCAAATGAATAGATTGGAGTCCACCTCATGTAATTTGTTCCTTGAATGTCCACTTTTATTGTTGTGAATATCAAAAGATTAAGCAATTTATGCAATCAGAGACTCAACGAAACCTGTATTTTCCTTGATCTTCTCTATGTGAGTAGGCCACAACAAAAAGTACTCAATACACATAAACAACTTCATCAATGATCTTTTTGCAATTTTTAATTGCACGGCTTACCTTCTGCTGTGCCAACTTGCATTTTACTGTCATGGACATCTTTTCCATTGATTCTTCAAGATCTTCACTTTCCTTGGTTGGAGCCCCAAAATGAGCAAGGTACACTAATTTTTTCTTCTCCAGTACATCATCTTCCTTAAAATCAACATCTACAAGACTTCCTCAAAATCAACATCTACAAGAGCAGACAACTCTTGCAGCAATATCACTAATCAAAATGAGTTAGATTTCCACAATCTATGAGTCAGTATGCTACTTCTGGATTTGACTGTGTGAGCATATTTGCTAATATCACTGCTCTTTTCCACTTCTGAACACAAAACTCTAATCTTTGATTTCCTAGCAGAGGAGGTTTTCTATAGCCACATAGTCAACCTCTTAACTATTGCTATACTGTATATTTGACTCTTTAACAATTTCTTTAAATGTTCCGAATTTCTTTACTCTCATATCTTTAGGCAACTTTAGTAGCACCTCTGCAATAGACAACCATTTTTTGTTGCTTCATGGGCAACAAAGATACGCATGAATGCCTCGGTTCAACAACTTCGGTACCTGGTATCTAACAGACATCCTCCCACTTTCGTAGATCCCTAAAGAACTTTTGGACCAAATAACTATTATTCATCTTATCCAACCAACCCTTAATTTGTGCTCCATCAGGCATGTCACGCCTCCATACAACATTTGTTTGCTCCAATAAAGCATTTAGAGAGAACAAAAAATCAGGCACACAGAGATCCATACCTAATGGTATACATTTCTTTATTTTTCAGCATGTTGTCCACTAGTTGTCATCGAAGTTACTCACACAGGTCATATCGCTTATTTTCCTTCAACATCTGATAGGCGACGAATACAACAGTAGAAGTAGAACCTTCACTGTAGCAAGTGTACAACGTCACATTTCCAGTCAGACAAGCAATTCTTGCAACCATAGCACTGTTGCAGCAAGTCATGCACCTCGTGGTTTGTTTATTACTCATTTCAGACTCAAATCTGCACTTATCTGTATTTGCAGAGATCTGATCTGTGCATTGACATAGGTCTGACCAGCATTTTCGTATGAAATGCAAATTGGTTTGACTCTAAAATTTTGAATAATTGAAGTATGATCAGCATTGTAGACTTTATGCCAATATTCACGAACTTGTACATCAATTTACTTTATTGTCCTAAAGTATTTTCATTTTCAGAGATCGGTAAAAAGAAAAGCAAGAAAACTACAAAGTACTTAATTGGGTACATTGCAGATGATTAAAAGGTAAGCCATTATAGTTTAAAGGCAAATTCCATTCCATTTAAGTTTGGAAGCAATCGTTGATGCTCGAAATACGTGTGATACGCGGAAAGTTTTCATGTAGAATTTGAAGGAATCCATCATATTTCACATCATTATTACAGGCTACAAATATTACAGTTAATGGATTCTGTTATCTCACAACTTTCACAACAACTAATTTCAAAATCAGTTCAGACAATCTGGTATCAATTATGTAATCTAGGGAGACCACACCTCCCACTGCCACATTTCAACCGTAAAGCTTCCCGAGATCAAACTCACTCGACCTACTACCCATACACAAGTATCTTAAGTACTAACCCAGATCCCTCTTTTTTTGGAATACCGAATTCAAAAACTAGTACCAAATCCTAGCCCAGATGGCATTTTTTAATGAATATTGAATTCAAAAACTGGTTCCAAATACTACCGATATCCATGTATCAACGCCAACTATTTACATCTGATTCAAAAAAGAAACACTCAAAATTGATAAGAATTGTGTATCAACACATACCATCCATACCAAAGTATTGTATGGTTCTAAATATATTTAAATGTTAAATGTGCCAAGTATTTGATTTACACTTGTTCACTTTCAATTCTGTTACTACCTTTGAAAAGTTTGGGTTTTCCAATATATCCAAACTACAAACTGCAAAAAAAATCCATTAAACCCTATTACTATAAACTTGTATAAATGTAATTTGATTACCTACACAAAGCAAAACGTAGCTGGCTTTTAACTATATACAATACCCGTAGACAACATCCGCAACCACTGTTGAAATTCAGATTTTGGCCTGTAAATAGTTAAAAACCTTTTTTGAGCCAATGCCAAAACATTTTACCAACCAATGCTAAGCATCGGATACTCAAAAAGAAAATGCCCACCCACAAGCTTCGTCAGAGACTAATATATACACATGCACAGAACTAATGATATTATAAAAGAAATGCTGTAACATTCCACCTGTACTTGAAACAGCTTCAGACAATTAAAGCATCCGTACACTTTCAGAACAAGCCGAATGACGAAAATTCTTTCAGTAACTTCCTACTTGTTAGGTCAACAAAAAAAGACCAGCTTACACTACAACTGTTAAAGCCCTCTACAACATTTTGCCCTCATAAACCTGGACTCTAATATCTATGTTAATTTAAATAACTAGCAAACCACCAAATACCTTAATCTACGGGACAAATCAGAGTGAAACCCTCCTTGACATACTCCATTCAAAAGCAAAACATGCACTACTTATGAAATCAAACAGTAATCGTTAGGAAATGAAGTCAAATCTCAAACTAGTAATTGTAAGGAAATGAAGTCACATCTCAAACTCCAATACGTTTGAACAGGCTCTCAAATGCTACATCCGACACAGGGCTCACGAGTTGTAATGGGAAGGTTTTCTATTAGGAAAGACCAAAACATAATTTAGACCATCAAATTCATTTCGTCTAGATATTATATTGAATCGAATATTAACTGAACAGCAGGTAAACTCGAAAGACTTCATACAGTTCAAGGATAAAATTAAAATTGATGTTTTCTAAGTGTTCAAAGACTGTAATCAGATCAAATAAGAAAACCCCCGGTACAATTCATTGAAAGCAGGAGACTAACACATACAAAAATATACAAAAACTTTACAAAATTCCTTGATCACTATATGACAAGATTAGCAAAAGCTAACACAATTCCAACCGCACTGCGCATTTCTTTCATCTCCGTCACTTGTCTCAATTTTTCCATAAGCTGCCACAATTCCCATAGGACACGTGCCCATATATGCCCATGGAGCCTCTTCCGCCATGTACTATATTGTTTTTTGGGTCAGGATAGACAGCTGCATCGAATCGTTTATAGCTATTTTTCTCAACTATATTATCCTATCTTCTAAATTGTGACTGGCAATGTGCACAAGGGTATTATATATATATATCAAAATGTTGTCTATACATACATAAAATGTGTGCACTCCAACCTTGTCAAAAATTACCAATATTTATGTATGAATGCACAAGGACATATATATATACTTAAAATGTGTGCACTCTAACCTTGTCAAAAATTACCAATATTTGTGTATGAATGCACACTAGTCGTAGTAGTTGTGGTCCTATGGATACCAATAAAACTGAACAATTTCAATTAAAGTCTACAAATTAAATAAAATTGCACAACTCCTCCAATTAAGGTGCATTTGGGTAGGAGACACTCAAGGTAATGATTCATCCTCACCCTGAGAAGAATGAGGAGAGAGAATCACAACAATAGTAGGTATGTCATTGGTAGGCATAGAGGTATCATGTTTCATTCATTGAAACATATGGAATACATTAGGACTTAGGATCTGAACTCATAAATCTACCCCTTTATCTGAACTCATAAATTTATTAATGCACTATAAATTATATTTTTTTAATTTCTTTAAAATTAGTAATTGTAACGTAGATGGCAAGGAGTGAACATAATTGAAACGTGTCAACTGGTTGAGACATGGGCAACATCTGATTGACATCCAAAGCCCAAAACCTGGCTGTTTTCAACAATCCAGGTGAACAAAAGCCCAACTGTTTTCAATAATCCTGGAAGACAGAACCCGCCTTCGGTGTGGAGGTGGAAGTCTAAAACCCCCATGTTTAAGATCCACAAATTTTATCTAGGGTTCGAGTGTTGAGCCAATCAAGCAATTATTGCAGATTTAGGGAATCTTTCAATTGGATTTTACTGGCAATTTTAAAAAAATTACAAGGGCAGACTGATGGATTGGCAACAAAGGAGTTTTATTATATTTTTCAATTCTGAGTCAGTCCTGTAGCGGGCGAGCAACATTACATGTCCAGCCAGACAAGCAATTCTCCCAACCATACCACTGTTGCACCTAGTCATGCACCAAGGCCACTGTTTATACTAGTCATTTCAGACCAAAATCTGCACTTATCACAACATTTGCAGAGGTCTGATGTTCATAAGGTCTTATCAGCATTTTCGTATAGATGGCAAAATTGGTTTGACATTAAATTTTGAATAATTCAAGTATGAACAGCATTGTACCTATTGATGGCCTGTTAAGATCTATAGACTTTATGTCAACGTTCTCACACTTGTACATCAACTCTGGCAGTTGCATATCAATTCAGACCTTGAATTATCTTTATGTTCATATATAACATAGATCTGGACGTTTGATGTGCGACCTAGGGATTACACTAAAAGCTGAATTGATTTTAATTGGTCCATACATGCTATGTGATGTGTCTAAGGGATTGTGATGGCCCCCCTCCACCCCCTTTCCAAACACTTACCAATTAGTCTTACGTCGTGACTTCCAGAAGACAGGAATTTAGTATGAAGACCAAAAACAGAACCACATTGATAAGACAGCATTTGAGAAATGTGAAACGATAGACAGCCACATAAATCAATTTACTTATGAAATACTTGGTCTTCCATTTACTTCAGCAGAGACAATGCCAGAATAAGTAACAAGCCATAACAAATTTACATTGAACACAGGCAATCAATTCATCTAAGTATTTTATTCTCTAAACATCCAAGAATGAAAATACAAGTCAGGGACAATCAATTCATTCATCTAGCAGACCTGTAGGTCCAACTGTTAACCTTTTTCTCTTATGGTCAAACCTCCCCTTGGCAGATCAGAAACTCCTCTGATAAATGATCTGAATTGCTAACTGTCCAGCAATCAATATTCAAACAGCACTGTTACTCTCTTACGATAAAATATTTACTCGCAACAATGTCCACCCAAATCACGAGCTGCAGATCGTCTCTTCCATCAATGACAGAAAACTCCCATCCATCCTCTGTGGCTCGCCCAAAACCAAAAAGCACACTTTTTTCCGTTAATCATTTCTTCTGCCAACTATCGACTTCTTTATCCAAAAAAGAAAAAGACCCACAGCTGATAACTACCACTGATAACTGAAACGAACCCCCAGCTATACCCATATGGCAACAAAAACTTAACTGAAAAAACATAATAAATAAACCAAAATTCAACAGTAGACGATGCCCCTGCATGAGATTGTTTCAGTATTTTCAGTTGATTGTGTGCCAATCTACTTCGTGGTCCCTAATTAGCTTTCATTTTTAGAAATCGGTAAAATGAAAACTCACTAAACTACAAAATACTAAATTGAGGACAATTCAGATGATTAAACGGTAAGCGATTAGTTCAAAGGCAAATTCCAGTCCTTTTAAAAGGTTGGAGGGAACTGTTGATGCTCAACATTCGTGTGATATGCAGAAAGTTTTAATGTTGAATTTTAAGGAATCCATCATACTGTACATCATTAGTACAGGCTACAAATATTACATTTAATTGATTCTGAAATCAATGGGAATTACATCACTTTTACAACTTTCACAACACCTAATTACAAAATCAGTTTAAGACAACTTGGTATCAATTATGTAATCTAGGGAGACCACACCTCTCACTGCCACTGCTCAACTGTAAAGCTTCCCAAGATCAAACTCACTCAACCTACTATCCATTAAAAAGTGTCTTAAATACTAACCCAGATGTTTTTTTTTAATGAATACTGAATTCAAAAACTAGTACTTATTTTTTTATGAATATTATTGAATTCAAAAAACTGGTACCACCACCAATAATTATGTATCGACGCCAGCCATTTATATCTGATTCAAAAAAAAGCACTCAACATTGATAATAATTGTGTACCAACACATACCATTCATACCAAAGTATTGTACGTTTGTAAATATATTTAGACGTCAAATGTGCCTGGTATTTATTTATATACTTTTTCACTTTGGATTCTGTTAATATCTTTAAAAAGTTAAGGATTTCCAATATATTCAAACTAAAAACTGCAAGAAAACCGATAAACCCTTCTATAAACTTGTATATAGACATAAGGAAATGTAATTTTATTACCTACACAATATAACCATATAAAACACCCGTAGACAACATCAGCAACCATTGTAATTCAGATATGAGCCTGTAAAAACCATGTTTGAGCCAATGCCAAAACATTTTTCCAACCAATGCTAAACATTGGTTATTTAAAAATAAAATACCCACTCGCAAGCTTTGTCAGAGAAACTGTAATATATAAAAATGCACAGAACTAACGATATTACAAAAGAAAGGAAATAACATTCCGCCTGTACTTGAAACGGCTTCAGACAATTAAAGCATCCATACATTTCCAGAACAATCCGAATGACAAATTATTTCTGCAATTTCATACATGTTAGGTAAACAAAAAAAGACCAGCTTCCACTACAACTGTTGAAGCCCTCTACAACATCTTACCCTAATAAATCTGGACTCTAATATCTATGTTAATCTAAATAAGTAGGAAACCACCATATACCTTAATCTACAGGAGAAATCGGGTTGAAACCCTCCTTAACATACGACATTCAAAAGCAAAGCATGCAGAAATCAAACAGAAAGCGTTAGGAAATGAAGTTAAATTCAAACTCCAATACGGTTGAACAGGCTCTCAAATGCGACATCCGACACAGGGCTCGCCACTTGTAATGGGAAGGTTTCTATTAGAAAACCAAAACATATTTCAGACCATCAAATTCATTTCGTCCATATATTATATTGAATCGAATATGAACAGAATACCAGGCCAACTCGAAAGACTCCATACTATTCAAGGATAAAATTAAAATTGTTTTTTTCTAAATACTCAAAGACCGTAATCAGATAAAATAAGAAAACCCTCGTACAATCTATTGAAAGCAGGAGACTATCACATAAACAAATATACAAAACTTTTACATAAGTCCTTGATCAATATATAACAAAACTCACAAAACCTAACACTACATAAAACCAGAAAAACCAAATTGCAAAAATCATAAATAATTAAGCAAAACCCTTTATTTGATATGAATCCAAACCTAGAATAACATAAATCAACAAGAAAAACTAAACTCTGCCTTTAATAAAAACATACAGAAGCCCCACAGAAACCCTCACAAACCAACATATTAATTAAAATCCTAATTAGCCTCAAGTTTCTAAAACACCAACAAAACTACACATTCGGACTCCAGCCGATTTATGAAAATAGAGTGCCTCAGAGGTAGTGACAAATTGCTAATTCAACATGTATTATTCAGATAATACGTGCATCCAGTACATCACTGGCACCAAAAAAAACTTCCTGACCAACAAACAAATCTTCCTTTAACGAAACATCAACACTTTGGCCATTGAAACCAAAATCAGAATACAGAGAAAACAAAGCTTTACTAGCACCGTAACTTAACAAGCTGATTACCCGCTCTTGAGATTTCAAAGACATCCTAAACATCCGTATGAATTAACCCCAACGCACCACAAATATCAAGAACATCTACATCGAGCTTGAAACCCAAACCTTATGAAACCCCCACTGACCTCCCGAAAACCCTATCCCGCAGTAAACCCTAATTAGGTTTTATACTTTCACCATGAAGTTATTTAGAGGTGTTCCACTTTTTCCCCAACCCTCTAGAACGGAATATCCGGGGGCTCAATTTTTTACACTATTTTACTTACTATCATTCACATAGGGTCCATTTGGTGCATAGAATATGGGCTCCAATTCTGGAATTAGATTTTCGGATTATTGAATTCTATGTTTGTGTCCATCCAAACAAGCAGGAATTGGAATTTCAAAATTTTAATTTTGCCTACAAAGGGCATTTCATCTTTCATTTGAAAAGGTGGAATTAGAATTTGAGGCTCTAATTCCATTTTTCAAATGCTAATTTTCAAATGTCATCAGGTCCACATGCAAAGAATAATTGTTTTTGAAGTCCGCTAGGGCATTTTGACTGTTCGCATTTTCACCATTCGCAATTTCATCTTCACCGTTCGCATTGCGGCTACATTCTGCAACTCCACCATTCGCACTACGGTTTCATTTTTCATGACTGGGAGTAGTTTTTATTTCACCAGCATATGCCATTTCTTATCATTTGGGTCTGTGTTTTTTTTTTATGAAGGGTTTCCGCTCTTTGACCCACCCTAAACTGCAAGCCTTTGACAAAATTGCAGACCTTTAGAAAATAAAGTTGTACATAGCTATGTGTACAGTACATGGTGGTATACTGCTTGCGAGAACGGGCTCTGGAAAAGAACAAGGTACAGAGGATTTCACAAAGCGTCTGTAGACACAAACTACAGAGATACAATTTGTACAGACAGCCACATCTTAAGTTATACATATAACCATTAGCAGCACTTTTGTGGTGCTTTTGATCAGACATCAAGAAGCTATTGCCCCTGTTGTTTCATTGTTATGGAAATTGAGGAGTAAGAGTAAGAACATGGAATGAAATGGATTTCTTTGATGTTTGAAGTTTCTATGAAAATTTCTCTTCCGTTCAATGCATATTCCAATTTTGGCATCCAAACGCCCAAACTACATCTTCTCAGTCATCTTCTGAGTGAGCCAAACAGGTCAACACATATTCCGGAAATCATTTTGAGGATATGTATCTTCCAGAATTGCAACATCTTCTAGAATTGACTATATCTGCCATTTGGTATTCCAGCACCCAAACGGATAGGGTGCAATGGGTATCCCCAAGAAGTTGGGGAGGTCAATTAAGGATTTTCTTTTTTTCTTTTTTTCTTTTTTTTTTGTATATATTTGTGTAGAATGTGTGGTCAAGTGGACTCTCTCTCCCCCTCTCTCTATCCTCTATATTCTTCTCTTTATCTCTCTCCATATCCCTCTCCATCTCTATATCCCTATCTCTCTCTCATTTGCTCCTCTCCCTACATCTCTCCTCTATATCTTTATCTCTATTTCTCTCTTTATCCCCCTCTTCTCTATATCTCTTTCTATTTAATCTCTTCCTCTTTTTCTTTCCCAACTCTACCTACATATCTCATTAATATAAAATATAGTATCAAAATAGCTTGTTAGTTTTCTTTCTCTTAATAATTAAAAATAATTTTAAAATCACATTTCTAAAATTCCCTAAAACTGTGTGTCGAACTTATAGATAGTCGTAGGAGGTGGGACTCCCTCACTAGGTCATAAGGGACTTTAGTCTCCAACCATACTATTTAGTGTTAAGAGTAAAATAAGAAAATATAATTACTATAAATATTCATCCAGTACAAAATTTCCCTCCCATGGCTACAACACAAAACAAAATACATTGAACAAGAAAATTAGCTGACAAAAAGAATGATGAAAATGAACGAATGGTCATGACCAAATGGGTACTTCTATATATCTCTACTTTTGATGTATCGTCACTCTTTATCGATCTATCTATATCTCTCTCTCACACACACTCTATTTCTCCCCTCATATCTCTATCTTTATCTCTATGTTATTTGTAAAAACATACTAGACACTTATTAATTTGAACTGTGGAAAAATCATGTCTATTGTGTAATAAAGAATTTAAATTAGGCAAAATGTTGCATCCAATTTGTTAGTTAGAGGATATGTAATGCCCCGCCAAGGAACCCAACATAAAATTACCTAAAACAAGTTTCTATGTTTACAGAATAATTTTTTTCTTTAAGAGTTAACAATCAATAAGTACATTAATGTGGAAGCAATACAGTGTAATACAAAACATACTCATAAAAATAACTCGATACATAGATTATATTTCCCAAGGGTTCCTTAACATATAAATTATGTATACATTAATTAATTACTTTAGACTGAGTATAATTACAAATTGCATATATACAAATGAATAACAAGTACAACATCATATAAATGAAACATAAATACAACTGATACCATAAGGTATACACAATGAAACATCATCTACTCCACAAATTGCAAGGCATGTAATAATAACTAAATACAAAGTATGAGTACAATATCCTAAAAGATAAGAGCAAGTCTCCTATAATGATAAACAAGGAAGAATGTAATAACAGCAAGGAACATCCAGCACCGGTTCAAGAATGTCAAAATCTCAATGGTAAAAGAAACACTACCACCTAACCACATGGAACCAAGAAGTTCAATCCTACCATGTTGAGGAGATAACATCAAACCCCACTCGGATAACAATACCACAACCAATCATAATGAAGAACTAAGCAAGTGATCTTGAAAGCTCTCTATCTCAAAGGGTGCAACTCAATTGTAAAGGTAAACAACTAATCCAGAGGCAACCAACAAATGTAGGAAACCTAAGATGTATATAGGGAAGTGTCATCATATATGTCTAACCCTTGAGTTTTGTCCTGGTAATCTCTCTAGACCCCCTGACACTCAAGTGACTATATGCAGCATCAGTAAACCTCTCATACGGACAAGGTTACTAATCATGCAAAACTTCAATCAAGCATCTTCTCCCACTCTCATCCTAGTTAAGACCTCAATCAAGTACTCAAGTATGGGTGAGGAACATATCTTATTAATTCATTTTAAATCCCCTATTGGTTCACAAAATAGATTTTATGCTTTGAAATCCACCAATATACCTATAGATAAATATTCATGAGTGGTTAATTCCAAATATAGGGAAATATGAGGCAATTGGACCAACTACAAGGACAAGATTGCCCTTTGCACTTTTGAATCTACAAGACCAAGACAGGTACACCTAATCCAGCTCAACATACAAGATTCTACAATTTTCTCTAGATTTTAATAACAGAAAATGATAAGAAAATACTAAATGATGACCAATCATTCATTGATTCTCAATTATCATATAGAACATACAACTTTATAACCACAAATACTCAAAGATTTATGGATGGTTATTTAAAAATTCTAGGATATAGCCAAACCCAACCAAACATAAATCAATGTAGAAAATACTTGTTCCCGACCAATGTCTTATCCATTGGACAATATTTATAGTGCAAATGTAGAATACAAAAACTAATTGATGTCAATGATTCGTGACCTACTATACTACCACCTTATGACAGTATTGATCCACTCAATCCAAACTCATACTTCTTATGAAGATCCTTGTGCAAACCAGATGAATTTATATTCTATCCAAAGCAATTTAATTTGATCCCAGATCAAAACTAACGAATAAAAATATACACATAGATAAACTCTATGCAATGAATCACAAAATTCATAACTCAAGAAATGAACACACGAGAGAGACCTGAATCTGAAATATTTGTATTACATATGCTGAATCATGTTCATGTATACACTTTACTTCAAGATATGAACTACTATAATAATCATCAAAGACCTGAAACTTTCTATTTCTGTATTGACATAGTCTAATACAATCTGCTATATCCCTGACTGAAACCCTATAAAAAAATTTATCTCAGTTTTCCAGCAGCTTCTAAATGATCTTGGGAATCCTTTTATAGATCAAGGATTGCAACAAGCTTTAGATCATTTTGGGAAAGTAAGTCGTCAACCACCAAAACTACTTGTGACAAAATGGGGTTATTACAGAAGGGATGGTCAAAATCTCAGAGATATTAGAATCAAATTTGATTTACATTGTAGGTGTAACCCTAGTAGGCGAACCACAAGGATGATATTTGCTTCATTGAAAAACCTATTGCCCTCAGCCTCTCACTTAATAGCAGGACTGTCTCACCTACCTCTATATGAAAGGGGCTTGAATTTCTCTGATGATTTTCCCACACCATAATCTCCTTCTTCTAGAAGAATGTCCCTTGCAATATTAGATTTAGCGATGATCAAAGAAAACAAATCAAATCTGATCAAATGACACAATACTCATTCATCAATTCTCTACCTGTTATTTTGTCCTTTCCATCTCTGCAAGATAAATCAGATTAGATAAAAAATCCAATCTGTCTAGCTCACTGACTCCATTAACTTGTCATCAATTTTAACTAGGAAGCGCCAGATGTTATCATGTGATTGGTTTGACCCTCCTTTCTTCTCAACTCATATTATGACCATCGCTAAGTCACCATGTCATCAAACACTTTGTAAAGAATTCATCATATTTCAAAACTACAACTTCAATGGGTAAAAACAAAGCATTTTGCACCTTAAAACAAAATTCAAAACAAAGTTTTCGATCTAAACCCTCTTAGCACATCATGCGGTTCACAAAAAGTCAAAAAATCTATGACCTCCACATCACTCCACATAGTTGTTAAATCGACCAAATAGAAAGCAACACCTCAACTCCACATGGTGCTCAGGCCCCACCTTTTTTCTCTCTATCAAACTGGACACGCCTCACTCAGGCAAGATGCCTTGATCAATATCTTTCTTGTAGGTTTTGATCATGGGAATATGCTTACCGTCTGATAAAAAATGATCTCTCCATACTTTCTCACCTTTTCAAACTGCATTGTGTGATGTCATCTTGGACAATGTCATCAAGGCGTGATGCCTTGATCAATAATCAATGAGCAACTCTTAATCATAGGATTACACCTACTATCTGATCAAACTCAATATGACATCGGTTTATCTTCTTCAATATCAGTCCCATAATCTCAAGGCAAACACTTGTTACTTAGGCATGATCCTATGAATACTAAAAAGGTATGCAATGTTGGTTAGCATCATCACACTTGTCGTTGGATCAAACTTTATCTGACTGATATCTATCTCCTCCTTTGGCCCTGGCCAGGTCCCACCATTAGCTACATGTCACTCAGGTGCGATGCCTTGAAGGGTAAATACTTCGCATCTTCTATTCACGAGATCGCATCCATCATTGGATCTAAATGGATTTGACTTTCTTTTAAAACGTTACAGAGACTTTAGACCTAAGAAATATTAAATCATGGGTCCCACTAGGCTTTACAAATTAACAAGACTTGGCCTTTTCAACAACAACTTAAGACACATGCTTTAAAACCTAACTTAAGTGACTCCCAAAAAGTAACAAAGAAACATAACAACTAAGGGATACTTAGGTTTTAAAACAAGGAAAATAATTAGGGCTTGGATAAAATAAAACCTAGGGCTTCATATGAACAAGACCTAGACACAACCTTAATAGGCAAGATTTGAACTAGGAAGATATTTGTAGTCCTAACAATAGCTCTAATTGGGGGTGTATGTCTCTTGAAGGCATAACAAGATTCTAGGATCTTAGGGTTAAGTGAACCACCTACGGAAAGAAAACTACTCTACATCACACAACTAAAACAAACACACAACATGAAGAAACACACCTAAAAACCTATTGTTCATAGATAATGATAACTTCAAGAGAAGTAAAATTTTAGGAATTGTTCATGAACTAGTAATTCCAAAATATTTTCAGTTAAATCCTTAAGAATGTAAGAATCAGAACCCAATTTACTATCAATGATATATGGTCCCAACCAAATAGGATCAAATTTATCATGTTTTCATTTATCCTCTAGTCTGACATTCCACATTAAGACCAAATCATCAATCTCAAAACTCCTTAAAGTGTTTCTTTTGTCATATAAATTCTTACATTTGAGCTACAACTTGATATTTCTATCATGTGCCTCCCTTCTTAACTCATCCAACTGTATCAAGTCATCCATTCTGGTCCTCATTTCATCATCCAACTCATCATCATAAATTTGTTGGCAAGTGATATTTTGAGAGAACTATGGATCACTTGAGGGTTGTCATTTATGGCAACACATATGTTATAGTGATTGCATGTAATAAGTATGAGTGTTAGAGACACAATCATGAAAATGACAGTACAAAATCGGATTTACAGTGTACTACAGTATTGTTTTGGTCAATGAAGACAATATATGCTATATGATGGCTTGCGAGCTTAGAGCAAGACATTTTGGGATATGTATGATCTTTAGTTAAGGTTGCATGTGTTTTGGTATTGATATCAGTAAGTTACAGTGATATGAAGGCATGCGAAGATAGATGAACAGTGAAACATGGCATATGAACAACGACGATGATTGAGGAAATGTTAGATGGAATATTGTATATTGCCGATATTTTGGTAATACAAGATCACCTACTCGGTATTTATTATTTTCATTAGTAATGATTATGTTTTGTATTGTATTTGAGAGTCAACTAGATGACCGAATAAATATAAATAAAGAGTGTTTTGTGAAAGTGATAGAATTATAAGATATGTATGAGATATGGATGTGAATTTGGGATATCAATAATGGTTGATAGAAGATACGATATAAAGAATTGACATAGGTTATTGAGAACTATAACTTGAACTATCAAATCATAGCAGATGCTTGTATTGTTCACTCTTGAGAACACTTTTTTAACTAAATTTTTTATTGTAAGAGTTGTAAGAGTTGTAAGCTCACTATACCTTTAACAAGGTTTTGTATACCTTTAATAGGGTTGATATTCCTATAGCAAGTAAATGTACTATGTAATACTTAGCTCCTAGTAGGGTTAGGTCTCCTAACAGGGACATTATACTTTAGTGCATATTTGTGGGTACCATCCCCGCCGGGGTTTTCCGTTGGCCAGGGTTTCCTCGAAAACAAACAATGGTGTTATGAGTTGTGTTATTTTTTATGTTCTTTTAATTTCTACAATCATATGGTTTATAAAGAATTGGTTTAATTTGAATAAGTGTTGTAATACTGATTCACCCCCCCCCCCCCCCCCCCCCTCAGTATTACTCAATCCTAACAATTGGTATCAGAGCTATTGGCCCTTGTAGAGAAAGTCTAATTAAAGGAGATCAAAATAGATTCAGAAAGTTTGCAAGACAACTTTGAAGCAACACTTGATGACTTGGACAAAGAAAAGGTTGATAATGGTGATTTGAAATTCAAATTAAGAAGAGCAGAAGGTTTTATCAATAAACTAAAGGAACAAATTGAACTTTCAAGAAGTTAGAGACAAGACCTTATGGAAAAGATCAAGGAGGATTCAAACAATGATGCATCAGACCAAGTAAAGAAGCTAGAGCAAGAAAAAGAATAAATTAATATTCTAATGATTAAAGAGATTCAACATTGAATAGATGTAAAATGGATTCACCTCTATTCAAATGTAAAGGGAAGGGGAAAATATTAAGATCTATTCTCAAACCCAAATTCCCCAAGGAAGAGATCCGATTTGATCAACCAAAAAGGCTAATGCACAATCGAATCAATTTATGGAAGAGAGTAGGAAGAGAGAGAGTAAATCTAATATTTCCCTATGAATGGAATTTATGCTTGGAATATGAAATAATTGAAGTACAACTACTAACCTCAAAATTAGGGCAGATCTGGAAAATGTTGAATTTTGGTGTCTGTGTGTACTTTCTAGAAAATCTGAAACTTGTCTTGGATTGGAAATGCTAAGACAAAGAAAATCCAAAAATCTTTCCTCAAGATGGCTCAACTCGAGTTTGACCCTCATAAAAGGTCAAATACCACATTCTTTATTTGAAGTCTGATTCGAATTCTATTCGCAGATCCTGGAAGATGGCTGAAAAGGGTATCCAAATTCGGTCTTAGATCCGAAACTCCGCACTTGTACTTGCAAGAAAATGGGGGTTTTTGTTGTATGGGGGGTTTGCCTTAGTCAAACCCTAGTTTGGAATCAACCTTAATATTGAAATTGAAATGGAGAATGCTAGCAAGTAGTAGAAAAGGATCTAACAATGAAGCTATGCAATTCAATAGATATGCAATTGTATTTGAAATGTAAACAAGTATATTGATATGAAAGCTTGAACTCAACAATAAATGTAAATCAAACCTCCATAATTGTATGCTTGGAATTCACCTTGATAGAAGAATGAAATGGATCTTGAAGATGAACAAAAGGATCTTGAAGGAAGATCACACCATCATGATGGTTAGATCTAGGGTTTGAATGATAAATCTTGAATGCTTGAACCAAATCCCTTCAATAGCTTGAATGCTTGAATCCTTGATCTTCAATGGAGAACTTGGATCGAGAAGAAGACTTGAATGCTTGAATGAATGCTTGCTTGATCACCTTGAGAGCTTGAGTGCTTGATTGCAAAACTTGATTGAGAGATATGTTCTCACAAAACTTGATGATGAAAATGAGAGAGGAAGGCCTCCTTTTATAGTGATCTAGGGCACACTCCTTTAGATGGGCCACCTTGGAGAATTAAATCACAATTAGGTCCTCACCTTTAGAAAATATACCTAGATTAAATGCAACTAAAGGATTTACCATCCTGAAACCCGAAATGGCCAACCCGGAGGTGGGAAAATAAATTTCCCGAAAGCCCAAAGCCCAAAAATTAAGGATCTGGAAATTTTGGAGAAAGGGATCAAATTTGACATTGACCCTAACCTAGTCAGGGTCGAGCTCGACCCTGACCTAGTTAGGGTCAACCTAAGACATTGACCTTTTTCTTAGGTTGACTCAAAACTGAATTAGGAGCTCCTAGGGATGCCCAAAAACCTAGAATTGATGCCAAAATAGGATAGAATGTCAGGAATAAACATAAAATCCTATGATTACCAAGATGAAGTCCAGGAGGATCCATTTCTAAATCCTACCTAGAAAATAGAGCCATGGAAGAGGGAAATTCAGGAGAATCCTTAAGATCCTAACCCTAATTTCACCTAGAATGAAGCAGAAAAGAAGTGGAAAGCAGGGAGACAGCCAAATCAAAGCAAAGACCAATTCAAGGCATCCAATATGACCCCAAAACACTTACTCGAAGGGCTAAACACTCTTAACATAGAAGTGCTTCCATTTTAAGATGATACAAACATGAAAAGGATGCAAGATACAAAGTTGAAGAGACTCTAAAAGGAGCAAACACACATATCCCTGAGAAATGCATATTGAACTTGATCACTACAAGGATAAATGCTTGGAATTGGAGAAATACAATCAAATAATTAAAGGTGAACTCACTCAAGCCAAATTACACATTGAGAAGTTACATATGACCAGTGATAAGATTAATGAACAAAGAGAGAGAGAGAGAGAGAGAGAGAGAGAGAGAGAGAGAGAGAGAGACCTAAAGGAGATATGACTGGAGTTGGATACAATGAAGGAGAATGTTCTAAAACTCATGAAGAATCACATGAAGCGAAGGTTGAAGAAAGACCTACTCTTGAGAGACCTAGAGATCAGACTAGACCTTTCAGAGGTAGATGTTATGGATGCAACAAACTTGGACACATGAAAAGAGATTGTAGAGGTAAAGGCCCTTTCTATGTGCGTGAAAATTGTACATATTTAAAAAACACAACACATCAATAAAACATTATAGATCAATGATAAATAAATAAGCAATCAACAAATATATCATCAATCAGGTGATTTACTACCTTCTAAAAGATGTGAGTATGGTATTCTCAAATTATGACTAAGATCAGTGACGATGCAACGCCTAAACGAACGATTTGAATGCAAAAATAATGGAAATGAATACAAGTTTAATCTATATTTTTGTGATTTTATATGCAATTATAACGATGCAAGCTAAATGTATTGATCTAAAACTTGATATCAATTGTATGAATCTAAGTTATGGATGCAAAAACAAGAAATAAATGATAGTAATGAATCTCAAAAGTTGCACAATCTTTCAAGAACTCAATAGTATAGTGTTGTTGTTTTCAAAAATTGCACACTATCTTTGTGAAGGACTGAGGCTTGTTTATATAGAAATCCAAATTTGAGAACTCATGGAAAAACCAAAAATCACTCCTTCATCAACTTGAATTGATTGGCAAGTAATCAAGAAATTACAAATAGTTATCTAGTAAAAATTATGTAAATCAACTTTTTAACTCATAATTGGAAGTTGAGATCACTCCAATCTACTTTTTAACTCACAATCACATGTTGAGTTTAGAAAGTTAACAAAATGAGTCCAAAAGTTGATTTTGAGTTTAACTACTTTTCTGATTTTTACATAGATAATTGTGAGTTTATTTAATTTCTATGTGTTTTATTCTCAACTTGACTGGTTTAATCAATTAAAGAACTAATTTATGGGTTAATCAATTATTTAATCAAACTTTATCCAAAATTATATTATTAAATTTGACAATTTGATTTTAATCAATTAAATAAATATTCAATCAATTATTTTTGAGTTTTTGATTTATTGTCAAATAAATAATATTAATTAAGAATAATTTTAATTAAATCTAATTAAATTAATTAAGTGGCCAAATGAAGTTTAATTAATTAAATACATAACATATTCAATCAATTGCACTTAGGATAAATAAAAATAATATCATTTATTCCCAAATAATATTTAATTAGAGATAATTAGGATAGATTAGGAATATTCTCCGATGCAGATTAGTGACAGGATCGATAAGGGTTTTGATAATTCAATGTGTAGATGTGCCTTGGGTTAGGACTTTAGGGTTGATTTTGATCGATTCATTGATGTAGAGGTTAATGGAATGGAAACCCATTTTTGGGGTATTATATTTTGTCCCTCTTTGAATTACTGTGTGAAGCACAATGGTTCAAAGATAAATCTGTTTGATGAGATCCAGACTCAATTATGTGATGGAGAAACTGATCCTAGTTTGATTGACCAATTCCGATGCATAAATCAATTGGAAGATTTGAAGATGCTGATTCAAGTATTGATTGACTAAAGAATCAAGGTGATGTCAACAATAACAACTCTATACCTATGATTACAAATAAGTGATAAAACACCTGATTCTGAACTTATGATTATCAGGAATTGAATATCGTGACTCTAGACCTGCTTGTCCAAAGGAATCAAAAGGATACCAACTATGAACCCTTCAGTTATGAAGAATCAAGGAAATAACACAACTGAACTGATGGTTATGAAGAGCTGATACAATTTACAAAATTAAGAGAATACCAGATTGATATAGATTTCGATGAATCTAATATGCCCCAAGCAACGAGGACTTTTGATGAGTCGATAATTAGACATGATTGTTGTCTTGATTGTTGAAGAAGATTTCATTGACATATTTAATTAATGATGTGTAATACTATGCCCCCTTTGGGATGAAAATTAAAATCTAGCGAGGAAGCTAACGTGAATGATTAAACGCATCATGATCAATTGTAGAAGTGGTTGTACACGTTCGAGGACGCATTCTACATTGTTTAGAGGTCATGTTGACTAAGTTTGACTAGGTTGACCAAGTTTGACCATGGTTGACCAAGTTGAAATTTGAAAGGTTTGATGTTAGATGATCAGATAGGTTGAGTTCTAGATTCTTGTGAGTTTGTGAAGGTCAATTATGCAAGCAGTCGACCGTCCTAGGTCCAAAATTTTAAATTACATTTTTGACAAGTGAAACGATCTCAGATTTTGATTTTGATCCCGAAAATGGGTTTAGGATGTCAAAATTAGGTAGGGGTTCTATTTTCATGCAAATCGGAGCACTTTGAAAAACTAGGTGAAAACCTATATAAGGCCAAAAGGGGTCATTTTCAAAACATTTTAATCATTGACTTTTCAAGATTATGTGGAGCCCTCTAAGAGAAAAAATGGTGGTCTCAGTCTCCTTGCATTGATTTGAGCATTCTTAGCGATATCAGTGGATTCAAAAGTATGAGAACCTGGTAAGTGGACCTTTGATCCTGTTGGAATGAAAAAATACAACATTGATTTTTGAGTACCATGTTAAATTTCTGCAATAGGGCCCTATAAATGCTTTTCATGCATATGTACCCGACTGTCATTTTGAGGCCTATGAAGTGTTACAGGTGTTTAACATACTTCATTTAGTATGTGCATGCATTTCATGATGTTGTTTTGTCATCTTGAATCATTTGGTGAAGTCCCATTTGCAGCACTTGTCAAAATTTGAAAATCTGTCTAAGTGTTAAACAGAGTAAAGTAGCCCAGTTTGCCTTTGAATATCTTACGCCCAGAAATGCTTCATGACCTGCCACTTTGAGGATGTTTAGTATGCATATCAAAGAACCTATGTTCCAATTTTCAAGTTTTTTTGAATCCGTTTGATTAGGTTTCGAACCCCTCAAAGTTGGTAGTTCGCTGTTGTCACGCACTTGTGCAATTGTTCAAAATTCTGGAAGGGCCTGTTTGAGCAGCCATATCTTTGACCCAGTTGACCCTATGGAGAAATTTCTTTTTGCGTCATATTCTAGGGGTCACATACTTCCAATGTTCCAATTTTGAGGTCATGATGAATCCATTTTCTCAGTTTGCAAATGCGATTCCAAATGCAATTTTTGCTGTTTTGCAAGTTGTGAAATGTGCAAATTAGTCGGTACCCTTGTTCAAGATGTTATAACTTCTGATCCGTGATTGATGAGCTTGAATGGGTTGTACCACTATTTTCTACTCTGAAAATTCTACAAGTATGCCAAGTTAGAAGTCTTGACGAATCCTCTAGCATACTTTCTTGGGGTCATTTCATATGCAAGAATCTCTATGTCACTGTGTTTTCCAGTTTGAAAATCTGAGAGCCTATCTTTGCCTGATCGCCAAATGCGCTCGGTTATTCGTCATGAGCCCTAATTGTAGAATTGTATTCTCTGTATGACAAAGAACAAATGCTCCTATTTCCAGATCCTGATATCATGTTTAGCCTAGTTTTTTAAAGCCAAATCCAAACTCAGCTTCTATGTTCTTCACAATTTTATATCCTGATTTTATTTAACAAGCTGACTTTGGTGATTATTTGCAAATGGTCATTTGATCATTTTGGAAAATTGGTTATGGATCCATAATCCTTGTATGAAGGAGAATCAGTGTTTGAGATTCTGGTTCTTGAAAGTTTGAATGGGCCAGTTTTCAAAGCCGATTCCAGAGCCAACTTAAGTGATTTCAGACAGTGCAGACAGGCAGTGTTTTTAAGAGGGCAACTTTGGTCAGTTTTATCTTGTGGCTCAGATCTCTTTGAGATTTCTCCTTTGATCATCATACTGTCATATTGGGGGTCAATGTCTACTCCTGATGGTACTCTCCTTTCAGGCCGTTTAGTCAGTTTTTTTTTAAGCCATTTTTAGAGGCCACTTGGTGTTGGTAGGCATTCTTGTTGAGGTAAAGGGAATGAAGGGTGCAATTGTAAAATTGCCATGATTTATTCTGTCTCCTTTTGAGTGATTACATTTTGGAAAGTATGAACTAAGTGTTATACCTTGTGTACAATGTTTGCAAGAGGGTGTGTACGCTCAGCAAGGACAAAAGAGTTAAAAGCGGATGTTGATTTAAGGGAGCCTGGTTTCCTTGTCATTGACACTCCTGAGCATGAATCTTTCACAATTTGAGAACCCTAGGTTCCGGCTTATAAGATATTATGATATTGGTTGTCTATATTGTGTATGGCTTGGAACCACGGACACTTGAATCCTTAAATCTCCTAAAATTGTGGCATACACCTTTGTGGGTGCTTTGAGTATGATGGACAGGCTTTGTGGTTGGAAGGCCTTATAATGGGGAAGAATTATGTTGGGCTTACTTGAGTCATCATGTTCCTACATGGTATAGCAATTTGGTGGATGATATGTTAATGAAAAGTTTAAATATCCCAGTTGCTCTTAGAGATTTGCACCAACAAAGGTTAGCTAAATATTGATGCTAACATTTAAGAGGAGGACATGTGAAATATTTTTGTGAGAAGTTAAGGAATGCACAAGAATAGAGAACAGTGAAAGAGGACGCATTCAGAGGGTAATGAGAGGCAGGATGAAGAGGCATTTGCAAACTTCAACAGACAACACGGGAGGGAGTTGATGTCGCTTATGAAAGGAGCTATGCAAACTAAGAAGGGGAGTGATAGAAGAAAATCAGATCATTAATGAGAAGCTACCTAGCAAATGGAGGAGAACCAGTGTGAATGCTAAAGCACCTTCCAGTAGACTCACGCATTTGCGATAAAGGAGACTTACTGGTATCCTTGATTTTAACTTGCTGTAAAATCTTAATTGACCTTCCTAATAGCATTGGCGAGCTATCACAGCTAAAGCACTTAAGTCTGAGCTAGTGAGACAAATTGGAGAGCCTTCCACAAACAATTGGCAACTTGTCAAAGTTGGAAAAGCTGGATATGCTGAGTTGTTCTTATGCATGGGCGTCAATTCCTTATCCCATTTTGTTTCGGCCAAAGCTCTGCCTTTTAGGAGAGCTTGCGAAATGAAAAAAAGAGATCTGTGTGAAATAAAAAGAGGGATTGCAGAGAGGGGTGTGTTGTGATTTTCCAAATACGTGAGGCAAATAAGGTGGAGGCTACTAGGCCAAAAATGTCAATATGGTGGACTCCACGCACCAGAGAATGGATACTCCAACGCATATAAAAGGCACATCAAGGCGTGATGCCTCAGCTACCAAAGGTGGAACGAAGACCTGGAAAATGATGGAGAATAGCTTAAATAGTTGGCATCGTTTGGTAAGTAGACATGGGTGCTTCAAAGGCTTCTCTGATAGGGGATTGATTGGTTACGACTATAGATGAAATAAGCTGCCCAAATGTTTGACTCGAGGCGTCATTGAGTGATAATTTGGGAATTTCCAACCCGTGATATGCAGAGTTTATTTCAGATGTTTTAGTTCCTAGTTTTTAACCATATGCAAACAATATAGTACACCAGCATAAGTATGTATTGGTTGGGTGCATTTGGGTTTCAAAACACATTTTCCAAGTATATCCCACATGCAGCGGGTAAATGTCTTTTGTGATGTTTAAGTATCCCATCACTCACTTTGACTTGTAAGTAGAAAGCCACGAAGGCTATTGGCGGGCTTCTTGCCTTGTAAGCTTATTGTGTGGTGGGACCCACATAATTTTGAAAGGAAGCACTAAGGGAATCTTTAAAACACTAAAAACCATTATCCCACATCGCTCCTACTAGGCGGATTTATAATGTTTATATGTAGAAGCCCACACAATGAAGGTAAATTAAAACAGAGGAGGCTCTGCCAGCTCACGCAACTACTCAACGCTACCTCGGTTTTCATGCCCGTGCCCAGACAAAAGTAAATTTTGCAAAGTGCCAGAGAGGAGGTTGAAGAGGATGATATGTGTCATGCACTCGTGAATTCACGGAATAAAATGGTGGTTTCTACAAACATCTAGTAAACTAGAGAGTACTGCAGTCATGAGTTCTCCTAGTGTCTAGTGGTCAGAGGCAAAAATTCAGAGAATGGGAGAATGCTTAGTCGCTAGTTCTCCAGATCTTGACAGTTAGTGAGGTAGCATTCCGCGATTCAGAGATGCTGCAGTCGCATGTTCACTGAATAGTTGGCGGTCAAGGTAAAACATCTAGCGACTTAGAGAACTGCTTAGTTGCCTATTCTCTAAATTCCCGACAGTTAAGGTAAGACATCTAGCGAATTGGAGATTGTAGTCGCTAGTTCGCCAAATCAAGTCAACCCTGTGCACTCAATAGCATTGTGACACTTGGCACATGGTTGGAGCCCTAGGGAGATATAAGGAGAAATAAAATATTTTTATAATATTTTATTTGTGCATTATGCGTTCAAACTTCAGATTTGAAAAATTAAAGTTAAGTGAGATTCTCTATAGTTTTGACTATAGAATATTTTAAAACTTTCAAAATATTTCATGTGTTGCACATTCTACAAGCCAGGGCCTGATTTTTCAAACTAATGCTGGAGGGGCGATTTTTGTCCAAAATATAGAATGTGATATACTGTTGGAACTGGGAGAATCTGAATTTTCCAATTTTGAAGTCAATTTATGTGCAGGTGTTCAACGGTAGTTGCTACAGGAGGTTTTGTATTTTCATAATGATACTTAATATCAGGTAGTGGTTTGAACATTTTAAGATCAAAATTCAGTTAGGAGAATGTCTGATATGTTTGTTGGCTCCTAAATTTTAGGATTATGTTCCTAATCGCATTATTCTGCTCCTTAATCAAATTGTGCATGTGTTTTGATGGAATTCCAAAGGCATCCTTGTTTTTTATTTCAATTACAAATTCCCTCAAAATTTGAAGATATTTGGTGCATTTGAGAGGTAGAATATAGGGGATTTGATTGTCAGTTATAGAGAGAGATGCTTGGTAACTTTTGAAAGAAGTTTTCAAAAGGTACATGGTGGTTGCATATATTTTAAAGGACTGACAGGTGTCAGGGACAAAGATTTTTCTCCATTGTCCTATATCTTGTTTTTCTCTGAATTGTAAAAGGGATGTTGAAATTAATGCCGGAGAGCAGCTTCCAGGCTTTAGTTTTTGTTCTCCTGTGTTTCTTTGTTTTAGAAATGTATAGTTCTAGATGATTTTAATGAAAATAAAGGAATCCTGATTTAGTTTTTTATTTGATGTCTTTGTGTTCATAATCTGAGTTCTTGTGTATTGGTTTGTAAGGCATGTCAGTACACTAGTTACAAGGTATCTATGGGTTTGAGTTTGAGCTTTCTTCAAGGAGGGAATAAGTCTTAACTTCAAATTCTGAGAATTCTAGATTGGTATACGAATTTGATGTCCAGGAACTGGAGTGAAAAGAATGGTTTGTAAGGCATCCCATTTAGGTTTTTGAGTTTAGAGTTATAGTTTTCTAGGAATGCATGTTTGTATGACTCTGTTGCCCAATGAACAAGGCACTGATCCCGGTTTGCTTTGCAGTTTTCATCATCAGATCTTTAAACCAAATTCATCTTTAATTTCATGTTTCAGAAGCATTCATGTTTATGTCTTGTGTTTCTTGAATACAAGTATTGTTAGTGATTCTTTGAAGAAATGAATCCATGGGTTAACCTGCCCGAGTTCAAAGCTTGAAGAGAAGAAGGAGTTTATCCTTGTTGTCACATTGGCCATTTTCCTAGTTCTTAGTAGATCATATAGGTGGGATCCTGTATAAGACTGGTTGAGTCAAACTCCCATGTTTTATAAGTCTGAGAACCATCCACTGATTTTCACATCTGCATAAAGGGTTTTAGCTAGTAAGTTATATGTATGTGGATCTTATCATGTTTTAGGTGCACCCGCCTAAGTGTGTGGAACTTGAAGCAGAAGGAGGATCAAATCCTCATCAATTAGTCTTTTCTTGCCCCTCAATTTGCATGAACAAGCATATTTATGTTACTAGACAAAGATCCCCAGGTCTAGTTTTCATATTTCTCTTTTAGAGTTGAAGGATACGAGAAAAATAGCTAACAGATCCTTTATCTGAATCAATTTAGCATGTTTTAATTGTATTTTTAGGATTTTTAAGTCTTTTACGCATTTTTAAAATTTTGCTTCACTGGTTGTCATATGACAAGTGGTATAGTGTTGTATGACAATCCAAGTCTAGTTCAAGTGTCATCTCCGTTCATGTAGTGTGTCGTATGGGAGATACCCATCTGTCGTACGACATTTCATCAAATCCCTCACTTGTCGTATGATAACTAGTGGATTGTTGTATGAAAGCCAAATGTCATATGGGTGTATGTATAGTGTCGTACAACACTTGACACTAGTTTTTAAATTCTTGAATTGTCATATGAAAAACAACAAGTGTTGTTAGGGTACTTAACGAATTTTTTCAAAATTTTTAGTTGCTAAGTTAGATTTTTTGGCATTTAATGCACCTTCTGACATGTTTGATTTTTTAATTTACGTGCATTTAGTGTAGATTTGGATCAAGTTACTGATGTCACTTTCGCTTCTACGCTTGCAGATGAGGTATCCAGATATTCATGTGTGTGTATCACATCCAACCACTCAAAGGTTGTGTCTCTCTCTTCTAGATCCACCTAGAGTACACATGTCATCCTGTGGTTTTGAGTACCTCATTGGTTTGCCCAAGATTAGGGTGAATCATAGATTGATTACTACATTGATCTAGAGGTTTCATTCAAAGACCCAAACTTTCCATCTCCTGACGGGAGAGATCACTATTACACCTGAGGATGTTTATCACATTCTCTGTATTCCGTTCCATGGATCACACCCTAATTATTTGAGTTCAGGGAACACAAGGTTATAGGCCTTCAAGACCATTTTTGGGGTAGATGAGCAGATAGCCCAGCAAATACCCTAGGAGGCACTAGTGCAGTGGTATGGTTAGACACACCATTTGGAGTGTATCATTGCAGGTATGATTGGAGGTATCATCATGTCTGACCATCAACATAATGATTTCTTGATGGGATGGGCACCCATGGTTTAGCACCTCATGGCTCATCCTGTAGAGTTTGGTTGGGTCAATGCTTACTAGCTCATATATTTTTAGAGATGCTCGAGGTAGTCTACCATGAGGGTAAGATTTTTCCCTCGAGGGTTATTGTTCTATAGATCTGGGTATGGGAGCACATCCATATTTGTCAGCCCATATGTGGAGATGAGAGGCAGGCACAAGAGCCTCTCATATATAGGTATGTAGGGTATGTGACATAGGTTAGGATGGGGAGGATAGAGTACTGGCATCGAGTACCCAATGATATGACCATGGTCATCTAGTGACCATACTTACAGATTAACGCATGACCCATGGCTAGGGCACAGTTCAACTATTCTTGTTAGAGCCAGATATTGATAGGTCGATTGACCAACATCTTAGAGAGATTTTTGATTACTGGGGTATGGAGGCAGTATGGCCTTGTTCAGGACGTTTCCTAGTGTAATACCCCAAAAATGGGCTATAAGTTCATTAACCTCCAACATCTACAAATCAAGCGAAATCGACATCAAAGTCCTAATCTAAGGCACATCTAAACATCATCGAATCCTAATTGATTATCTTAAATTCTGCATCGGGGAATATTCCTAGCAATATTCCTAATTATCTTAATTATCTTTAATTTAATGATTATTTGGCAATAAATCACATTTATCCTAAGTTTGATTAATTGAATATTTTCATATTTAATTAATTAGATTTAGTATCTTGCCACTTAATTGTGTAATTTGTAATACCCCTCGTAGCTTATTACTGTTGAGACTATGTTTTAGCTAATACTATTTTACTTTAGTTGATTAGACTAAACATATGTTATATTTATATTGTGGTGTGTTATTTGACGATTATGCTTTGGAGGTTAATTATCATGTTTGAACTGGAACAAAACATTATGTGATGGTTAAATTTAGTAATGATGGATTTTATATGATGTTTCATATGCATGTATTAATTGATGTAATTTAGATGATTATTCATATCTAGTACTTACCCCATACCCGCATGTGTATGGTATCATGTTTGTTCTCATGTCTGTCTTCTTTTCTAATTGACGTGCTTGTATGGTAGAGGAGGAGGTGTAGTTACCTGCATTTAGTCGGGTCCACACGTCCTAGCCATCCCTACCATTGTCTGTTGTTATGATTATATATGCACATGTACATGCAGTGGTTTTTATGCAGGTTGCAGGTACCGGGCATCGACTTCCCTGGCTTGACAGGATGAGCGTGCCCTTATGATGTCTCAATGGCGGAGAAGGGGAGTTAGCACTCAGGCCAATCCCCTAGCCCAACCTAATCGTCCTAAAACCACAGACGAAATCTTACTTGACTTACCTGATTCGAATTCGTTCTAGCAGAACGAATCCGATATATATATTTTCCCGGTTGAGCATGATATTGATCATAGGTGTTGTTCCATGTTGATGTCGTATTTTGACCTTGTAGATTCATGTTTGATTTCTGATAGCAAATTATATTATGTTGGCATATTAGTAAATATAATGTTATTAGCATGATATAACATAATCAGATATATATGGTTACCCTATGCCTCTTATAATAAAAATATTATTAATTGTATATACGTTAATTTTATATATATGTTTATATATGTTTATATAGATACAACTTATCATGTATTTTGAAATATTGAGTGACATAACCTAATTCAAATGATAAATTGGAAATAAAAAAGAAATGAAATTCATAAGAGGAAATAAAATGAAAAGAAATTTACAATTTAAAATTGTTATATTTTGGGTAGTTGACTTGAATAGTAGGGGGAAATAATAAAATATTTCTACCCCCACTTTCCAAGACAATTTAGAGGGAGAAGAGAGGAAGACTTGTCATTATCTTTCATATGTAAAATTTAGAGAAGAGAATAGAGAGAGAAGTGAAGGGTTGAGGAAGAGAAGAGAGGGAGAGTAGAAGGCAATTTGGGAGCTGATCTGGAAGCGGCTGAGAGTTCAAGCTTGTGGGTTTGAGAGGTATTCTCGACTGGACTTCATCAGCCTACTTGTTGAATCAGGTAGGGTTTGAGTTCCCTTAATATGCTCTAAATTAGTTTCAATTCTTTTCCAACAAAGTAGAGGATACACTTATCTTCTCAAATGAAGTGTGAAGCAATAAACAATTGAGATTTTAGCTTCCAATGTGAAATTTTAACACCTCAACATACAAACTTCTCCAATTCAGTCATTAGTGGAAGCTAAATTTGAAATGGGAAAAACTTGTTATTTCCAAACATAATGGAACTTAGTCATATTTTGATCCAATGTTTGCCACAATACTTATTTATTAGATCATACAATTATTCCAAATTGAGGGAATTAGTAAATCAAATTGACAATCAAATTGGGAAACAAATAACATTATGTATGGGATAGCAAAATAATCTAAGTGTTTCAATGGAGAAAACCAACAACAAAAATAAAACTAAGTCTTTGAACAAATAGACATTTCCAGCTCTCTGGAAAATGTATGGGAATAATTCCCATACACTTTCCAAAAACACAGTCATTATTATATTATTTGTTTGCCACCTAACTTCATAAAATATATATTATATAGTTCAAAATATTAGAAACTTAACCATCCTATGAAATGGAGGATATATTAAATAATAAAATAAAATAAAAGAAAAATTCTATCTTCCCAAATGAGTGGGACCCACGCCATCTTGAAGGATTGAAATTTCAATATTCATAAATGAATAAATATTTTAAGTTTTCCTTGCATAATGACCCAAACTGACATGGTAATTATGGGTGACAAAGGGGTGGTCAAATCATGTTTCTCTTACATTACCTTAACACTCCTCCACTTGATTTTCGCACCACCTTTGGCAATAAAATATTCAATATATTCCCCACCTCCAATCTTTCCATCAAGGGCGTTCAGCATGGGGATCCTCACTTTGACCTTGAAATTGCCTATGTTTACATTACTTTTTAAATGCATTAAACCACCTCATAAACTTTTTCAAGCTTTCTTTGCCATGGTGGGTGGCGTACTTGGGCTTGAAGCCCACTTGGAGCATGTTTTAAATAAATATTTATGTCCTTTTTGACCTTCCTTATCTTGAGCGCCTACCTCCTTGGAAAAAAATCTATTTCCCATGTCTTATCAAGATTATGGGCAAATCAATTAGTGTGCAGGCTTTTAATTGCTTGGGGTGGCGTGAGATGTTGAGAGAAAGTCTTTTCTTGCATTTAAATATTGTTTTTTTTTAATTCCTTCCCAGCCAACATGGACGCCACTTTGACAATTGCATGATTTTTGAAAAAGGTTATTTAGTTACCATGATTATTATGTGGATATGGTAGTTTAGTTTAGGAAATATGGAGATAAAAGAGGTTTATAAGAATTAGAGCCTAATTGAATTTGAGTAGGTACCTTATTAGAATGCTAGTCTAGGAGTTAAGTGGAGTAGTAAATTGATATATTTAATTTATGTAAGTTTTATTTAAAGATGTGTAATGCATTTATAATTTGTGGGTTTTATTAATTAACACATTAATAATTATAATTAATATTACATTGTAACATTGGGAGTTAAGGTATGTTCATAATTCTTAAGTGATATAATATAATCTTTTAATTAGATAATGAACGTATTCTATAATCAATAAATACATATATAATAAGAAGAGATTAGTAATAGCTTGTCGTAGTCGATTGTTGGGTTAACTAGTTCTTTTTAATTAGATAATATATTGAAATTATTAAGTGGGATTAGCATGGTGTCTTAAATTTTGTAATCATGATGTTCCATTTTCATCCTTTTCAATAGATTATATGGACATTGAAAAATATTTATAAAGTAGATTAGAAAATCACGTATGTATGAACTTGCTATCTTTGTGAGCAAAAGGAAAATTTACTTGTTAAATGATTTTTGTAACTTTGTCTTCTTTACGAAATGTTATCTCATTGTGTTACGATGTTCTCTTACTATGTAAATTGTATGTGCATGTGAATTATACTATTGATGTAGCCGATCTGCATATAGGATAGATGACCAATTAGGGGTGAAATCCAGAGGCCGGGTATATGTTGTGGATATCAGTTATCTATGTTGTAGAATGTTTTATGATGCAATGTGGACTCTGTTTTCTATTGCTTGATGGAGAAAGTGTAAATGTGAGATCATGGTTGAGATGTCTATTTGATCTTTTGATTATTACCTCCTGGTGGATTAATTTGAGTTAGTGGCCAAGTGAGTAAATGCTTTGATTTGTAAATATGATTTATTTGGTTATCTATTTATTTGGGCTTATCTTGATTTATGTGGCCACAAACCAGGATGGGTGTTGATTGAAACTAGGGTAGGTTATCTAGATGTGATGTAGGGGGTGGCTTGCAATGGATCACTGAGGCCCACAAATGGCTGACGGATCATCCATTGTCAAGTTTCTTAATTCCAGTGATAACATTATAAAAATTGATCTAGTTAGGAGAACTTTAAAAAAGATAATTTGAGATACCTCACCCATGCCTTGAGTGCTAGTATAGACTAAGGATGGATGCGGGAAGATGCTAGATGCATCATCGATATACTTGTCTTCATGAGAGGTATCGATGCCACGTATGATCACTTGAGTGTCGTCGGTTCAGTGAGGAACCTTCAAGACTAAACTCAAGGGTGGATTTACGTGATGACACCTTCCTACTCACACCGTAGATATCCTACGTAGGTCAGTACCTCTGGTAACCCTTCTACCCTCTTGTATTAGATATATTCTTCTAGGTGGTGATTGGGATTGGTCCTTAGTATGTGCGTGGGCCTGGTGTTATCTCCCTAGCATGGTGGGGTGGACCTTTGGGTTCCACATGGTCGGGAGGTAGTGTACTTCTCCATTGAGACTATTGCGGATATCCTCCATCACCTGATTGTTACTTGGATCAGATTAACACCATTGTTGCAGATTCATGTATCAGATGTTAGATGTTATTATCTTGTACTTGTAGGAGGTTTATTTGATTATTTATGATCCCTGCATGGATCCATGTTGCATTTGATAATTGTAATTGTATTAAATATCACCACATACCCTATGACATGTGTAGTGGATGTAGGTGTCATATGATGTAATGTAATTAGATTTAGAGAGATGTACTTACTTTCATTATGTACTTAACTATTCTTTAGCATCAGATCATGTTAGTGTAGTGTTTGTTAGACAACGTAATACTACATTAGGGACCCTTGAGAATGAAAATGAAATGATGTGTGTATTCAAATTCATGAATGTAAATCATTGTGATTCTATGTTCAATGTGCATGTTAACTTTAGTAAACAAATTATTTTTTTTGTTGCATAACTTAGCATAACTTTAGTGTAATTCTCTTGGGTTCCTTGGCGGGGCGTCACATAATTAAATTTAATTCTATCTATTATTAATTGTATTATTTAATTTTGACAATAAATCCAATATCCTATGAATAATTGATTAAATTTTTATTTAATTAATTAAAGCAAGTTGTCATTATTTAATGATATAGTTTTTAATTAAAGTTTGATTAAATAATTGATTAACCCATAAATCAATTATTTATTTTCAAAAAGCAGTTAAGTTGGAAATAAATCACTTTATTATTTAATTAATTCATAAATAAAACATGCACAATCATAAAAGCAGACAACTATCAATTATCAATTAAAGCTAAACTCTATTTTGAGTTAAAACTTAACTTTTGCATGTTTTTGTGAATTAAATTATCTTTATTATCAGATAACTCAAAAATCAAGCTGAGTTAATTTGAGTGATTTATGGCTTTTTTTCATGCACCTCCAAAGCCTTGGATTTCTATAAAAACAAGGCTCAGCTCTTCATAATTCATCTCTCAATCATCTCTCAAATTTGCATCTATGAATTTGCATTCTCACGCTGTCGAGTTGGAGTCTAAAGAATCATCTTTGCGAATCCAAGCTATTGTGAGATCTTTCTAGTTTTGAGCATTGCATATCATTTAGCATAGATTCATATCATTGTTAGATCAATTTCTATATTAGCATGGATTCATATCAGTTTATCATTCTTATTGCATAGAAAATATCAAAAATATAGATTAATTGCATTCATATTTCATATCTAGATCAATTGCATTCAAATCCTTCATTTAGGTGTCATCTAGGTCACTGATCTTGATTACAATCTAAGAACATCAATCTCGCACCTACTAGAAGGCAGTAAATTGCTTGGTTAAATTAGATTTCAATTTTGCACGATTTGATTATAGCTAACCTCTAATGTTTTACTGAAGTGTTGTGTCTACAGATAAGGTACAATTTTCACACACATTTTCTAGCGCCCATCGTGGGGCCCTAAAACGGGCTTCCCTTCATTTCTATCAATCTTCTATCATTTCTCTATCAGAACTCCCCTGC
Source organism: Chamaecyparis obtusa (assembly GCA_027943335.1). Classification (NCBI taxonomy): domain Eukaryota; kingdom Viridiplantae; phylum Streptophyta; class Pinopsida; order Cupressales; family Cupressaceae; genus Chamaecyparis; species Chamaecyparis obtusa. Next base: position 423,751 of record BSBK01008357.1, on the reverse strand, counting down.
TGATGTCTGTTCTGGTGGTATTCTCAGTAGGACGTTATTTTTTGTTTCAAAATTATTATTTTTGGCACTTTTTCTATCAAAATTGTCTATATAGTGCAATTTTTAATTTTGGTCTGTACAGTGTCGTATGAGTTTTTCGAATTATCGTACGATTTTTTTGGACTGTCGTTTCATCAGACACCCAGTGTCGTATGAGTTTTTCAGACTGTCATTTCATTGGCCACCCAGTGTCGTCTGGGAGCATACCCACTGTCGTATGACAGTTGACTGAGTATCATTTCATCAGGCACCCACTGTCGTTTGGAAGCTGGATTGTCATTTCATCATACACCCAGTGTCGTATAAGTTTCTGGACTATCGTCTGGGAGCATACCCACTGTCGTACGAGTTTCAAACTGTCATCTGGTAATAGGCCCACTGTCGTATGAGTTTTCAGACTATCATCTGGTAATAGACCCACTGTCGTATGAGTTTAGGCATCAGATTTCAATTGTTATTTCATTTTTGCAAGCAGTTTATTAGATTTGATTTTTGGATTTTGACTAACAACTAATCTTAACAGTTGGGATTCTCTATTTTTGATTGACTCTTGCTGGTTTTGATTGAAAAAAGTGTAAAGTTTGCTAAAATCAGGTAAAAATCTACTAAGCACGTTGCAAGGATCTCAGGTATTCCACTTGTGCTGATAATATTTTGATTTGGGCTTAAAATAAATCTCTCGTGTGTCTAGCTTGGGTGATTCTTTTCATGCTTTTGTTTTACACACTTGCATAATTGATACTAGGTTGTGACCCCTTAAGGATTCATTAAGTAGTCTCAGATACTTGTGATTGATCTTGATTGCTATCTTGGGTTATTGGACTCGCTAATCCGCCGGCCCCTCATTCCGCCCCATGGTTGCAATCTCAGCACCATAAAGGGGAGGGGTCTACAGGAGAGAAGCGTTAATTGTTCCACTAGGCAGCCCTTTTGTGCTTTTAGGAACTCACTTGTTTTCTTAGTTGGGGATTTGTTTTTAGCTTGTGTGAGGTGTTAAGTGTTCCACCTTGTGGACTCATCTCATATTCGCTTTAAGCGTTAAGTGTTCCTCTTTCTGCTTTTTGGGTACTTTTTGGTAGATTTGCTTTTGGAAACATACATCTATGCTCACATAGTAATTAGGCCCTATGAACACTATTCATGATTCTTGAGAGATTGGATTCCCAGTGAAATCCTTCTTGATGACAGAATCCTTGTAGGTAGGGAGGATACTTAGTGTGTTTCACATTCAACTTGGTTAGTGTGTCTTCTCTTATTGATCCATACATTCTCTCCCTGGAGAGGTTGATAGATCATGTGGGGTTGACATCACGAGCTTTGGTGAATCAAAATTGGTTAGTGCACCTTCTCTTATTGATTGATACATTCTCTCCCCGGAGAGGTTGATAGATCACGTGGAGTTGACATCATAGACCTTGGTGAAGCAAAACTTTATCTTAGCGTGTCGGATTAATTTGCTTGCTTTGTTTGGGTTAAAAGTGAAGAGGTATCAAAACCTTGGTTCTGGAGCCAAGTCCCCTTGTGGTATCATACTGTGAGTCACCTTTAGAGAGGGTTAACCATAGTGGACAATCCCTTCATAGGGTAAACTACATTGACGAAACCTCAAGCGGTAATAGCCATTTTTGTCATGGTAGTGACAGCCGCTATATAAATGTCCTTGTGGAAGAAATCTTCACAGGTGTGGTTCATTGTTGGGTTGTCAGATCTCCCTAGCAGCTCCTGAAAATTAAGTTCTCGAACTGTGTCAAAACCTTGGTGCGCCGGGATTGGAGTTCACCCCTTTGGATCATAAAAGTTCCAGAGTCAAACCATTACTAAAAACCCTAGCAAGGCCAAATTTTTATTTTATAGGGTATATGTGCGTTATTGCAAAACATTTTTGGAACATACACAATTAGCACTTCTGAGGATTAGAATGAATAAGTCACTTGATTGTTCATGTGCAAGGTTGCTTTTGCCCTTGTTCATTGTTTTCAAACATGCTTGAAATCACTTGCTTGCTGTTTTGCGTGCTTGTTTATCTATCTGGTTATTGAAAATAGACAAATCTGTTACAATCCTCCAATTTGGACATTACAATTTGCAAACAATTCAAATCTGAAAACTCAAAATTTGCAAAATCTAAAGTAAAATCCTTTTCTAGAGTCAAAAGTCATCTCAGGAGGTTAGAAAGTCATACGAGTTTCCATGAAGTGTCGTTTCATTACAACCCAACTGTTGTATGAGTTTTGCAACTGTCGTTTCATTACTACCCAACTGTCGTACGAGTTTTGAAATTGTCATTTCATAGCATACCCACTATCGTACGAATCTATAGAGTGTCGTTTGAGAAATTTTTGAAAGTTGTCAAAAAATTGTCAAAATTGCCAGATATTTAGCTTTTTCAGCCTAATTTAAAAATCTGTTGAATAAATCACTGTGTCAGGAACAAAGTAGTAGCTATTGAAAACCAGTACACATGTCTCAAAGAATCAGAACACAAGAGGAAGAAGCTCTAATCACCACTATGATGAAGCAACTACAAGCTATGCAAGTTGAACTTAACAATCTTAAGAAAGAAAAGGAACCTAAAGAGTTCTCCATGGAATCTCTATACTCTTTTCCATTTGATAAAGACTTGTACATGTCACCATGCCCCTGGACAGAATTTGAGCAACATGATAACTCTTATGATACCTCTTCCACGGAGAGTGACACATCCAACTTTGGAGACTATGATGACAGACAATATAATGATACCTATGACACCTATGTTCCTAAGAGGAGTCCTCATCGTGTGTTCCTGCTTACTGGAAATGGGATGTCACATTGGATAGATCATGATGGTGATCCATATGATTCTGATTTTGAAAGAGATTTTGATGGCTTTTGTGGACAATACCTTGATTATGATCCATCTACTATTGCTGAGGACTATAAAATGCATCGTGCTAGCTTGAAGCATCAATATTATAAGAGTCCTTCTCCTAAGGACTCTCCTACTAAAAATAAAGATTGTCTTCTCAAGAAAGATCATGTTAATGTTAGACCTCTGTCTTGTGATGGTTCCCTTCCATCCCCTACTTCCTCCAATACCCATACATTTCCTAAAGCTTCTGAGTCTTTCAAATCTTTCACAGAACCTTCATTCGACACAAGCCCTGATACTTTTCATGCGGTTCCCTATAGTTATCCTCTAGGGCTACCTCTTAAAGAAACTCAAGCTAACCTTCACTTGGATGCAAATACTTTCAATAATGATAAACCTAAAGAGCCTAAGCCTTCATATGCTATAATCCCTACTTCAGCTAGTCCTCCACCATCTCTTCCAAAGTCATCCATACAATCCCAACATGCTTCATTGTCCTTAGAAGTGGCTCCATGTCAAGAGGACTCTAAAAATGATGAAGAAAAGAACATAAAGAAAAATCAAGATCAAGAACCCTCCATGTCATCCACTCCTTTTCACGATGTCTCTTATCCACCTTAGGGTTCTTTTGATCCTATAGCCCCTTTTTCATGCATTCAACCATGTCTTAAGTCTTCTCCTAAGCAAGATCAAGCTACTACTTACACTGTTGAGCTTATTGGCAATCAAAATAACCTTACTACACTTGCGCTTTCCAAAGATGATACTTCCGTTAAGGTTGTTAAAAATGGTGTTGTTACTTCTAATGTTAAGCCTATTGAAAATCAAAAGAAAAATTATGCGCTTGTGCTATCCAAAGATCCTTGTCAAGATCAAAGTCTTCCATCTTCTTGTTCTACCACTCCATGTTCATTTCCACTTTCTACTCTTCCTAAGTCTTTGCAAGCTTTGAACAATCCTATCAAAGAAGGTGCTCATATTCAAGATGTCCACGATTCTGTTGAGAATTCTAATGCTCACTCTAAAGATGCTGATATCCTTGGTTGTCATATAGATGCTGATGAACTTGTTGATTATCCTTTTATGTCTTCCACTTCCATCCTTGGACCTCTTCCACCACTACTAAGAGCTTCACGTCTACCTTCCATCTTGGGTCCTTATGTCCCTTCACTTTCCCCTCCTAGCTCTCCTAATTCACCATCCATCTTGGGTCCTTACATCCCTCCATCTCCCATCTTTCCTCAAGATCAACATAGATGCATACCCTTGAATCCTTTTCATCCACCCACCCATCTAAACCAGTCATATCCTCTTTTTTCTTCCACAAGTCCCAAGTCTTTTGGAAGTAACTTGAATGTTCAATACAAGAAAAGAAGCAATACAAGAATCCATCAAAAAAAGAAGATCACCATGTCTCCTCTAATAGACATGGAAACATAAAGTCCAAGGAGATATCTAAGAAAAAAACTACAAGACAAGTATGGGTTCCAAAATCTATCATTGAAGATATTCTCTCTAGATCATCAAAAAGAAATAAAAAGCCTATGGTTATATGGATTCCAAAGTCTCTCTTGAAAGAGTCTGGTGTTGAGAAAAAAGTGAAATTGACATTCAAGCTTCCAAAGGCTTCCACTTCATCTTCTTCCAAAAGCATTCCTCCATTCCATGCGCCTAAACCACAACCTCTGCTATCCATTCGCCATATTCCTTCACGTATTCTTTCATTCATGATTCCTCCATCCTCTCACCACCCTTCAAGGTATGTGTTGATGTTGAGCTTGCCTTCCTTTCCATCTACCCTTTCACAATCTTTCTATGCATTATCCTTCTACCTTCTATCATTTTTCCTCATTTGCCTATTCCTCCTATCTTCCAACTTCACTCGCTTTACATAAAACTTTATCCTCCATTTTTCTCTTCCATCTCCCTTTCCCTATCAGCATCTTTGAGCATATCATTTTGAATCATTGGCATATCATGGTTTATCCTTTCAAGGAGCATTATCTAAAAAGCTTGCCTTCTTCCAAAAATTTTGAAAAATAAAAATAAAAATGAAAATGTGCCTTGGTGGAAACTTGGAAACAGGCGCCTTGGTAGCAAAAGTAAAGAGAAATAAATTCATCCTATGGTGAAAACCACTCCCTTGTGGCACCTTGGATAAGTACCATGATGAAAACCTGGTAATTAGGCATCATGCATAGTTCTTCTACATATTTCATCCATTCCATCTTCTCTCTTTGATCTTGACAATGTTGATCTATACACAAACATTTGGCTATCTTGTGAGCTATTTTACGATGATCTTGCTTTCATTCCCTTCTTGTTTAGTCTTCATATTTATTTTCCTCCATTCATTCTAGCCTTTCGCTATCCTTTTCCCCTTTGGTCTTGATCTAATAAAAGAAAAGAGAAAGAGTAAAACACGATGCTTCGACACCTCTTGACATGTCTACTCCTTTGGACTGCATCCTTTTCTACTCTTGCATTACACTTTTATGACTTATCCTATGCTGGCCTTTCATTGCTTGTCCAAATGTGCTTTACATGACAATTTTTCCCTAGCATGGGTATTCTTGAGGAGTTTTCCCTTGAGGATTTCTTCCCTTCATTCTCCTTCATTCGCTTGTCTTCTATCTCATCGACCAGCTTGCCAATGCCTCTTGTTCTCCACCTTGCTAGACATTGGGACTGCACGATATGATCTTGCTTGGGAGTTTGCAATGGAAAAAGATGCTATCAAGTATACCAAGTATCTGAACAAGTATAAGAACAAGTACTAGAACTAGTATCAAAACCAATATCAGAACAAGTATCAGAACAAGTATCAGAATCAGTATTAGAACAAGTATCAGAACAAGTATCGAAATCAGTATAAGAACCAATATCAGAACAAGTATCAGAACCAGTTTCAGAACAAGTATCAGAACACCTACTGGGGCTACACCTTTTTTTTTAGTTTATGGGTCTGAGGTGGTACTACCTATTGAGGTTGAAATCCCATCACTAAGAATTAGAATGCATGGTTCTGTAACTGATGATGACTACAGAGTGTCTAGGTTGCAAGAACTTGAACTACTAGATGAGTGAAGACAAGCAGTGTATGATCATCTCATAGTATATCAAAAGAGAATGTCTAGAGGCTACAACAAGAAAGTTAGACACAGGGAATTTTAGGTTGGTGATCTAGTCCTGAGAGAAAATCCTAAAAATTAATCCCATCGAGAATGCAAGGGGAAGTTTGAACCCAATTGGCTGGGTCCCTTTGTAATCACTGCTACTTTTGGCTTTGGTGCCTATCAACTCTCAATGACTGAAGGAGAACAGCTTTAAGAACCAATCAACGTTCACCATTTGAAGAAATTCTACGCCTAAGGCATTCAGTCTATGGTAAAATATCCTAAAAAAATCTTAAAAATTTAAAAAAGTCCTGAAAAAATGAACATCTTGGTGAAAACCTAGCAATAGGTGCCTTGATGATTCACAAAAAAATCAAAAAATTCAAAAAATTCAAAAAAATTGAAAAAAAAAGAAAAAAGAAAAAAAAGTGCCTTGGTGAAAACCTAGAAACAAGTGCCTTGGTAGCAAAAATAGAATCTCTGCCAAGATGGTGAAAACCCAGCAAACAGGTGCCACTTGTTTCAAAACGCTCCATCTATCACATAATCTTGGTCTTTCCCAGCTTTCAGTTTTGCTTTAGTTTGTACATATCTCCCAGTTTGTTTCTACATTTCCAGTTTTCAGTAAGTCAGTCTGTACACCACTCAGCTCAAGCGTCTGTATCCTATCAATGCTTAACACTTGGGGGCAATCAATGTCATATCCTATGGTCTCCGGTGTATCTTAGACATATCATATCCAGTCAGAGTCCTTTGAAGCTTCATGTGAGTCAGTCAGTCAGTCTTGTCTCCAGAAAGGATTTTGCATCTACAACGCAATCAAACATCAAACTAAAAAAAATCTATGCTTTTTTTTACATGCTTTTATCTCCTTGTATGCTTACTGATTCACATTGAGATTTTTGCATATTGTGTCCCTTCGAGTTTTTTGATGATGTCCTTTATAGGATTTAGAGAGTGATGATTGGGGGCATAATCTTTTCTTTGTTTTCTGCTTGTATGTGAAAACCTAAACAACTTTGGAAATTTTGGATTGAAATAGTGTCTGACTGTAAGAGCCTCTATCTCAAATTGGATGGCCATGCGTACCTCGACCATTGATACCCGGATGATTCAAATAAGTATTGATCTAACTATTGTCTTTTTGAGTGAGTGAGTTCTCCTACTATGAAACACGATCTTACCTAAGGATGTGAATGATCAAGGGTCACTACGGGTAATTCACATTGGATTTAGAATGATCTCTTGGTTGTTTGATGTGTTTGCAACGCAAGACATATTCAGGTCATCACGACATTCATGTTTTGATGCTTATACAAATTGCTATATCAAAATGGACATGATATTCAGGTCATCCTGACGCTTGTGCCTTGGTGCTTATATCTAATCCGACATTCTAAAAATAAAATCAATATTCATATATCCATGGTTGTTGACCAGTGGGTGTTGTATTGATTCTTGTGCATACAAATCATTATTCATATGTCTATGGTTTTTTTTTTAGCTAGTGGGCATTGTATTGATTTATCCAGTTACCTAAAAGTTCAATGATGATAACAAATTGACACATGATCAGTGACTAGGTCCTAGGTCTTAGGTTGCATTTCATTTTGCATGTTTCTTTGCATTTTGCATGTCTGCATGATCTCACAGTTTTTGGAAACACTTCAATGCTTAAATGATTTTTCAATCGCATCTTCAAATCTAACAAGAGCTGAATCTCACACGAAGGTTCCTCCAACGAAACAACAAGTAGAATCCTTTTTCGGGATCAAAATTCAAATCTGAGATCATTCATATTATCAAACTACTTGCATAATCAACCTTCAATCATCATAGAAATCCAAAATTCAACTTAACTGATTATCTTACATCAAACTATCAAAATTTCAACTATGGTCAACTATGGTCAACTCATGGTTTAACCTAGTCAAATTTGGTCTTTTGGACCTCCAAATGATGCAGAATGCATTCTTCAACGTGTTTAACCACTTTTCCAATCAATTAACATGCTTCTGAACTCTCAACGCTGACTTTTCTTGTCAAATTTCAATTTTAATCCCAAAGGGGGCATGGTATTGCACATCATTCAAAGTTCATAAATCAAATTCTATTAATCTTTCCTCAGTAATCAAGACAACAACCACATCTAGTTATTGATTCATCAAAAAGACCTCATCGCTCGGGGAAAATCTATCATCACTTGGGGTATATCAGATTCATCAAGATCCATATCAATCTGGTATTCTCCTAATCTTGTAAACTATATCAGTTTTTGCAACCATCGGATCATAGTGTTGTTTCCTTGGTTCTTCGGCAACTGAAGGATTCAGATGTGATACCTACTAGTTCTGCTAAGACAATCGAGTCTAGAACCGGTCACTCACTTCTTAGCAATCCTAAGGTTTGGAATTAGGCATTTTGACACTTTTTCGCAATCATCGGTTCATCACTGCTATAGTGAACATTAACTTTGGTCATTCAGGACCTATTATCTCCATATCAAATCAATATCAATCAGCTTCTGTCTCATATCAATTATCAATTTTGAATCAGTTTCATATCTCTATCAAACACAGACTATCTTTGAACCACTGCGCTTCGCACAGTAATTCAAAGAGGGGCAAAATGTAATACCTCAAAAATGGGCTATAAGTTCATTAACCTCCAACATCTACAAATCAAGCAAAATCGACATCAAAGTCCTAATCTAAGGCACATCTAAACATCATTGAATCCTAATTGATTATCTTAAATTCCACATCGGAGAATATTCCTAGCAATATTTCTAATTATCTTAATTATCTTTAATTTAATGATTATTTGGCAATAAATCACATTTATCCTAAGTTTGATTAATTGAATATTTTCATATTTAATTAATTAGATTTAGTATCTTGCCACTTAATTGTGTAATTAAATTTAATTCTATCTATTATTAATTGTATTATTTAATTTTGACAATAAATCCAATATCCTATGAATAATTGATTAAATTTTTATTTAATTAATTAAAGCAAGTTGTCATTATTTAATAATATAGTTTTTAATAAAAGTTTGATTAAATAATTGATTAACCCATAAATCAATTATTTATTTTCAAAAAGCAGTTAAGTTGGAAATAAATCACTTTATTATTTAATTAATTCATAAATAAAACATGCACAATCATAAAAGCAGACAACTATCAATTATCAATTAAAGCTAAACTCTATTTTGAGTTAAAACTTAACTTTTGCATGTTTTTGTGAATTAAATTATCTTTATTATCAGATAACTCAAAAATCAAGCTGAGTTAATCTGAGTGATTTATGGCTTTTTTTCATGCACCTCCAAAGCCTTAGATTTCTATAAAAACAAGCCTCAGCTCTTCATAATTCATCTCTCAATCATCTCTCAAATTTGCATCTACGAATTTGCATTCTCACGCTGTCGAATTGGAGTCTGAAGAATCATCTTTGCGAATCTAAGCTATTGTGAGATCTTTCTAGTTTTGAGCATTGCATATCATTTAGCATAGATTCATATCATTATTAGATCAATTTCCATATTAGCATAGATTCATATCAGTTTATCATTTTTATTGCATAGAAAATATAAAAAATATAGATTAATTGCATTCATATTTCATATCTAGATCAATTGCATTCAAATCCTTCATTTAGGTGTCATCTAGGTCACTGATCTTGATTACAATCTGAGAACATCAATCTCGCACCTACTAGAAGACAGTAAATCACTTGGTTAAATTAGATTTCAATTTTGCACGATTTGATTATAGCTAACCTCTAATGTTTTACTGAAGTGTTGTGTCTACAGATAAGGTACAATTTTCACACACACACCTAGGAGTTTTTATCCTATGCCCGACAAGTTAGGGAGATGGGACTGGGTTGGGATCTGTGACTATCCTATGCTATTTGTATGCAGGAGTACAATGGGTTGCAGAGCCGTGACTAGGACTATTGAGTACAGGTGGTTAATGCAAGGATCATAGATGCATACAAGACTCATTTGGCGGAGCATCCCTTCCAATATTTTTCTAATCCTATAGAGCTAATTCTAACCATGGAGGAGGTAGATGATGTCACAGGTGCACCCCGAGGGAGAGGACAGAGGAGGAGAGACGTTTAGATCCTGACAACATAGTTGATCCCTCTAGTTTAGAGAGCAATAAGTGCTCCACTTCGGTAGGTACCAGATATTAGACCTACCCTGATACCACAGGAAGTGCCATTAATAAAGCCTTCAGTTCTATAGTGGATGTATACTAGGGGTGAGGGTTTAGGTGTCATGGGTAGCACCATAGCAACGAAGGAGGTGATGGGGGCTAAGAATGTATTGGGAGCTCAACAGGATGTCCCGATGGGTGAGGTATAGGATGCACCTAATTTTGATTTACGGGAAGAGGTTAGATTCCATAAGGCGCATGTGGCGGCAGGTGGTAGAGATGAGGCCATGGGTGGTGGACAGGAGGATATAGTTGAGGAGGTGGATCCAGGATTGATGCAGATGCCACATGATGTGATATGCCATCTACGCCATCAAATTAGGGACCTTAGATCCTAGAGACTATCTTTGGAGGTTAGACTGGCGGAGCGAGATAGGCAATTGTGGGACTCTCAGGCGGAGGTGAGGAGCATGCGGGAAGAGATAGTGCACCAGACTAGTAGAGAGACATATTATGTGTTAGCTTATTTTATGGTCGTATCACTAGGATAGAGAGTCACATTGTATTCTTAGTATATGCTTGGATCTAAGGGTGCTAGGGCACCACGAGCTAATCCACCACCAGATGTCCCACTCAGAGGAGGAGCTGTAGTGGATGTGAAGGACCAGACCGAGAGCTGATTGGGTCGTCACCTCACATTTTTTATATTTTTTTGTACTTGATAGCTCGTTGTAGCTTATTCATTGTATTGTATGCACATTGTGCACCAATGTACACTAGATTTTTGTGATACACCCCATGTACCTTTTGAATAGAGGTAAAATGGATTCAACCCTATTCAAATGTATAGGGGGAAATATGAGATCTATTCTCAAACCCAAATTCCTCAAGGAAGAGATCCAATTTGATCAACCAAAAGGTTAATACACAATTAAATCAATTTGTGAAGAATATGGAAGAGAGAGAGAGTAAATCCAATATTTCCTTATGGAGGAGGATATATATATTATGTTTGGAAATCTGAAATAATTGAAATACAAATACTAACCTCAAATTAGGGCAGATCTAGAAAATATTGAATTTTGATGTTTGTGTACACTTTCAGGAAAATCTGAAACCTATCTTGGATTGGAAATGCTGAGATAGAGAAAATCTAGAAATCTTTTTCCAAGATGGCTCAGCTCGGGTTTGACCCTCATAAAAGGTCAAATACTACATTCTTTATTTGAAGTCCGATTCGAATTCTGTTCACAGATCTCAGAAGTTTGCCGAAAAGGGTATCCAAATTTGCTCTCATATCCAAAATTCCACACTTGTACCTGCAAGAAAATTGAGGTTTTTGTTGTATGGGGGGTTTGCCTTGGTCAAACCCCAATTTAGGAATTAACCTTGAAATTGAAATGCATTATGCATAAACAAAGTAATTGAAACAAATCACCTCGCTTATGTTGAAGTCCTTGTAGAGGATTCGAATCCTCAAATCCACAAGTAGGAATGAATGTAGGATGTCTCCAATCAATGGTATTTGATCTTCAACACCAATCTTGATTTGATCTTTGCATATGAGAAAGCTTGCATGAATGGAGAAGAAGGGATCTTCAAGGGGGCTCGAAAGAGATTGAATCCTTCAATGGCTGACAATGGATCTCCTTGATGGATGGATGCTTGAACACTTGAATGCTTGAAGACTTGCTTGCACTTGAGAGCTTGAGCACTTGAGATGTGAAAGATGGATTACAAAACTTGATGGAGAAAATGAGAGAGGAAGGCTCCCTTTTATAGTGAACTAGGGCACACTCCTCTAGAGGGGCCACCTTGGAGAATTAAATCTCAATTAGGTCCTAACTTTTAGAAAATATACCTAGATTAAATGCAATTAAAGGATTTACCATCTCAAAACCCGAAATGGCCAACCCGGAGGTGGGAAAATAAATCTCCCGAAAGCCCGATGCCCAGAAATCATGGAAATTGGAGATTTGAAGGAAGGGGGCAAAATTGAGGTTGGACCTAACCTAGTCAGGTTTGAGCTTGATCCTAACCTAGTCAAGTTTGAGCTCGACCTTGACCTAATCAGGTTTGACCTCGACCCTAACCCTAGTCCCAGATTGACTCAGAACCAAGTCAGGAGGTCCCGGGGATGCCCAGAAACCTAGAACTAATGCCAGAACAGGAGATGAAGTCCAAGAGGATCTATTTCTACATCCTACCTAGAAAATAGAGCCATGGAAGAGGGAAAATTAGTAGAATCCTTAAGATCCTAACCCTAATTTCACCTAGAATGAAGAAATCAAGTGTAGGGAAGAAGTGCAAAGTGGAGAGAAAAGCCAAATACATGCAAAGACCTGATCAAGGTGCTTGACATGACCCCAAATCACTTACTCAGAGGGCTAAATGCTCTTATCATGGAAGTGCTTCCATTTTAAGACGATACATTAAGCCCCCACTTTAGCAAGAGTATGGACTCGATGCAAACTCTTGGTAAAGGAGATCAAAATGAAAAGATAATTGTATCATAATCCAAGGGACAAAGAGAAACCTTAAGCACCCATGGAATCAAGTCTTCGTCGACTCCTAGATCACAATAAGAGAAACATCTCTAGGGAGAGAAAGAAGGTGTGATTACCTCACCCAATATGAACTTATGTCCCATTGTGAACCACACAGGAAAATGGTGCAAATGGAAAGATGGAATTGAACCACCTAGTAAATGTGGCTACTCACTAGTCAACCCATCAAGGATTTATCCATAGGAATATTCTATTCCATAAGAATAAAACCAAAAATAATAACAAAAGAGATCCAATCTTAAGGACACTTTCGACCTTAAGGGATCACAATATATGTGTATTTGAAACTGGAGGGATCAAGAGATCCTAAAATATAAATCTATGATTTAAGGATTAGTTACTAATCCAAAAAGGGAAAAGATGTATCTTGAAAAATATATGCGTATTGAAAAGTGCATGTGTGCAACAGGTGAGAAGAGCATATGCCCCCACGTTAAAGTCATTGCTGACACTTTAACATGAGCAATGGCTTTAACAGAAACATAAACAACTCCATTGATTAGGTTTCCACATTGAGATGCCCCCAGATGAAGACAAATCAAGGGAAATATCATAGAAACATACAGAGAACACAGAAGGGATCTACCTACTATGGGGTCAGTATGATCATAAGATTATATATATATATATATATATATATATATGATATTATTACAAATGAATTGACATCATTCCCCAAAGAAAGTAGAACTACAATCACAAAGGAGGAAAGATCACATAAGATATACGAAGGAGAATATTTTCGAACCATGACATGGAGACCAAAAATAATTAGTGCTACCATATCTCAAATCCAAGCAGATTACACAAGGAAACATTTACGAACAATAGCATATTTACAACATAACATTGAACAATGCATAGAAGAATAGAGATACATATAGGAGATTTGAACAACAGTTTTTTATTCCTTCATCACCTTGCACCAACTGAGTAAAAAGGATCATATAAAAGAATCTAACAACATTTAGCAAACACATTATGGGAGAAACACAGTACATCAGGCAAACACACAACAAAGCTACCATGAAAGACAAGCCAATCAAGCATGCCACCTACTTTCCCCATCTTGTTGTATATCATTTAGGGAAGGTGGGTAACTCGCAAGAGGGACTATATCCAACATAGTAGGAATGATAGCCAGTTCCAAACAAGGATCCTCTTGAGAATCACTATGTTCGACACTAGGTGTAAGAGTTAATTGTGATGAAAGCATATTAGGTAAATCAATGTCAATGTCAATAGTTTCATATTCATCATTAACATCATCGGTATCATCAAGAGTATCTTCCTCATCCAAATTAATCAAAATAGGATCTAAGAGATGAATAGAATCATCATAATCATGCATGTGAACATCATTATTAGTAACAACATCTTATAACACATTATGCATAGGTTTATCTGAAGATCTTTTAGCTTTAGCATGAGCACGATGCTTTTTACGACATTCATTAGTAGATTGGTTTCATTTTGATTTATTTGAAATAGGTTGAGAACTAGGAGGAAAAATCATAGGATCCTTCATAGGTTCTTTAGGAAGATCAATAGGATTATTAACCATCGGAGAAAAAATCACAGGATCTTTGATAGGTTCAGTAGAAGGAACTTGATTAACAAAACTAGAGGCCATAGCTAAAGGAGGTATCAAAGGTGTAGGTAAAAGACCACGATTAAGATCCCTAGGAGGTGAACTTAATTCAAGGATTTTATGATGTTTATAGGCTTGATATGATCAAAAAAGATTATCAGGTTGAGGAGGACATGAATTAGGTAATGAAGGCCAAAAGAAATCCAGAGCAGTGCAATCTCTAGGCCTGGAAGGTTGATATAAACTATGATTAATCATTTTCACTTCTTCATCATGAATGAACTTAAGACACTTATGGATAGGTGAAGCAACAACATGCATGGCAGTCAACCAAGGCAAACCTAGCTTAACTTGAAATTGATCAGAAGTAGGAACAACAACAAAGGTAGTGTTCACAATCTTTCCACAAAGTTCAACTGGTATAGTAATAGAACCAAATGATGGATAAAGAAAACCATTGCAAGTTTGAATCCACACATCCGATGTATCATAGAAGTCACACTGTAAACTTTTCATAAAATGATTTTCTTCAGTGATAACATTGACTAAGGAGGTAGGATCAACAAGACAACCACGAGTAGGTATCTGAGCAATCCTAGCAGCAATGTAAAGGGGACCATAAGGAGCTTTAATAGTCTCAGAGTCATCAAAGGTAATCAAAAGTTCCTGAGGTCTTTTATTGTTAGATTGTTGTCGAGGTTTTGGTTGAGTTTTCATTTTAGGTTTAGGGTTTGGTCGAGGTTGAGATTGAACTTGAGGTTGAATCTAAGTTTGAAGTTGAGGTTGAGGGTGAGGTGGAGATATAGACTGATCAACATGCTCCACTTGATTAACAACATGATTGACATCATCCATCTTTGAGTCATACACAATTTCCATAGCAAATGGTTGAGAAATAGTATTAGTATCATGTGTAGGCAAAGGGTTCATATAGATTTGAAGGTTCTAATTAGGAGGAGAGACAAATTGATTCCCACTACTATCCAAATTATCAACAGATAAAACCTTAGAATCAATTAGATCTTGAACCTTATGTTTTAAAGAATAACATCTCTCAGTATCATGACCATTTTGACAATGATATTGACAAAAAGCATCTTGATCAAAAGATTTAGATGCAATCGTAGTAGGTAAAAGAGGTCGAATAGGAGGTAAAGTAATCATATTAGCAGCTACCAACCTATTCATAATAACAGGTAAAGTTTCAGAAAGAGGAGTAAATGTACAATTTAATCAAAAAGCAGTGGATGCAAACGTGGTATTATGCGATGCAACAACAACTAGATCAACAACTGCATTCGTTTGTTTGTTTATCTTGACATAGTTGTTGAATTTTTGAAATTTGTTTGGATTAGGAGCAGCATCACTCTTATCAATTGGAACAGGAGCCATTGGAGTGTTTCTCTCAAATTGACTCACTTGTAATTGATAATGCAGAAGCCAATTACCCATTTTATCAAGTTCAATGGAAAGTTTTTGGACTTGTTCAGGAGGAACTCTTAAAGCATCATCCTCATCATGAGAGGAGTGAGAAGAGTTTTGCTCCATAAGAGGATTGGAATCATGAAGAATCAAGTTATCATCTAGGATCCTAAGGAAAGGAGAGGAAGATTTAGGATCAAAGGCACCCATGAGTCTACAACTTCTTCTAACCGAAATGTTATAAGTAGGACTAGTGGTAGTAAAGGTCATAAACTAATGTAATGCAAATGAACTAAACTAAAGACACATAAAGCATGAATATAAAATCTAATTAGCATGGAAGATCTAACACAAAGGAAACTTCTAATACTAACAAGATAAAAAGGATAGCACAATAAGTCATCCAATTCCAAAATAAGAATAGAGAGGAATCTAACACCAAAACAAAAAGAGAGTAAGCTAGACGGGTTCACCAAAATGAATAGAAGTAAAATGGATTCAACCCTATTCAAATGTATAGGGGGGAATATGAGATATATTCTCAAACCCAAATTCCCCAAGGAAGAGATCCAATTTGATCAACCAAAAGGTTAATACACAATTGAATCAATTGGTGAAGAATATGGAAGAGAGAGAGAGTAAATCCAATATTTCCCTATGGAGGAGGATATATATATTATGTTTCAAAATCTAAAATAATTAAAATACAAATACTAGCCTCAAAGTAGGGTAGATCTAGAAAATGTTGAATTCTGATGTTTGTGTACACTTTTGGGAAAATCTGAAACTTGTCCTGGACTGGAAATGTCGAGACAGATAAAATCCAGAAATCTTTCTCCAAGATGGCTCAGCTCGGGTTTGACCCTCATAAAAGGTCAAATACTACATTCTTTATTTGAAGTCTGAATCGAATTCTGTTCCCAGATCTCAGAAGTTTGCCGAAAAGGGTATCCAAATTCACTCTCAAATTCAAAATTTCGCACCTTTACCTGCAATAAAATGGGGGTTTTTGTTGTATGGGGGGTTTGCCTTGGTCAAACCCCAATTTAGGAATTAACCTTGAAATTGAAATGTATTATGTATAAACAAAGTAATTGAAACAAATCACCTCGCTTATGTTGAAGTCCTTGTAGAGGATTCGAATCCTCAAATCCACAAGTAGGAATGAATGTAGGATGTTTCCAATCAATGGTATTTGATCTTCAACACCAATCTTGATTTGATCTTTGCATATGAGAAAGCATGCATGAATGGAGAAGAAGGGATCTTCAAGGGGGCTCGAAAGAGATTGAATCCTTCAATGGCTAACAATGGATCTCCTTGATAGATGGATGCTTGAACACTTGAATGCTTGAAGACTTGCTTGCACTTGAGAGCTTGAGCACTTGAGATGTGAAAGATGGATTGCAAAACTTGATGGAGAAAATAAGAGAGGAAGGCTCCCTTTTATAGTGAACTAGGGCACACTCTTCTAGAGGGGCCACCTTGGAGAATCAAATCCCAATTAGGTCCTAACCTTTAGAAAATATACCTAGATTAAATGCAATTAAAGGATTTACCATCCTAAAACTCGAAATGGCCGACCCGAAGGCGGGAAAATAAATCTCCCAAAAGCCCGATGCCCAGAAATCATGGAAATTGGAGATTTGAAGGAAGGAGGAAAAATCAAGGTTGGACCTAACCTAGTCAGGTTCAAGCTCGACCCTGACCTAGTCAAGTTCAAGCTTGACCCTGACCTAGTCAGGTTTGACCTCGACCCTGACCCTGGTCCCAGATTGACTCAGAACCAAGTTAAGAGGTCCCGGGGATGCCCAGAAACCTAGAACTAATGCTAGAACAGGACATAATTTCAAGTGTGTGCTATAAATGTGTCACACTTCTATGGATCATTACATGCAAGGAAACTCAAGAATGAGCCCTCACAAATCGATCCATAGCTCCCTAGGCATGGAGTGCAAGGGTTTTAAGAATGCTCTCAGCTAGAGCTATTAAGCCAATAACCTTGCTAGTAAACCATGCAATGGGAGATTCAATGAAGACAAGGGCAAGAATGCCAATATCCTCAAGAATCAAGAATGAAATGCAATGCAAGCTAGATTAAGAATGGAAATGCAAGCTAAACTATGGAAATGAAAGATGCAAGTATTACAAAGCCTCCTAGTTAAACTAGATGAATTAATCTAAAGCATAAAAGAAATCTAAGCTAAGAATGCCATGAAAATAAAGCTACTATGCAAGAAATGAAATCTAACTATGAAGCAAGAAAGCCATGATGATGCAAGAATGAAGACAAGAAGATAGAGTGTTGATGAAGATCCAAGATGAATGCCAACAATGCTCCAAATCTTCAAACCCTAGATGCAAGAATATCTCCAAAAGCTCCAAGATGACCTAGAAAACCTGTAGCATAACAATAGCATAAAAAGTTGGGGATCTAGAATGAAGAAGAGAGCTCTTCTTTTATAGGACATGAGAAGGAATGGACCATGGAGATTAAGAGGCAAAAGATTTAATCAATGGTGGAGCTTAAAAGAGGAGAAATCCATGTGTACAAGTATCCTCCAATAGGAAAATAGGAGTTGACTTTTGTGTCCATATGAGACAAAAAGTGCTTTTTCCCTTTTTATAAAATAAGAATAATGCTTTATTTGTGCAACTTAGGATAAGAGGAAAAGTGGGGGCTTTTTATTTATTAAAAGGGGAGGGAATTCCTTTTAAATAAATAAAAACTTAGGATAAGATGGTTAGCCCATAGAAAAAAATTGAATAAATGATAGAGCTAGGATTTGATCAAGAATAAACAATTGATGATTTAGCAAATGGGGGCTAATAGTCTAGGTGACCATTTTTAGGTGTATACATTTGCCCCTCTTTGACTAATGTGTGATCGATCTGGGAACACATGCAGTCAAAGAATGAAGTTGAAATGTGAGATCGATTTGGGATCACAAAGCAACTCAGATCAGCCAACAAAGCAAGCAGATAGCCAAGAGGGTAAGCAATAGCAATCTGACTCCAAAGAATGAAGTGCAGAGAGATAACAAATCCTGCATGATCAGCCTAGTAGCGACAGTACTGAACACTTAGGAAAGAGATAGCCAATAAGATGTGTCTGCCCCCTCGGGATCGAAAGTGAAATCCGGGTAGAGGGAATGTAGAAGCAAGAGAGACATGATCAAATCACTAGAAATCATAATCAAAGAAAGAGAATAGAATAACCATCAAGCAGTGAAGATATGCCCCACACATGGGACACGGGGCACGAACCTATCGGTCCCTCAACCTGTAAACACCATGGAGAAAGGAGTTGAACTTGGGATTTGAAAGTGAATGAAAGACTAGAAGTTTGAAAGAGATGGAGATGAAGAGGTGAGGAATGCCCCAGCGAAGATTGAAGGATTAGGCCTCAAAAGGTCAGCCAACTGCACAGAAGAAAGAAAAAAAGATGATTTGGGAGATCAAGGTGAATGCGGATTTCAGTTTCGATCCTGAAATGAATAGAAAATGATTTGATATGAAAGACAAGAAGTGAAAAACATGATTAGGAAGAAGTGAAAGGTGAGTGCAGTTGATGAACAAGTCCATGAAAGATGAAAGGAAAGCTCTCTCCATATGCAAGATGCAAAACTAACTAACATGAACTTAAGAATGCAAACTACATGAAAAGTGGTTTACTTGCAAGGTTACAAAGCCAATAGACATCTAATATTCATCATTGAGCGTTATTGGTAGCGTCGCAAGATCATACAATACACACTAGCATAACTATGTGGATCTGAATATGATCTATATCAGATAGAAATGTGGAAATCTCACCTAGGCATCAAAGACATGTAGGTCTAGATGACTAATGCAGTGAGATCACCTAAGTTTGATATAGCAAGATTATGCTCGCATCGAGACACAAGAAAGTCAAGATGACTAGAAGCATGACTCACGAAACAGTCAAGGATAATACCTTGTAGGCCCATAGTGTCAAGTAAGACTAGCATAAATGCTCATGACAGTGAGGACCAACAAGATATACCCACAAGCAGATAAAGAAATAAAACATGTTCTCATTCCCTCAGTCTTCTAGCTATGCATCATCAAAAATGATCATAGGGGGAGAACACTCAGCAAAGAAATCATCATAGACAGCACACAAAGAAATAAAGTCAAACAAATCTCAGCAAGTCAAGTGCGTGTGTGTAGGTCATAGAGTCAAACTTTGAGTATCGCATCTGCCAGTGAGAAATATTGCATCATCTAGACTGTGGGTAGGATATCTGATAAGTGTTGAGAAACACTCGACGCAAGGGGAAGTGTTGAAAAACACAGTTGGGGTGGTGTTGAAAAACACCATTTGCGAGGTGCCTAAGAAACCCAAACGTACAAAGAGACCCAAGATAAGCTAGAACAACATATGCCCCCTAGACTAAGACAAGAGTCAATTCCAGGCTAGGAGAGACAAAGAGAGAAGTGGAGCGAAGGAGCGCCACGCAAGACTGATAGACATAGGTGCTGAGGGTCTCAAGCAGCGCCTGTTTCCAGGTTTTCACCACTTGATAGATTTTTTCAAGACTTTTTTAGAATTTTTTTGTATTTTTGCTACCAAGGCGCCTGTTTCCAGGTTTTCACCAAGGCACTTTTTCAATTTTTTTTGAAATTTGAAATTTTTTATTTTTTTGTATTTTTCCAAGACTTTATATGCTTTTTAGGATATTTTCAGCATCATATATGAATTTTTTTTGTAATTTTTTCAGTATCATAAAGTATATACAAGGAATGCCCCAGACAAGAATGGGCATTAAAGATCTGCTTCCTTTGATGTAGAGAACTGATAGGCCCCAGGCCCAAATGCTACAACTGTGATGATAGGAGGTCTCAACCAGTTCGACCAATAATAACCAGCCCTAAGCAATGTCTGAGCTAGCAGAGGATCGTTAGAATGTGATCCACATATGCCATCGTGGATTTCAGCTAGCACTTTTTTTGACTCCTCTATTTCTAGACACCTAAGGAGAGTTCCATCTAGACCCTTCCTATACAAGTCACCAGAGACAAAGGCAAAGTGTAAGGGATGGCGGAAGGAATGGTGTGGTGGATTTGCAAGAGGAATATGAGGTGGAAGATAGGAGCGTAATTCATCCACCAGGAACTTGAAGCAAAATTTATGCTTTTTCATTTGTAAGATGGATGTCAAAGCAACCAAGGCATTAGAAACTTTGTTCTCAGCTCTAGGAATGGGCTGAAGTATAACAAATATGAGATCATGCTTAAAGTAGTGCACCATTTTTTTGTAGAGAATCAACTTGTCATCTTTTATTTGAGAATCATTATTTTTGAGCAGATTTTTATTTTTACTTTTCTTAGGTGCAGATACCACCACAATGTGGTTTTCGCCATCTGACCATTGCTCTTTTCTTTTGACGTGATGACTGTGATACTTGATTGTTGATTCAATCTTTTTTGTTGCTAGTTCACTGGTGGAAGAAGTAACAAGTGTTGATGTGAGATGAAATGAAGTGACCGGTTCAATAGCATTTATGCGAGGGGTGTCATCTCTGGTAACAAGAGAGGTTGAGCCTATAGGGTAAGCTCCAAAAGTAGGTAGATCTAGACTTGTCAGAGAAGAACCAGCGTGGTCCACTAAGGCAATACGAGGAACAAACTCATTAGACCCCACACAAGACCCATCGACCACGTCGGGATGGTTACTACAAGAATGAACCATATCAACATCCATATCATCAGTAGATATACATTTTTCTCCCCAAAGAAGTGAATTAGAGGGAAGATCATCTCCCATTTGAACCATAGTGTGTAGTGGTGACTCATCTGTATCTGTGTTTGAATTACTGAGCATGGGAGTATTTCTTGAATCATCTCTATAGATCCACTCTTGGACAACTTGTTCTTCTCTTTCTGCTTCTAAAGGAATGGATGAAGGAACAAAAGTATCAAAGATCGTCATAGCAGAAGTGGAAGGCTTCATCTGATCAGAAGGTCTCCCATATGACCTAGGAGAAACAGGTATAGAAGCAAAAGAACCCAGTTTATATTCACCCATACCAAGGCTCATCATCTTAAGTGATTTCTCAGCAGCAGCTAGAGACGTACTAGGATCAACAAAAGGTTCATTATGAGGAACAAATTTTTCAGTATCAGCAAGAGCATTGATAGCAATAGTATGGTCTCTAGGAATCACAACCTCAGTGCCATTGTACAGAAATTTGACGCATTAATGATAAGTGGAAGGAACAGCCTGCATGTCATGGATCCAAGGACGACCCAAAAGAATGTTATATGCGAGTGGGATGTCCAATACTTGGAAGCTAATATCTTTTATGATAGGACCCACTCGGACGGGCAGTGTGACAAGACCTTTGGAAGATCTTTCCTCTTCATCGTAAGCTTTTATAGTAATCTTCTTCTTGGAATCCACAACAAATTCTGACAAACCCAACTATTGTATGACATTGAAAGAAACAATATTTAACCCTGCACCATTGTCTATCAGGACTCGGCGGACTCGGGTGTTGTAGACTAGAACTTCAATGTGTAAAGCCAAATTATGAGGGTGAGCAATAGATATGTCATCTTCTGCAGAAAAGGAGAGAGATAGCAGAGATGAAATGTGGTTGACCATAGCCTGAAATTGATCTGGATCAATGTCATTGGGAACACATGTTGTACGTAGAGCCTCATCAAGAATCTCTCTATGCGAAGAGGATAACCGAAGCAACTCAAGGATAGATATCTGTGCTGGTGTCTTTTGCAAATGTTGGACAAGATCATAGCTAGGGGTGGCTGAAGGAGCCACTTGTTTGGAAGGCAAAGCTTGCTTGGGATCTTGCCTAGTTTTAAGGACAATCTTGGCTTGCCTCCTAGTAACAGCATTCAGTGTCTCAATTCGGGAAGATGAACTACCACGTGTTTGCAAGACTAACTTTGGCTTACCATGATTGGTGTTATTATCATCTTGAGACCTCATCATTAGAACACTCTCAACGGGCTCTACCATGTTGATCACAGGTGTATTAGAAGGATACGTGTAATTGATCTTTGCATCATGATTCTTCTTATGTGTTTGAGAGGTTTCCCCCTTATCATGCTTAGGTAGAGGATCTTTAAAGCTGTGTGATCAGAATTTTTAGTTAAGCCATCAGTGGAGATTGTGCCATTCTCAATAAGATCCTGAATATCATCCTTAAGCCTAAAACAATTGTCCGTCGGATGTCCCTTGTTTCTGTGATAATGGCAGTAATGATCCTCTCTCCACCAATCAGGCTTATTTATCGGATCCCAGTTACCAGGTTTATCAGGAAGTGTAAGATATCCATTATCAACCAAATTCTTAAGGATCACATCATAAGGTTCTGCCAATTTGGTATAGACTCACTTTCGAAATGACTTCTTAGGCTTATCTGCATACTGAGGTTTAGGAGCACTGTGAGTGTTGGCAGCTTCTTGTTGTTTTGCTGCATAGATAGCATTGGAGAGATTGAAAGTAGGCTCTTTAACTTTAGGAGCGTCAACAACCCCATCATTAACAACATACTTGTTCTTATTCCAAGGTTTGTTCTTGTCTTTACCATTTCCTTTAGCATCTTTATTAATAACAATATCCCCTTTTCTTATAGCTACATCCTCAATTCGATATGCACTTTCAACCATGTCATGGAAGGAGGAGAATAGTTGCTTCCTTAGATCATAAAATAGCTCAGGCACAAGTGTGTTGACGAAAATGTCAATCTTTTCTCTTTCGGGTAGCTGACGAGGATATCGAGAATACAATGACCTCCAACGTTGTAAGTAAGTTGCAAATGGCTCACCTTGATGTTGTCTTAGATTACCAAGATCTATCACAGTGATAGGTTGTTGGATATTGTAAGAATATTGCTAGGTAAATCGTTGAGCTAACTCATCAAAAGTCTTAAGAGGTGGTGTCAATTTTGCAAACCATTCCAAAGCTTGGCCTCTTAAGCTTCGAGGGAATAAGCGTAGGAGATATGTGTCTTCATGAAGAAAGTCCATACTAAGAGCATAAAAATGATGCACATGGTCATGAGGGTCATCATTTCCATCATACTTGTCATATTTAGGAACCTCAATATCCTTAGGAAATGGGACCATGTATAGATCTTTATCAAAAGGAAGAGCACAAATTGATTCTACAAAAGAGACCTTTGGAGGCTCTCTTTCTAATGCCATTTGGGTAAGGCGTTGATTTGTCCAACGTAATTCTTCTTGAAGGACTTCCAATTTAGTTGGTACTCTTTGTTGGACAATTTGTCTGACATCATAGCCGGGAGGAAGCTTGTATCCTCTAGAAGTCATATATTGAAAATATTGATCGCCATTACGCTCTAAAAGCTTATGCATCATTCGTTGGAAATCCACATCTTGTTCACATCTCATAAGATCCTCACTAGAAATCTCATCATTAGCCTCTACCTCATGTTGAGAGGGAGGAGGTCTAGGTGGTGAAGAAGGCATAGCAAAAGTTGGCCTTGGAGGAGATCTTGGTGGCGTGTTGTTGTCATTGTTGCCATTGTTAAAAAGAGGTCTATGCTCATGATTACTAGTCTCAGGTTGCTCATGAAATGTCCCTCTATAAGCCATGCACCTAGTAGCATCCATCCTTTGTTGATTGTGTTCTTTGTCTAAGCGTGATTGATTATCCTTACGCTCAAAGTGTTCTTGCAAGAGTTGAAACTTTTCTTGTTCAGTCAAAGTGAGTGAGACACTGTCTGTGTTTCTGGGGGTCTTGAATGCGAAAAAGAGGAAACCTCCTTTATACCATGGTGTAGCCTTAGAATTCTCAGATTGGTCAGAACTAGAACTGTTGTTGCTAATGGGTGCTTTGGAACGTCTAGTTGGAGAAGGTAACTGTGTATAATTGAACGGAGGATGACTCTCCTGCTCAAATTGAGACCGAGTTATAACCGGCATGAAAAGAGATGTTGGTTGACTAATAGAATGAGACAAAGTTTCTTAGATTTGAGATAAGAAAAGCTAATAAAGATCACTTGTCAAAGTAGAACAATAGAGAGATGGCTCGTCAAAAGTGCTCAAGCACTTACAGAAATCAATTGACTAAAGCCGAGCAACGAGCAAGAATCTCAATAAGCAAGTAGCTAGAGAGGTAACCGTGATGCGACAAGTGATCAAGAGTAGCATTTGTTAAGCTCAAATCCAATAGTTTTAGCTCATTTTTTTTTGAGTCTAGAACAAATCTAAGCATCTTATGGAAGTGTTGTCATATTAGCGTTGTCATGGAAGTGTCAAAAACACAACCAAAGGAACACATATGGTGAGTGTCTTGGGGTGATCCGGGTAAGTCCACTTGGATCAATCCTTGCACCAAGAAGCTAAGCGGCTAAAATAGGGTGGCCTCTATCTAATGGTTCGTAGTAAGGGTTTCTGTTCATAGCACCCCTCTTGCTCCTCATAAAGGAATAGGACCTCGCGGCCTCAAGAGTACCTTAAGCATTCTTGCTTAATGCTTTCCTCATGGTCACAATCCCACAAGTTACTCACATCAAGCGAAGATAAGTACTATGTCTACCAAGGTTTTGTGTCCTTGATAGCCTTGAGATTATAGTGAGTTGGAATCACTCGCCACCAAGGAAAATGATGACAAGGTTGTCCCCACTTGGGTCGTTCCTCTTGATTGCTCAAGAGTAGGCCCACTAAAGGATCCTAAGATAAACAAAGAGTGGATTAATTCTTGAGGTTCAAGGTTTTTGATTCACCACAAGGGTGAAGATCATACTCCCCTATCTCAAAAACTTCTCTCAAACACACCAAACAAGATCCAATTACCCCTTTGCTTCCAAAACCTCAAGATGGGTCAAGATTTTCTGATTCACTTAAAGGTGAAGAGCATACTTCTCCTACCACCCCAAGATTCCTTTCACAAAGTATTAAGTGCCTATGAAAGGAAACAACTAGTATATGCCGCACTTAATAAAGAAAGCAATTAAACACGCACTTGATTTGGTTTTTATGCTTAGGGCAGCCCTGCAAAAACCATTAGTAGCCCTCTTTGACATGCGATTTTAGCAAATTTCAAGCAAGAAGCACCTACAACCACAACTTGTTAGACCAACAAGAGTTAGGAGAATCAAAATCCAAAATCTAACAATGATTAGTACATGAAAAATCAGATAATCTGCAAAAATAACTGATCAAATGATAAAATCTAAAAATGAAACCATCATGGTTGGATTGGGCTCGGAAAGACCTTTCCAATGATGTATCACACTTAAAATTTTGATACCATTTGCAAAATTTCAAAAAAAATGGGCACCCATTTTCCAAAGTGGCACGGATTTGAAAACGCTGGAAATTTCAAAAAATTTCAAAAAGATAGCTAAGAACCTGAAACTTGCAAGATGGATAAAATAACTCAAAAATAGGTCACTGCCAGGTATAGACACAGTATCGCACGATACTTCACCTGACACCAGGCGATACTTATCAGTCCGCGCGATATTTCGCCCAACACCAGGCGATACTTCGCTCGAGACCAGGCGATATTCTCTACTATAGCTAGGCGATACTTTTGACAGGTGAAGTATCGCACGCGCATACAGAGGTATATCACGTGATACTTCTTATGCCAGGTGAAGTATCGCACGCACATACAGAGGTATATCACGCGATACTTCTGGAAAGTATCGCGCGATAGTCTGAGACAAAAAACTAGAGACTAAAAATTAAGCTAAAAACTTGCCGAAAAATTGACGGAAATTGACGAAAATATAGAATTTAAAGGACAAAGTCTATCTACTCTGCCCCACGGTGGGCGCCAAAAATGTGTGCTATAAATGTGTCACACTTCTATGGATCATTACATGCAAGGAAACTCAAGAATGAGCCCTCACAAATCGATCCATAGCTCCCTAGGCATGGAGTGCAAGGGTTTTAAGAATGCTCTCAGCTAGAGCTATTAAGCCAATAACCTTGCTAGTAAACCATGCAATGGGAGATTCAATGAAGACAAGGGCAAGAATGCCAATATCCTCAAGAATCAAGAATGAAATGCAATGCAAGCTAGATTAAGAATGGAAATGCAAGCTAAACTATGGAAATGAAAGATGCAAGTATTACAAAGCCTCCTAGTTAAACTAGATGAATTAATCTAAAGCATAAAGGAAATCTAAGCTAAGAATGCCATGAAAATAAAGCTACTATGCAAGAAATGAAATCTAACTATGAAGCAAGAAAGCCATGATGATGCAAGAATGAAGACAAGAAGATAGAGTGTTGATGAAGATCCAAGATGAATGCCAACAATGCTCCAAATCTTCAAACCCTAGATGCAAGAATATCTCCAAAAGCTCCAAGATGACCTAGAAAACCTGTAGCATAACAATAGCATAAAAAGTTGGGGATCTAGAATGAAGAAGAGAGCTCTTCTTTTATAGGAAATGAGAAAGAATGGACCATGGAGATTAAGAGGCAAAAGATTTAATCAATGGTGGAGCTTAAAAGAGGAGCAATCCATGTGCACAAGTATCCTCCAATAGGAAAATAGGAGTTGACTTTTGTGTCCACATGAGACAAAAAGTGCTTTTTCCCTTTTTATAAAATAAGAATAATGCTTTATTTGTGCAACTTAGGATAAGAGGAAAAGTGGGGGCTTTTTATTTATTAAAAGGGGAGGGAATTCCTTTTAAATAAATAAAAACTTAGGATAAGATGGTTAGCCCATAGAAAAAAATTGAATAAATGATAGAGCTAGGATTTGATCAAGAATAAACAATTGATGATTTAGCAAATGGGGGCTAATAGTCTAGGTGACCATTTTTAGGTGTATACATCAAGGACATACATAAAATCCTATGATTACTGTGATGAAGGCTAGGAGGATCTATTTCTACATCCTACCTATAAAATAGAGCCATGGAAGAGGGAAAATTAGTAGAATCCTTAAGATCCTAACCCTAATTTCACCTAGAATGAAGAAATCAAGTGCAGGGAAGAAGTGGAAAGCCGAGAGAAAAGATAAATACATGCAAAGACTTGATCAAGGTGCTTGACATGACCCCAAACCACTTATTCAGAGGGCTGAACACTCTTATCATGGAAGTGCTTCCATTTTAAGATGATACACCTTTATCGATATATATGAGATCTTTTGGTTTGACTTCATAGTACTTGTCATTTCGATTATGATGTTAGTTATAATGTGATGCAAATGTATGCAATGTTTAATTTTCTCTTTTAATGTATATATGGTTATGCAATATGAATGTGATGATGAATGTTATATGAATCATGAAAATGAATTTCTTTATTATGTTTATGAATGCAAATGTATGTATGCAATAAATGAAATGAAAATGTAATGATGTTATATGTAAATACATCGATACACATGATGTTTGTGTAGGTTCATGGATAATTCAAGTGCTTCGTTGTTGTCAAAAGGATGTTTAACTGAAGATGGTGATTGCTTGTTGGTTAGTTTGGAGAAACCTTTATGTGACCCTCAGTCCTTGTGATGTGTTAAGTGCAAATTTGAGAATATCAAATGCCATGCTGAATTCAAATCATGAAAGAAATGCAACCAGACCAAATGTAAAATGCAAATGAAATATAATCTGAGGACTTAGTCACTGATCATTTGTCAATCTTTGTCATCACTAAATATTATTGGTAACACCAGATGTCGATACAATGTTCATTGGTTAGGCAACCATGAACATATGAATATTGACGTTTAGTCGTATATGTCAGATTAGATATAAGCACCAAGGCACAAGATCTAGGATGACCTGAATATCATGTCCATTTTGATATATCAATTTGTATAAGCATTAGAGCATAAATGTTATGATGGCCTGAATACACCTTGCATACAAACACACCAAGCATTTGAGAGATCATCCTTGTTCCAAGGTGAATTACCCGTAGTGACCCTTTATCATTCACATCCTTGGATAATGTCTTATTTCACAATAGGAGAAATAAATCACTCAAAATACAAGGTTAGATCTAACTTCCCTGAAGTGTCTGGGTATCAAAGGTCAAGGTACACATGGCGATCCAATCGTGATGGAGGCACTTATAGTGGACACCAATTCAATCTAGAGTTTTTAGAGTGATTAGATTTTTACTTAGACATAGAAAAGAAATAAAAGATTATGCCCCCAGTCATCACCTCTCTAAATCTTGTAAAGGACATCATTAATAAGCTTAAGGGAACATAATATGCAAAAATATCATGTGAAACATTCAACATACAAAAGATTTCAAAGATTGATTTGTTTATAGTGTTGTAGTTTGCTTGTGTTTGTGTTAGTTGCAAAAATCCTTTTCTAGTAGGGAGACAGACAAACTAACTCAGATAAAGCTTTGAAGGATGCTGATTGGATATGACTCATTTGAGGTATTAAGGAGCATAGGATTTGACTAGGATTGCCCCCAAGTTGTAAACATTGAGTAGGTTCTGACTCTGGTTTCTTGATGCACAGACCAACTTTATTGGATTGCAAGATATGTACAAACTAAAATAGGACAAAAAGATGGGAAATTGCCAAGATTGCTTTGATAGATGGAGCATTTTTAACAAGTGGCACCCGTTTGCCAAGTTTTAACCATACCAAGGTGCCTGTTTACCAAGTTTTCACCAAGGCACTTTTCTTTTTCTTCTTTTTTTGTATTTTTTATTTTTCAATGTTTTTGTATTTTTCCATTTTTTAAATTTTTTTGTGCACCATCAAGGTGCCTATTGCTAGGTTTTCACTAGGATGGCCATTTTTTCAGTACTTTTTCCAATTTTTAGTTTCTTTTTCAGGACATTTTCCACAAGTTGAATGTCTAGGTGTAGAATTTCTTCAGATGGAGAATGTTGATTGGTTCTCAGAGTCATTCTCCTTCAGTCATTAAGAGTTGATAGGCTCAAGAGCTAAAAGAAGTAGTAACAATAAAGGGACCCAACCAGTTGGGTTCAAACTTCCCCTTGCATTCTCGATGGGATTGATTTTTAGTGTTCTCTCTTAAGACTAGATCACTGACCTAAAATTCTATGTGTCTGACCTTCTTATTGTAGCCTCTAGATATTCATTTCTCATAGACTCTGAGGTGATCATACGCAAATTTCCTGCGCTCATCTAGTAGTTCAAGTTCTTGTAACCTAGACACTCTGTAATCATCATCGATTACTAGACCATGCATTTTGATTCAGAGTGATGGAATTTCAACCTCTATCAGTAATACTGCTTCGGTCCTATATACTAAAGAGAAAGGAGTAGCCCCAGTGGGCATTCTTATACTTGTTTTGTAAGCCCAAAGAGTTGGATTTATCATCAGATGCCAATCTCTCTTTGTTTTGTTGACAGTGCAGTGCACAATTTTTAGTAAGTTCTTGTTGGACGCTTCAGCTTGTCCATTCCCTTATGGATAGTAAACATACAACCAATGTTGAGTAATCTTGAATTTAGAGCATAAGGAATCTAGGTCCCTTTTTTTGAATTGGCCTCCATTATCAGTGATGATGGAGTGTGGAATACCATATTGGCAAATGATGTAATTTAGGATGAACATAGAAATTGTTTTGTCGGTTGCTTGTGTCAGAGGAACTGATTCAACCCATTTTGTAAAGTAATCAGTTGATGTGATTATATGGGTGTGACCATTTGATGAATGCAGATATATAGTTCCTATGAGATCAAACACCCATTATCAAAAAGGCTATTGTGTTGTAAATGGAATCATATCTCTACCTAGTGCGTGAATTAAGTTACCATGGACCTGGCATTTCTTACAGTTCTTAGCATATTTCCCAACCTCTTTATCCATATCTGGCTAATAGTACCCTACCTTAAGACTTTGTTTGTATAGATCATTACCAATGATGACATATCATGATGTATTTTGGATAAGGTAACATTTTTCATGGCGGTTAAGGGTATCAAGAATGACTTGGTGTCGAAGGTAGGAATAGATGGTTTTGTAAAGTGAGGAGTCATGACCAACAAAAATGTGGATCATGCAGGTTTCGAGGCAATAATAGGCAGGGAATGACAATGCTTCCACCAGGAACTCATAGCGTAGCTCATGTTCGGGTTGCTATAGTAGAGATGATAGTGTAGCCATAGCATCAGTTGCTTTGTTTTCCATTCTTGGTATCTATTCGAACATGATAGAAATGAAGTATTTCTTGAGATCATCTACCATTCATTTGTATGGAATCAGTTTCTCATCCTTTGTTTGATACACATCATTGAATTGGTGAATAACCGGTTGAGAGTCTCCATGAATGTGTAATTTCATCACTCGCCATTCTATTGCTAATTTCATTCCATTTAACAGAGCTTCATATTCTACTATATTATTTGTCCAAGGAAATTTGATTATGAATTCTTTTGGAATGGAGTAACCTTGAGGAGTGATAAACAAGATGCTGACTTCAGATCCATTTTGTGTGTAGGATCCGTCAAAGAACAATTTCCATGTTCTGGAGGATAGGTGCATGATAGAAGAATCAAGAAATTCCACTTGCATTGGTTGATCATCGAATATTAGAGCTTCAGCTAGTTGATTTGTGATGACTTGTCCTTTGATGGATTTTCTTTCAACATAATCAATGTTGAACTCGCTCAGTAGAATTACCCATTTTTCTAATCTACCTATGAGAGAAGCTTTTCTTAACAAGTACTTTAGTGTATCTATCTTAGCTATGAACTATATGGTGTGAGACAATATGTAATGTCTTAGTTTTTGTGAAGCAAATATGACAGATAGACATGCCTTCTCTATCATAAAATAATTCTTTTCATAAGCCACTAAGGTTCTATTGATGTAATAGATAGCTCTTTCATGTTTATTCTCATCATGTTAGGCCAATAATGCCCCTAGTGATGTATTTGTTGCAGAGACATACAATATTAATGGCTTTCCCTGAACAAGAGGCATGAGAATTGGTGGATTTTCCAAGTATTGTTTGATATGATTGAAATTCTTTTCACATTCCTCACTCCATTTGTAGGTCACACCTTTATG
The DNA here is from genome assembly GCA_027943335.1 of Chamaecyparis obtusa. Classification (NCBI taxonomy): domain Eukaryota; kingdom Viridiplantae; phylum Streptophyta; class Pinopsida; order Cupressales; family Cupressaceae; genus Chamaecyparis; species Chamaecyparis obtusa. Next base: position 391,995 of record BSBK01008357.1, on the reverse strand, counting down.
AAATGTTTTAGTAAAAGGTTGTGATATATCAGCTAATTGAGAGATGAAGCATCTGATGGATTGTACCCTTCCTTGTAAAGTATGCATTTGACTGATATTCTTGGGAGGTTGCATCTCCATGATTTCTTTGACTTTTGCTGGATCTACTTCGATACCTTTATTTGAAATAATGTATCCTAGGAGCTTTCCTGAAGTGACACCAAAGGCACATTCCTTGGGATTTAGCCTGAGACTTTTCCATTCTGTCTAGTATTGTACCCAAGTCAGCTAGATGTTCAGATATTTTCATTGATTTAGCTAGTGTATCATATACATAGTCTTCCATGCTTTTATGCATCATATCATGAAAGATAGATGTCATAGCTCTTTGATAAGTGGCACCAACGTTCTTAAGCCCAAACGACATTACGTTCCAGCAAAAATTTCCCCATGCACATGTGAAAGCTATCTTTTCTTGATCTTCTAGAGCTATCTTTATTTGATTGTATCTAGAAAAGTTGTCCATTAGAGAGTACATTTCAAATCCCACAGTCCTATCCACTATCATATCGATGTTTGGTAGTGGAAATTCATCCTTTGGGCATGCTTTTTTTACATCTCTAAAATATGTGCATACTCATATAGACTTATTTGGTTTTGACACCAAAACAATGTTTGATATCCATTCACCATAGTTGATCACTCAGATGAATCCGACCTTGAGCAATAGTTCTAATTTAGCTTTGACAAGGAGTACAACATGAGGATGCATTTTCCACAACTTTTTTTTAATTAGTTTAACTCCTGGAGCTATAGAAACATGATGCATAATCAAATTAGGATATAATCCTGGCATGTCTGAATATTTCTAGGCAAAGTTTATCTTTTTCTCCGTTAAGAATTTGGTAAATGCATGTTTCTCTTCTTCTGATAGGGATTGTGCAACATGAATCATTTGAGGTTCCTCTACTATGCCCAAATTGATAGACTGAGTTGGCTCTATCAAAACTGGTGATCTTTCCTATAAATGACTTGGAAGGACATCAAATATCTCATCCCGGGGCACCTCCAAGAGGTTTTCACATTCAGATACGTCTTTTGTTTTTACTATTTTTGGCTCTGAGACTACCACATAGTGGTTTTCACCCTCAGAACTCTTTTTCTTTTTTATTTTATTCTTTTGACTGAGATATTTGATATCTGACTCTGTCATGTTGACACTAGGTTCATTGATGGAAGTTGTCATATGTTCAATTGCATTTAGGTAACATGCTAAAGCATAGTCTATTCGGAAAGTATGGATATCTTGGCTTGGATTTTTGGACGTTTGGTCTATAAGCTTGGGATGTTTGATAGTAAGGGGAGGGAAGGATTGTATGATAGTATTTATGCATATAGTGTTGTCATCATTAGTTCTTATCCGACTCTCAAATTCAAAGGTGATATTACTAGTCAAGATGTTTAGTCTGTTAAGCATTTCAATGTCATCGTTAGATCCTGCGTTAGTAATAAGTGATTTAGTTTCATGAGGTCTGTCACATAGTTCTAGACTCATGTTGATTGTAGGTGTGTATTGGTGAATAACATGACCATGTTTTTCTATGATAATCTCCTCTTCTTCTGGTTCTAGAATGACTCCCCATTCATAATCATTAGATTCCTCATTAGGATCTCTGGGAAAGTCAAGAACATGTGTGAAATTAGGACGAATACCCCAAGCATGGTTGCCTTCAGAGTTAGAATGAAATTCATATTCATGAGAATCTATCTCAGAATCAGTAGAGTGTCCTAAATATTTAGCGATGGTGAGGGATGTCTCTCCTTCTTATGGACACGTTTGTTCTTTTGTAGTAGTAGGTTCTTGTGTGTCTACCACATTGACTTGTTCCTTAGGTTTCTTTTCATCCTTAAGAAGGTCTAAGATATGCTGAGGTATACGCTCATAAAAAAAAACATCCTTTGTGTCTGAATCATCACTACCTAAATGATGTGTTTCTTCCTCTTGTTGAGTATCCATCCATGGTTTTATCTGTTCTATGACATGAGTAGAGTTTCCACTAAGATGGAAAGGTTTCTTCTGATAACCTATGCATATAGTATCTTTTTTTGTTCTCCCACAATGTTCAATGGGTTTGATGATACCTTTTCCTCTTGTTCCTAGAGGTCCTTTTCCGGTATATCTCATTTTAGAAATCAGCTTGTGTCCTGGTCCATATGATTTGAAGGAACCCTAAGTGATTTGGATTCACATTTTTGAACTACTTGTGATTGAGGTTTATCTTTGTATAGCCAAGCTAGGATGACTTCTTCTTCATCTGATTCTTGTTTAGATACCTATTCTATGATGAAATTCCCATCAAAGATAACTTGTGGTTCTTTGGTTGTAGGTTTCATTTTCTCTAAAGGTAACCCATAAGACTTTGGTGAAAGTGGGAGAGATGTAAGAGATAGAACTGATTCTATTGTATATTCTCCCATACATGTATCTTTTATTTTGACTTCCTTATCTGGGTGGTCCCACAATAGTGTGTCCCACTTTATCAGACATGCTGATTTTTGCTGAAATAACACATTTTTAATAAAATATGATGATTTAAGCCTTGAGAGGTTCTATTTGAAGGAATTAATTACAAATGGTTAGCTCAAAGCCTCTTAGATTAAAAAAACATTGATATAACATCTATACTCCTCATTCATACCTACAATGGAGTCTCCTTCACACCTATTAAAATGTTGACAAAAAATCACTTCGACTTTATGTTTTGGTAGATCAAATGAATCCATTTGAAAAACCTATCTATGTAGTATGATTCTATTTGGAACAAGATTTCTAATGAATATAATTTTAATACATATTGAGTTTATTATCACTTTTAAATATTACTTTAACTAAACATAGGTTGTTTGGTCATTCAACAACCTGTCTCTTCAAGACATTGGGAAAAAAAAAATTACAAAAAAAATTATGAAAAATATGTAGGAAAAGAGTATTTGTGTTACCTTTCTATATAAAAAAGAAAAAATGAATTTCAATGTACATAGATCAAGTTAGAGTGATCCAAGTGACCTTATGTCTAAATTATAGTTACTGTCACTTTAGAACTTAATAAACTATGAAATATTGACCCAAAATGAATGAAACCAATTGCATCCTTTAGATATTGAAGTTACAAATATAATCTCAAAATAATTACATCATTATCATATTTAAAATTTTTTTTATGTTGATCCAAGTGACAGTAACTCCTTAAAAACATAATTTTTCACACAAACCACTTTTCGAAGGAGAAGGAAAAATGAATTTAAATATATTTTAATTTTTTATAAAAATATATATTTAGAAACTAGAAAGAAAATTCTAAAAGACTCTAGTTTACATCATCTTCAAATTCCTAATAGTTTTGTGGCAACACGTGTTCAAAAGTGAAGTTTTTTTCTCATAATGTTGATCTCTATTTCAAAGTTGGCCAAAAAGGACACACTATTGTGGGACCACCCATCTATGTCTTCCATTTTGGATGTAGACACTATGTCACTCTATTTGGTAGAAGACTCTCTGTTGTGTGGGACAAGCTTGTTAGCACTTTCCTTTAAAGCATTGCAAGATGCTGACATGTCTGCTGATATTGTGGCCTCTACTCCATCATAGGGAAACTTGACACATTGATGGTATGTTGATGGAATAGACTATATTTTGTGAATCCAGGGCCTTCATAAGAGGATGTTATAGGCCAGTGCAAGGTCCAATACTTGACAAGTGATATCTCTGATGACATGTCTTGTTCTGATAGGTAACACAATGAATCCTTTGGAAGATATTTCTTGCTCATCATATGCTTTTATGGCTATTTTCTTTTTAGGATCAATAGCATCTTCTGACAATCCCAATTGTGTAGCCAGTTTATATGAACAAATGTTTAGACCAACTCCTCCATCTATCAAAACACGCTTGACATGACGGTTCTCAATCAAGACTTCAATATGCAATGGCTAGTTATGTGGGTGACTCAATGAATTATCATCTTCCTCTGAAAAGGAAATGTATTGAGGAGAAGTCAAATGATCCACCATGGTCTGGAATCGATCAAGATCAATATTTTATGAAATGTTAGAACTGATGAGAGCTTTGTCTAGGACAACTCGATGAGCAGGAGAAATTCGAAGCAACTCAAATATAGAGATCTTTGCATTAATGTGTTGTAGTTGTTGGATAATGTTGTAAGATGTTTTAGACTCTTTGGAATTAGAGGATTTGGATGTAGTCCTTTATTTAGCTATAGATGCAAGATTGAATGGTACTTTTGGGGTGTTTGTTGAACTTGAGTTTGATCCTGGAAGAGTTACCTAAGCTTGAGATCGAGTGACTACATTAGTCGATCTTTTTTTATTTGTCCTTCCTAACAATGGTGATGACATTGTAGTGCTATGATGTGCATGGCTCTACCATGTTGATGACATCATTTTTGTCGAAGTATGTGTAATTGACCTTACAACCCATGTTGGTCTTGGAAGAAGATGATTCTCCTTGAGTGTGTTTTAGAAAAGGTTTCATGAATACAAAATGATCGTTGTTGGATTTATGGTTGTCAATCATAATTTCTACAACATCAATTTCATTTTGAATAAGGTATTTTAGACACATGAAATTGTTGGTTTTATGACCCTTGTTTTAGTGAAAATCATAGAAATCGGTCTCCTTCCACCATCTAGGTTTGACTTCTAGGTCATATGGTTTTATCTCAGGTAATATGATGATATTATTTGCCAACAAAACTCTCATGGCAGATTCTAAGGATTCACCCAAAGGAGTGAACTCACATTTTGGTTTTGTAACCCATGGTTTATAGTCATTTTACTTTTTAGGAATCTTAGTTGTCTACTTCTCAGAGGCTTTTATGGCTTGAGTGCCAATTGTGAGGTTAAATCTTGGTGCTTTGGGTGGAGCACTGATGTGATCAACAACACCATCTATGACAACATTTTTATTTTTGTTCCAGAATTTGACCTTATCCTTGTTGTTGGAACTGGAACCTAAACCATACTTGTTCTCTTTATGAAGCGAGATATCTCCCTTGCGAAAAAATACGTCCTCTATTTTCATGGCACTATCCACCATTTTTTCAAATGAGGTATGATTTTGCATCTGAAGATGATAATTGATTTTCGAGACCAGATTATTGATGAAGATTTCTAGTTTCTCATTTTCTAGAATTTGTCAGGCATAAAGTGAGAACTTCTTCCTCCAACATTTGAGGAAAGTCAGGAAGGGTTCTCCTACCTTCTATTTTAAGCTGCAGACATTGATCATTGTGACTGGAAGCTGGATGTTGTAGGAGTATTGCTAATAAAACAATTTGATCAACTCCTCAAAAGTTTTGATTGTTGGAGGTATTTTGGAGAACCATTTGATGGCTGCCCCTCCCAAATATCATGGGAAGAGACACATTAAGTATGTTGGTTCATGCATGAAATATATGGATAGAGTGCAAAATTATCTGACATGATCTTGAGGAACTGAATTTCTTCCATATTTGTCATACTTGGATAGTTCCACTCCTTTCGGGAATGGACACATATACATGCTTCTATCAAATGGAAATGGACATAGGGCATCCATAGATAATTATTTGGGTTCTTTTTCTTTGTCCACTTTGTTAATTTTGTCTTGCGTAGCATGCATCTATTTCATCATAGCAGTGATAGGGGTCTCTACCTCTTGTGTTATGATGTCTATGATATTAAAGTTGTGAGGAAGTTTAGCCCCTTGTTGGGCCAATTCGAGGAAGTATGTCTCTTTATCCTCTCCTAGGAAATGCTTCATGAGCTTCTTGAAGAGATCATCATCTTGATATTGTGCAATTTTAGAAGGTGTGGGCTCCTGAGCCCTACCCTCATCAGAATCATGGCCTTGTGATCCATGGCTAGCTACTCTTTGAGATATAGCAGCATATTGATTGAGATCTTGTGATGATTTAGGAGGGGTTGTGTGACCTCCTTTTAAGCATAAATTGCCTAGTTCATCTTCTTCGTAAAGATCATGATTGTAGGGTTGATGAAAAGACTGAACAATGAGAGAAGATTTAGGTGATGTCTTTGGCTCTTCTCTTGGTTTTCTATGTGAGGAAGCTCTTGTTTCCACCATTAAACTTTAGGTGAATCTTGGAGCAAGATAAGACAACTAGATGATAATATGATTTAGGAATAGTCAAGTGACACAACCTTGTCAAGATTAGATTGAATTATTGATGAAAAAGGTAGATTGGATGTAAGTGAAGGATACTGTGCCCAAGATGTATGGGTAGATGCCAAAAGGATGGTGGACACAAATTTATGGCACTTAGCCTTTTGATAGATCAAGATTGTTTTGACAAGGTTTTTGACATAGGATGAGACATGTTTGAGATTAATCAATAGGATGACAAATCAAGAAAATTAGATCACTTTGGAAAAATGAGATGGATCTCTATTTCTCTACTCTATACGTGACACAAAGGGTTTTCTAACAGTATTTTGACCAAAGCTGAAGGTTAACCAGATTTCTATCAAATTTAGGGTGTTTTTGGAAATTTGTGCAAAAGGTCGTACAATAGTATACATGCTCGTATGACACAGAATAGGGCCCAACATGACAATCTAGAAGCTCATACGACAATTGATACTAGGGATTAATTTTTACTTGGGATTTCTGACAACTCTTGTACGATACTCTGTAGCTTCCCGTATGACACTTCAGGGGTTCTGGTACAACACTTGAGGAAATTAAGCAATTATTGTATGACAATTGATAGGGCATGACAACAGTTGACACCAGAAAAGGATTTTGCTTCAATTTTTCAAGATTTTGGTGTTTTTGGTCTTAATTTTCTTTTCAAATTTGTTGTCCAATTTTTAAGATCTATGTTTTGGATTGTCTAGGGATGTTTAGCATAGCAGTAGGCTCACAATCATAGAAAATATGTGGGAACTGACCCAAGGAATCAAACACACCAATCTTAACCTAACTAAGAGAAGATATGTATTAATTGCTCGTTGACTTAGGAACACACTTAATGACTCCTCAGAATATGGCGGTCTAACAACATGCAATGGATATTGAAGCCCATATTACCTGAGTTCAAACATCAAGGAGGGATCAATATGAAGAGTGTCTCAGGGTGGCTACTATTCACCTCGTACAAGCACTAAAAATCCTTCAGAGGTAGATCGGTAGAAAACTAGCTTAGTCTTTTAATCAAGGCATCTATTCACAACTGTCTCCCATAGTCCTGCAAGCAAGATTGAAGCTGTTAACTCTATGAGTACTCAAACCCATGTAGTTTCACAATCAAGATTAAAGTGGCTCTGCTCTACACAAGATCCAAGCATGTTCATAGAATAAATCCAAGGAATAAGCACAATTATGTCTTCCGAGGCTTTAACCTCAAAGAAGTGTCAAATTTTATAGTGGGGTGGAAGAGTGGGCTTAAGACTTGTCCCCACTTGGGTCATTCCTGAGAGATTTTTACCTCAGTCAACATGCCCTCTAAAGGATTAAATGAAATGTGAGGTTGGGGACCACAAGATTTGGGTTTCTCATTCTTTGAAAGAGAATAGCATAATCCCCTAACCTTATCCTTTTCCCTATCCAAAACATGCCAAACGTAGTTAATCTAGAGACAGTACACACATTACCAGGGGGAGATACCTTATGGGTTTTTGATTCTCTGAAAAGAGAAGAGCATAATCCCCTCAATATCTACCACATGTAATATGACACACGTAACTAATTATCTATGTGCCAATGAAAAAGAGATTAACCAAACACAATATTTGCTCAATGAAGATTTTGGGCAACTTGCAAAACCACAAGTCAAATTTTTTTGATAAATGAGCTTTCTTTGGCCAATGATTTCTAAAAGGGTTTCCTGCAAACAAGAGCTTAGAGGACAAGACAAGAATAGGCCAAAAAGATAGGTTTCAATGCTCAGGTCTTCATCTCTCATCCTACAAAAAGTGTTAGACTGTCTAAAATGATCACACACCAAAAAATAGCAAGGGTTAGGATTAGAAATCAATCAAATTTCATAGCAGAAACCTCAAAAAATGACTGCAAAAACCCATACAAAAATTAAAATTCTAGTGTGAAATGTCGTATGATAATATACCTTAACTAATATGACAATTCACCTTTGATATGAAAATGTGTACAAACTGATACAATGATTCAGCCCTGATACGATAGTGTATACTAACTGATATGAAACCTCAGGAATGTTGACTGTTGTACGACATACATAGACTTCTGAAATGACACTTTGTAAATTGTTGTACGAGATTGTATAGAAAAAATTCAAAAAATTGAGAACTTGGTAAAAATGATCATAAAATTGACAAAACATGAAAAATGTGAAACCCGATATAAGGCCTCACAGTGGGCGCCAAAAATGTGTGTGAAAATTGTACCTATTCAGAAAACACAACACATCAGTAAAATATTATAGATCAATGATAATTAAATAAGTAATGAATGAATATATAATCAATCAGGGGATTTACTACCTTTTAGAAGACGTGAGTATGGTATTCTTAGATTATGACCGAGATCAGTGACAATGCGATGCCTAAACGAAGGATTTGAATGCAAAAACAATGAAAATGAATGCAAGTTTAATCTATATTTTTGTGATTTTTTATGCAATAATAATGATGTAAGCTAAATGTATTGATCTAAAACTTGATATCAATGATATGAATCTAAGCCATGTATGCAAAAATAAGAAATAAGTGATAGCAATGTGTATACTAGAAATAGTATCTTCATAGGGTTAGTATTGTCAATAAATCAAATAGAAACTAAATAACCACAAATAGCAATTTATTTAAGCTAGAAAATGACAATTAAGAACTCTATGGCTCTCTAACTAGGAGTGTTAATGGTGAAGCTCTCAACAAGCCTCCATTAAATGACAACCCTAAAATGAGAATAGATGATAAAACAAGATAAATAGTTCAATTCCAAATTACAATGCTAATTAACTCCTATATTTGCCTTTCTAGCTATAATTCTCAAGAGGTTAGATGCAATTCTCAAATTTATGGATGAATTATGAGTGAATTTAGCCTACTTTTATAGGATTTGGCAAGGGTAGGGGGTGTAGTAGAGTTGATCATGATTAAGTTGGGGTTGAGTCTTTGGTTCCACCCTTTGAAGATAATTTAAATATTGTGTCCTCAAATCTTGGGATAGGAAAACAAGATGAGTGGACAAGATGCTCTTTCAATTTGAGTGATTGAGATTTATTTTGGCTTGATCCATGCGAGCTTCTTTCCTTAAATCCTATTGGTTGAGGCTTTTTCCTCCCATGTAGTGTTGAGAGAAATTAGGATTTAATCAATTGGTTTTAATTCATTTATTTAGCCAAGTGTACGCCTTGAATGGGTTGATTTGATTTAATTCCAAACTATACAATTAATTGAATTAATTGCACATTGATTTGATTTAAGTTGATTAAAATGCTCTTGATTTTGATTTAAATTGAATTAAAGCTTGATTTTAATTTTGATTAGCTAAATGTTCATTTTGATCCAATTGTTTTGATTTTGGTCTCGATTTGTCTTGATTACTCACATGAATGATCTTGTCCACTTTTAGGTGATTATAAATGCCCCTCTGTGAGTCAACATGTGAAGCATGTCGATTTAAAGAATGTCCTGATTTAACTGATGAAAGGTCTTGGTTCTATCGATGGAAGGTCCTGATTACGTTTGATGGTTGATTTCATTGTTTGATGTGAGATGCAGATTCTGATGATGTTCATTTAATGTTGTTGTTCTGATGGTCGATTTGATGATAGATTTCCTTGATATAGTACCAGTTTTGATTTGATTTGATATTTGATTGCTCCTCTCTATTGATTCATGAAAAAATTCTTGATAAAAGCTTACGCTTTGATTTGATGGTCATGCCCCTATTTCAATGATGATGCTAATGTTCCTCATTATTTGAGTGTATGCCCCCTTGAAAATGAAATGAAATTTGATAGATGTTTGAAAAAGTTGACGGTTTAGGTCAATTTGCATTGATTTAGGTTAATTTTAATATAAATTTTGATTTCATTTCCGATATTGTTTTTGCATATGTGTGATGAAAAATGCCCCTGATTTGGCAGAATTGGTGAAAAATTTGGGTCCCCGGGCCTTCTCTGGTCAAAGAATCCCTTTTTAGGTCAAAGATACCCTTTTTAGGTCAAAATGGCCTATATAAAGGGGTTAAAAGTCTTTTTTCACTATTCATTTGCACTTTTACTTTTGACTTTTGAGCTCTAACCTTCTTTGACTCCTTGATAATGTCAATCTTGATACATGAGCATAGATTTGAGTGCGGCCACCGATATCATCAGCCACTGACCTACGGTCCTCCGGTAAGTGTTTGATCCTCTTGGTTTTTTCCATTTATGCATTTAAATTCAAAAAAATTGAATTTTTCATAGTAAACCCTCTTTTTTTTTCTTTTTAATTTCAAATAGTGCTTTTACCATTTTAAATAGTGTGTTTACACTTCAAATAACGCTTCTGTGGGTTTAATTAGCACTTCCGCGAAGTGAAATAGCGCATTTACACACTTGTTCCAGGGCATAAACCACTTTTTCTTTGTCAAATAATGCTTTGAAACTTGATTTCACTTTTGCAATTTAGATTGGCACGTTTGAATTTACAAATGACGCTTTCAAATAGTTTTAGTGTGTTTTCCTTAATGTTGCACTTTTGAATTCTTAAGTAGCGCCTTTAAACTTTTAAACAATGCTTTTGAGTTTTAGTGCTTTTAAAGCCTAAAATAACACTTTTACCCTGCTAGGAAAGATTTTAAATTGTCATAGTCCACTTTGCAAATTGTTAAATGTCGTCGATCAGATGATTGGTTAGGGTAACAAACTTGATGTTATAGCGAGTCATAAGATGTTAGTATGAGTCAGTCATAGTTTGAATGTTTGATTGTCAATCTAGATTTAGATGATGGATGATGATGAATATTTCATCCTCTCTGAGTAGACTCAGGAAAATTCATTGTGGTTTGATATTTGTAAATGTTTGATTTACTTAGGATAATCCAAATGATAACCAATTTCAAAACTGATGTGATTGAACTTGCTTTTTGTAGGAGGTGCTTAAGTCCTTAGGTGTCTGTGGTTTATATCCCCTTCATATGAGTATGATCGATGACCTTAGTGCATTTGATCGGTGACATGTCGGCCTTTGCGGGTTGTCCTTCCTTCTTGCCTTACTATGATTTCGAGTGAATCAAGGTTTGATCATAGCTATGCTCGAGAGGTGGCACTCAGACCATAATACCTTCCATTTGCCTATAGGTGAGATGACGATCACCTTGGAGGATGTGTATCATATCCTTCACTTGCCTACTAGAGGAGGGTTGGTATATTATGATTCTATTTATGAGGGGTCAGTATGTCGGTGGGTCTTCCAGGATCTGACCATTGGAGATGATCATATCTAGTGGGCATAGTTTCACTCTTTTCTGGTGTTACCAGCAGTTCTTGGTGCATTTATTGGTGGGTTCCTTCTTCCAGATAGACGTGGTCATGGATTTGCAATTAGATGGGGTCCTATTTTGGAGGACTTGATGGTGCATCCCTGACATTTTGATTGGGGATCCTATGTATTAGCCCAATTATATCATGAGCTACATACAGTCATTTATAGATGATCTTCTATGCTCACTACAAGAGTGATTTTATTACAACTTTGGACTTGGGAGCATATCCCAATGACATGTCCTATCACAGCATGACAACAAGATCAGATTGGCCATTTACCTAGATGTGTGAGGGTATGGTGATTCAGACCCATATGGGTAAGTTAGATTATTGGCATCATGTCATCGATGATATGGATGTTGTGGTCTGGAGGCCATATGTGGGATGTGAGGCTTGGCCTGAGGATGGAAATGAGTTGCCTTTCATGTTCTGTCTGTGATGGATGATTGGGCGTTCGACTTATATCATTGAGAGATTTTGTTTTAGGAGAGTTTTGCATCAGTATGGGTGCACATAGGGTATGCCCCAGGGAGTGGCTATGTATGCTCGGGTCCAGATGAAGAGATCTTTGTGGGGTCCCTGTGTGGATTATAGGAAAACTGTCTGAGAGATTCAAGACCTTGGGTATTTACCTTGGTCTATGAGAGAGCATATTATGATGCTGGGATTATACATGAGTATGCAGATTGGCTGGCTTGGAACCCATTTCTGAGGTTTACAAATCCTACTGAGAGAGTCCTAGGTATTGATGGGGTGTTAGACTATGACAGAGGTGATGTAGGAGATGATGGGGATGATGCAGATGATGGAGATGGTAGGAGGGGTGGGGGTAGGATTAGAGCATGACACAGATGATAGGGTCATCAGGTAGTTAGAGCAGGCATAGTATATATTCTAGTGATTGTTGCTACTCCTATCCCTCTTAGGGGTAATTAGGTTAGAGGTGGTGTAGATAGAGCACTCTATTAGGTTGCTGTAGATCCATCTATGAGACCAGGCTAACAAAGGGCTAGGTGATAATGAGAGGTTGATGCACAAGTTGCATAGGTTTTACTTGATCAGGCATAGGGTCCTCCTGCTCAATACGTGATACCTTTAGTTGTTCCACAAGATTCCTCTTCTCAGGCACCTGCTTCTACTTTGATGTCATCTTCTTCTTCACATCCATATTCTTCGAGTTTTGTTCCATCTTTATCAGATCCATCTTCGTCCATGCTTTCTTCTTCAATGCCTCCACCACATATTCCTTCTACTCAAGCTCCTAGCTCAGAGGCTCTGACAGCTGCATTAGATGTCCAAGCTTTACAGTTAGATGTATCATAGATTAGACAACAAGTGAGCTAGCTTAGTACTATGATGTAGGCCTTCATGGCCGCTATGAGTTAACATGGGTTACAACCTAGTTTGAGTCAACCTCCAGATAGTGCTCCTGGTCATGATGGTGGAGATGGTACTAGTGGTTTAGCCAATTGACTTATGATTTGAGATGCATTCGATTCTTGCATTTGATGATATATATGATCTCATTCTTTTGTTGATATCAAGACATTGAACTCTATTGTATCATTTTTGATTTGTTGATGTTTCTTATGTTGATACTTTGGTACTTTGATAGACTTTGATATTTGGATATTTGTAGTTATGATCATTTTATGGACTCTGATATTTTGTTGATTTCATGATGATGTTCCCATGGACTCTGATTCTCAATTTGATAGATTTTATATATATGATGTCATGATGTGTTGGATTTCCTTTTCAGGTGTTTTTAGCATGATATGCAGATCTAGATGGTTCTATCTCCTATATGCTTTGTTTTATGCTTTTCAGATGCAATTTTTGATATGTATGCACATGTTCAAATGATGCTTAAATGATTATTTTATGTATGACCTAGAATAGATGGATGAATGCAATAATATGATATGATTTAATGATTAATTATATTATGAATGAAATGGATATATATATGTTAGATGGATAATGTAATGATTAATGCGTTGTAATGACTTAATGGATAATGGATGTATTTATTTTGGTATATGTATGCAATGGATTTTATGTCAATGTGATGACCCTATATGAATGTAATGTATAATGATCATGGGTATTTAGTGATTAATGATTCTAAATGTTATATGTGACATAGATGAATGATGTTGCAATGCAATCATATCTAATGAGCTTAAAATAAATGATGTAATATGCAATGTTTTGAACTAAATAATATGCATCTTAATGATGACTTAAAATGATTTTAATGGATGTAATGAATGTTTAAAAGAATGTACCCTAAATGAGATGAATTTTAAAATGAATGCAATCTAATGCAATGAACTTAATGCAAATGATTTAAAGGATGAATGTGACCTAATGCACTTAATTAAATGAAAATGATTTTAAGGATGAATGCAACCTAATGCCCTTAATGAATTGAACTCTATGAATGATAAATAAAACTTAATTCAATTAATGTTATGAAGGTGGTTTATGTGTGCTATAAATGTGTCACACTTCTATGGATCATTACATGCAAGGAAACTCAAGAATGAGCCCTCAAAAATTGATCCATAACTCCCTAGGCATGGAGTGCAAGGGTTTTTAAGAATGCTCTCAGCTAGAGCTATTTATCCTATAACCTTGCTAGTAAACCATGGAATGAGAGATTCAATGAAGACAAGGGCAAGAATGCAAATATCCTCAAGAATCAAGAATGAAAATGCAATGCAATGCTATGCTAGAAATGAAAATGCAAGCTAAGCTATGAAAGGAAATATGCAAGTGTTACAACCCAAGCTAATTAATCTATGTGAGCTAATCTAGAGCATAGAAATGAAGCTAATCTAAGAAAGCATAAATATGAAGCTAAGCTAAGAATGCAAGAATGAGATGTAGAATGCAAGAATGAGATGTAGATGCTAAGAATGCTCCAAATCTTCAAAAACTCCAAATTGACCTAGAAAACCTGCAGCATAAAGTTAGCATAAAAAGTTGAGGATCTAGAATGAAGAAGAGAGCTCTTCTTTTTAAAGGAAATGAGAAGGAATGGACCATGGAGATTAAGAGGCAAAAGATTTAATCAATGGTGGAGTTTAAAAGAGGAGCAATCCATGTGCACAAGTATCCTCCAATGAGAAAATAGGAGTTGACTTTTGTGTCCATGTGAGACAAAAAGTGTTTTTTCTCTTTTTATAAATAAGAATAATGCTTTATTTGTGCAACTTAGGATAAGAGGAAAAGTGGGGGCTTTTTATTTATTAAAAGGGGAGGGAATCTTCCTTTTGATTTAAATAAAGACTTAGGATAAGATGGTTAGCCCATAGAAAATAATCGAATAAATGATAGAACTAGGATTTGATCAAGGATAAGCAATTGATGATTTAGCAAAAGGGGCTAATAGTCTAGGTGACCATTTTTAGGTGTATACATTTGCCCCTCTTTGAATAATGTGTGATCAATCTGGGAACACATGCAGTCAAAGAATGAAGTTGAAATGTGAGATCAATTTGGGATCACAAAGCAACTCAGATCAGCCAAGAAAGCAAGAGATAGCCAAGAAGGCAAGCAATAGCATTCTGACTCCAAAGAATGAAGTGCAGAGAGATAGAAAATCTTGCATGGTCAGCCTGGTAGTGATAGTATTGAACACTTAGGAAAGAGATAGCCAATAAGATATGATGTGTCTGCCCCCTCGGGATCGAAAGCAAAATCCAAGTAGAGGGAATGCAGAAGCAAGAGCAGCATGATCAAATCACTAGAAATCATAATCAAAGAAAGAGAACAGAATAACCATCAAGCAGTGAAGATACGCCCCACACATGGGACCCGAGGCATGAACCAAGCGGTCCCTCAACTTGAAAACACCATGGAGGGGAAGAATTTGAACTTGGGATTTGAAAGTGAATGAAAGACTAGAAGTTTGAAAGAGATGGGGATGAAGAGGTGAAGAATGCCCCAACGAAGATTGAAGGATCAGGCCTCAAAAGGTCAGCCAACTGCGTGAAAGAGGGGGAAAAGGTGATTTGGATGATCAAGGTGAATGCGGATTTTGGTTTCGATCCTAAAATGAATAGAAAATGATGTGATATGAAAGACCAGAAGCGAAAGATATGATTAGGAAGAAGTGAAAGGTGAGCGCAGTTGATTAACAAGTCCATGAAAGATAAAGGAGAGCTCTCTCCATATGCAAGAAGCAAAACTAACTAACATGAACCTAACAATGCAAGCTACATGAAAAGTGGTTTACTTGCAAGGTTACAAAGCCAATAGACATCTAATTATCATCATCGAGCATTATTGGTAGCGTCGCAAGATCATACAATACACACTAGCATAACTATGTGGATCTGAATATGATCTATATCAGATAGAAATATGAAAATCCCACCTAGGCATCAAAGACATGCAGGTCAAGATGACTAGTGCAGTGAGGTTCCCTAAGTTTGATATAGCAAGATTATGCTCGCATTGAGACACAAGAAAGTCAAGATAACTATAAGCATGCACTTGCGAAAAAGTCAAGGATAATACCTTGTAGATCCCAATGTGTCAAGTAAGACCAGCATAAATGCTCATGATAGTTAGGACCAACAAAATATACCCACAAGTAGAAAAAGCAATAAAACATGTTCTCATACCCTCAATCTTCTAGCTATGCATCATCAAAAATGATCATAGGGGGAGAACACTCAACAAAGAAATCATCATAGACAGCACACAAAGAAAATAAAGTCATCATATCTCAACAAGTTGATTGTTTAAGTGCATGTGTGTTGGTCATAGAGTCAAAATTTGAGTATCGCATCTGCCAGTGAGAAATATTGCATCATCTAGACTGTGGGTAGGATATATGATAAAGTGTTGAGAAACACTAGATGCTAGGGTAGTGTTGAAAAACACAATTGGGGTGGTGTTGAAAAACACCATTTGCAAGGTGCCTAAGAAATCCAAATGCACAAAGAGACCCAAGATAAGCTGAAAACAATGGATGCCCCCTAGACTAAGACAAGAGTCAATTCTAGGCTAAGAGAGGCAAAGAGAGAGAAGTGGAGCGAAGGAGCGCCACGCAAGACTGATAGACATAGGTGCAGAGGGTCTCAAGCAGTGCCTATTTCTAGGTTTTCACCACTTGATAGATTTATTGCAATTTTTTCAGGACTTTATATGCTTTTTAGGATTTTTTTAGCATCATATATGAATTTTTTTGGAATTTTTTCAAGATCAATAAAGTATATACAAAGAATGCCCTAGACAGAAATGGGCATCAAGAATCTGTTTCCTCTGATGTAGAGAACTGATAGGCCCCAGGCCCAAATGCTGCAACTATGATGATAGGAGGTCTCAACCAGTTTGACCAATAATAACCAGCCCTAAGCAATGTCTGAGCTAGAGAAGGATCATTAGAATGTGATCCACATATGCCATCGTGCATTTCAGTTAGCACTTTTTTTGACTCCTCTATTTCTAGACACTTAAGGAGAGTTCCATCTAGACTCTTCCTATACAAGTCACTAGAGACAAAGGCAAAGTGTAAGGGATGGTGGAAGGAATGGCGTGGTGGATTTGCAAGAGGAATATGCAGTGGAAGATATGAAAATATGGTAGGATTGTAAGATTTGTGAGCAGGATAGCGTAATTCATCCACCAAGAACTTGAAGTAAGATTTATGCTTTTTCATTTGTAAGATGGATGTTGAAGTAACCAAGGCATTAGCAACTTTGTTCTCAGCTCTAGGAGTGGGCTGAAGTATAACAGATATGAGATCATGCTTAAAGTAGTGCACCATTTTTTTGTAGAGAATCAGCTTGTCATCTTTTATTTGAGAAACTTTATTTTTGAGCATATTTTTATTTTTACGTTTCTTAGGTGTGGATACTGCCACAATGTGGTTTTTTCCATCTGACCATTGCTCTTTTCTTTTGACTTGATGACCATGATGTGTGATTGCTGATTCAATCTTTTTTATTGCTAGTTCTTTGGTGGAAGAAGTAACAGGTGCTGATGTGAGATGAAATGAAGTGACTGGTTCAATAGTATTTATGTGAAGGATGTCATCTCTGGTGACACGAGAGGTTGAGCCTATAGGGTAAGCTCCAAAAGTAGCTAGATCTAGACTTGTCATAGAAGAACCAGCGTGGTCCACTAAGGCAATATGAGGAACAAACTCATCAGACCCCACACAAGACCTATCAACCATGTCGGGATGGTTACTACAAGAATGAACCATATCAACATCCATATCATCAGTAGATATACATTTTTCTCCCCAAAGAAGTGAAGTAGAGGGAAGATCATCTCCCATTTGAACCATAGTGTGTAGTGGTGACTCATCTGTATCTGTGTCTGAATTACTGAGTATGGGAGTATTTCTAGAATCCTCTCTATAGATCCACTCTTGAAGAGCTTGTTCTTCTCTGTCTGCTTCTAAAGGAACAGATGAAGGAACAAAAGTATCAAAGATCACCATAGTAGAAGTGGAAGGCTTCATGTGATTAGAAGGTCTCCCATATGACCTAGGAGAAATAGGTATAGAAGAAAAGGAATCCAGCGTATATTCACCCATACCAAGGCTCATCATCTTAAGTGATTTCTCAGCAGTAGCTAGAGACGTACTAGGATCAACAAAAGGTTCATTATGAGGAACAAATTTTTCAGTAGTAGCAAGAGCATTGATAGCAATAGTATGGTCTCCAGGAATCACAACCTCAGTGCCATTGTACGAAAATTTAACACATTGATGATAAGTGGAAGGAACAGCCTGCATGTCATGGATCCAAGGATGACCCAAAAGAATGTTATATGCAAGTGGGATGTCCAATACTTGGAAGCTAATATATTTCGTGATAGGGCCCACTCGGACAGGCAGCGTGACAAGACCTTTGGAAGATCTTTCCACTTCATCGTAAGCTTTTATAGTAATCTTCTTCTTGGAATCCATAGCCAATTCTGACAAACCCAATTGTTGTATGACATTGAAAGAAACAATATTTAACCCTGCACCATTGTCTATTAGGACTCGGCGGACTTAGGTATTGTAGACTAGAACTTCAATGTGTAAAGCTAGATTATGTGGGTGAGCAATAGATATGTCATCTTCTGCAGAAAAAGAGAGAGATAGCGGAGATGAAATGTGGTTGACCATAGCCTGAAATTGATCTGGATCAATGTCATTGGGAACACGTGTTCTATGTAGAGCCTCATCAAGAATCTCTCTATGCAAAGAGGATAACCGAAGCAACTCAAGGATAGATATCTGTGCTGGTGTCTTTTGCAAATGTTGGACAAGATCATAGCTAGGGGTGGCTGAAGGAGCCACTTGTTTGGAAGGCAAAGCTTGCTTGGGATCTTGCCTAGTTTTAAGGACAATCTTGGCTTGCCCCCTAGTAACAGCATTCAGTGTCTCACTTCGGGAAGATGAACTACCACGTGTTTGCAAGACTAACTTTGGCTTACCATGATTGGTGTTATTATCATCTTGAGACCTCATCATTAGAACACTCTCAATGGGCTCTACCATGTTAATCACAAGCGTATTAGAAGGATACGTGTAATTGATCTTTGCATCATGATTCTTCTTATGTGTTTGAGAGGTTTCCCCCTTATCATGCTTAGGTAGAGGAGCTTTGAAAGCTGTGTGATCAGAATTTTTAGTTAAGCCATCAGTGGAGATTGTGCCATTCTTAATAAGATCCTGAATATCATCCTTAAGCCTAAAAAAATTATCTGTTGGATGTCCCTTGTTTCTGTGATAATGGCAGTAATGATCCTCTCTCCACCAATCAGGCTTATTTATCTGATCCCAGTTACTAGGTTTATCAGGAAGCGTAAGATATCCATTGTCAACCAAAGTCTTAAGGATCACATCGTAAGGTTCTGCCAACTTGGTATAGACTCGCTTTCGAAATGACTTCTTAGGCTTATCTGCATATTGAGGTTTAGGAGCATTGTGAGTGTTGGCAGCTTCTTGTTGTTTTGCTGCATAGATAGCATTGGAAAGATTGAAAGCGGGCTCTTTAACTTTAGGAGCATCAACAACCCCATCATTAACAACATACTTGTTCTTATTCCAAGTTTTGTTCTTGTCTTTACCATTGCCTTTAGCATCTTTATTAATAACAATATCCCCTTTTCTTATAGCTACATCCTCAATCTGATATGCACTTTCAACCATGTCATGGAAGGAGGAGAACAGTTGCTTCCTTTGATCATAAAATAGCTCAGGCACAAGTGTGTTGACGAAAATGTCAATCTTTTCTCTTTCGGGTAGCTGACGAGGATATCGAGAATACAATGACCTCCAACGTTGTAAGTAAGTTGCAAATGGCTCACCTTGATGTTGTCTTAGATTACCGAGATCTATAGCAGTGACAGGTTGTTGGATGTTGTAAGAGTACTGCTGGGTAAATCATTGAGCTAACTCATCAAAAGTCTTAAGCGATGGTGTCAATTTCACAAACCATTCCAAAGCTTGGCCTCTTAAGCTTCGAGGGAATAAGCATAGAAGATATGTGTCTTCATGAAGAAAGTCCATACTAAGAGCATAAAAATGATGCACATGGTCATGAGGGTCACCATTTCCATCATACTTGTCATATTTAGGAACCTCAATATCCTTAGGAAATGGGACCATGTATAGATCTTTATCAAAAGGAAGAGCACAAATTGATTCTACAAAAGAGACCTTTGGAGGCTCTCTTTCTAATGCCATTTGGGTAAGGCATTGATTTGTCTGACGTAATTCTTCTTGAAGGACTTCCAATTCAGTTGGTACTCTTTGTTGGACAATTTGTTTGACATCATAGCCGGGAGGAAGCTTGTATCCTCTAGAAGTCATATATTGAAAATATTGATCGCCATTATGCTCTAAAAGCTTATGCATCATTCGTTGGAAATCCACATCTTGTTCACATCTCATAAGATCCTCACTAGAAATCTCATCATTAGCCTCTGCCTCATGTTGAGAGGGAGGAGGTCTAGGTGGTGAAGAAGGCATAGCAAAAGTTGGCCTTGGAGGAGATCTTGGTGGCGTGTTGTTGTCACTGTTTCCATTGTTAAAAAGAGGTCTATGCTCATGATTACTAGCCTCAGGTTGCTCATGAAATGTCCCTCTATAAGCCATGCACCTAGTAGCATCCATCCTTTGTTGATTGTGTTCTTTGTCTAATCGTGATTGATTATATTTACGCTCAAAGTGTTCTTGCAAGAGTTGAAACTTTTCTTGTTCAGTCAAAGTGAGTGAGACATTGTCTGTGTTTTTGGGGGTCTTGAATGCGGAAAAGAGGAAACCTCCTTTATACCATGGTGTAGCCTTAGAATTCTCAGATTGGTCAGAATTAGAACTGTTGTTGCTAATGGGTGCTTTTGAATGTTGAGTTGGAGAAGGTAACT
This sequence comes from Chamaecyparis obtusa, assembly GCA_027943335.1. NCBI lineage: Eukaryota > Viridiplantae > Streptophyta > Pinopsida > Cupressales > Cupressaceae > Chamaecyparis > Chamaecyparis obtusa. Next base: position 371,098 of record BSBK01008357.1, on the reverse strand, counting down.
ATGTATAATTGAATGGAGGATGTCTCTCCTGCACAAATTGAGACCGAGTTGTAACCAGCATGAAAAGAGATGTTGGTTGACTAATAGAATGAGACAAAGTTTCTTAGATTTGAGATAAGCAAAGCTAATAAAGATCACTTGTCAAAGTAGAACAATAGAGAGATAGCTCGTCAAAAGTGCTTAAGCACTTACAACAATCAATTTACTAAAGCCGAGCAATGAACAAGAAGCTCAATAAGCAAGTAGCTAGAGAGGTAACCGTGATGTGACAAGTGATCAAGAGTAGCATTCGTTAAACTCAAACCCAATAGTTTTAGCTCATTTGTTTCAGTCTAGAACAAATCTAAGCATGTAGGTAACAAACTAGTTTCAGGTAAGAATAGAAAAAGACACTCTACGACAGGTTAAAGTGCAAGTTTAGCAACTCCGAATTGTAGCAATGACATGACAATAGAAATGACTCAGGATTCTTGGTTGAGGGTATGCAAGGATACTTCAATATCATATGACTCTTGACCAGTGAACATGAAAAACTCAGTTTTGAAGCGCTTGGACCAAATTTGTAGATTGAACATTGCAATTTCTCAGTTTGACAAGCAGTAGCAATAGATAAAAGACAGGTTTGCAAACAGTATGGGATCAAACATGTCATAGAACACTTGAAACAAGGGCAAAAGAAACCTTGCCAAGACAAGCACTTGTGATATCAAAATAGAAAACCTTATGAATGCTACCATGTGTTTGAATGTTGAGAACATTTACACGAGCATAGCACAATCGAAGATAATTCAAGAAATTACTACCTAGAAGGACAAGGCTCATTACTTAGCAACGTGGCCCACAACTTGATGCTCACTTGCCTCACACCAAGTGGTTGCCCACAAGAGATATTGGCATTGTCATGGAAGTGTCAAAAACACAACCAAAGGAACACATATGGTGAGTGTCTTGGGGTGATTTGGGTAAGTCCACTTGGATCAATCCTTGCACCAAGAAGCTAAGCGGCTAAAATAAGGTGGCCTCTATCTAATGGTTCGTAGTAAGGATTTTCGTTCATAGCACCCCTCTTGCTCCTCATAAAGGACTAGGACCTCACGGCCTCAAGAGTACCTTAAGCATTCTTGCTTAATGCTTTCCTCATGGTCACAATCCCACAAGTTACTCACATCAAGCGAAGATAAGTACTATGTCTACCAAGGTTTTGTGTCCTCGATAGCCTTGACATTATAGTGAGTTGGAATCACTCACCACCAAGGAAAATGATGACAAGGTTGTCCCCACTTGGGTCGTTCCTCTTGATTGCTCAAGAGCAGGCCCGCTAAAGGATCCTAAGCTAAACAAAGAGTGGATTAATTCTTGAGGTTCAAGGTTTTTGGTTCACCACAAGGGTGAAGAGCATACTCCCCTATCTCAAGAATCTCTCCCAAACACACCAAGCAAAGATTCAATTACCCCCTTGCTTTCAAAATCCCAAGATGGGTCAAGATTTCTGTTTCACCACAAGGGTGAAGAGCATACTCTCCTACCACCTCAAAATTTCTACAAGGTATTAAGTGCCTATGAAAGGAAACAACTAGTATATGCCGCACTTAATAAAGAAAGCAATTAAACAAGAATTTGATTTGGTTTTTTATGCTTAAGGTAGCCCTGGAAAAACCATTAGTAGCCCTCTTTGACATGCGATTTTAGCAAATTTCAAGCAAGAAGCACCTACAACGACAACTTGTTAGACCAACAAGAGTTAGGAGAATCAAAATCCAAAATCTAACAATGATTAGTACATGAAAAATAGCTCAAGTGTGTCTGAAGGGGTCCTAAGACCCCTTAGGACACACTTGAGCATTCAAATGTGTCAAAAGGGGTCATGGGGACTTCTTAGGGTCCTAATGCTTGATAAGGCATACTAGGACCCCTAGGGAGTCCCCATGACCCCTTTTGACACATTTGAATGCACAAGTGTGTTCAAAGGGGTCCTAGGACCTCTTAAGATGCACTTGAGCATTCCAATGTGTCAAAAGGGGTGATGGGGACTTCCTAGGGGTCCTAATGCATGATAAGGCATACTAGGACCCCTAGGGAGTCACCATGACCCCTTTTGACACATTTGAATGCTCAAGTGTGTCTGAAGGGTTCCTAGGACCCCTTAAGACACACTTGACCATTCCAATGTGTCAAAAGGGGTCATGGGGACTTCCTAGGGGTCCTAACATGTGATAAGGTGTACGGGGACCTCTAGGGATTCCCCATGACCCCTTTTGACACATTTGAATGCTCAAGTGTGTCTGAAGGGGTTTTAAGACACCTTAAGACACACTTGAGCATTCCAATGTGTCAAAAGGGCTCATTCCAGATTCTTTAGTGCTTCTAGTGAATCCAAATTAAGTTGTTATAAAGATGAGACGTTAGTGAATGACTTCTTGCTAATACTACTCTTCCACCAGATCCAGATTTCAATCCTTTTGTGGATCTACAAGCTCAATCGCGAGCCCATAGGATTGGCCAAGAGAAAAATGTGATTGTATATCAACTGATTACAAAATGTTTAGTTGAGGAGAAAATATTGCAACAATCAAGAAGAAAATTGACTATGGAAAATCTAGTTATGAATTCTGTTAAGAATGAAACTATTAAGGAATTGCATGAATCACAAACCATGAAAATAACCTTCTACAACAAAGAACATTCAAGCTATAGAATTTATTAACTTTGAATTTAAATGTCTTATCAGCATTCATGGAAGAGATTTCATTAGCATCCATGGAAGAAATTTCATTAACTTCAAACAAAATCATCTAAAAAAATTCATTAACTTCAGGTGAAATCATTTAAGATGGACAAAAACAAAATCGTATTACTTAGAAATGGCAGAGAAACAAAATGAGATAAACCAAATTTATCAAATTATTCCAATCCGTAGCTTCTCTCCAAGCGCAAAATGACAATCCATGGAGCCAAAATTATGGTGAAAATTAAATTCTTCGAGTAAGTCGTTCAGAATTTATGATGGACTATGCTGTGCAAAAGCCCGCAATCCCTGCCATATCTCAGAGTACTGATGAGAAGCAATGGAAAAAGTTTGAGATAGAGGCGGCACTAATATTGAAGTGGCAAGACATTCTTCATAATATTGGGGCGGTACCATCAAAATAGCAAGGCTTTCCTTAATGTCACGCCGCCACTGATCTCTTCTTATAATTTATTAATGCAGTCAGTTCTATGACGCTTGCATAGTTTCCAGTACAGCTGCTCATTTTACCAAATGCTTCCCCGCTCTCCATAATCTTCGACCAGTTCAAAGATCCATCTGGTTGTTCTTGTTTAACCTCCCAATGACTCTGTTGAGCTACCGGATTATCAACAGGCATGGTACAATTGTTCGGTTCAACTAGAATCTATTTCAAAAACCTTTGCAATTTAGCATTCCGGTTGAAAAAGCAAGGAAAGATACCATTTCACAGCCACAAGCAGTGGAAACATAGTGATTCTTTTGCCCTTTGCTTTTGTAATCCACCTCCAGTGAACTATTCTTCAAAGCCTCCATTTCTACATAGCTAGGGTTTATGACGCTTGTAAAAGGCACAACTATGCCCCTATAGGGACTCATGCTCATGCTCAGAATCATATTATCTTCATACATTCCCTAACATTTAATAGAAAGATTTAGCCAGCCGCCTTTAAAGACCTAGAAGAAATGAAAAATAAAAATTAGGCCAAAAATACATACCGCATTTCTGTATGTAGTACCGTCAGCTTCAACAATCCAGTCGGCTTCCTCTACTAAGGCATGAAGAACTTCATTAATGTCTGCTCTGGGAGGAAGATTATAATTTCCATGTATTTTCACAAGCCCTAAAATTTTTTTGTCATTATTTCTCTCGACCTCTGGTCTCTCAATTAGTCATCTCCCTCTCTGCTGCACTTAGCTTAGCCATCCTTACCTACTCTTTAATAGAGATTCTCCAAAATTTGTATACAAAGACATCCTATAGGAAAAAATGAAAAGTTTCCCAGAGAATATCCACAATTTGTATACAAAAGCATCATACAGGAAAAATGACAAAAAAATAATAGCTAAAAGGTAAAATTTATCATTAACGCCGGTAGTACCAAGGTCATACCCGCTGTCAAATCCTGGCCTATGACATGCAAAAGGAGAAAAGCAAGTAAAATGAAAAGGAAGTATGGATCAAATAGTGATGGTGCATCAAATTGAATCAATATCATAATAAATGTAGAAAATACTGTTACGAACAAAAATATTTGCATATTAATGGGAAAGAGTGGGAAGAGCTTCTTAGACCCATGATAGAAGTTATAGATAAGGAGGAAGAGCTAGGAAGGGGAAAGCAGCAAAGGAAAGAAGTAAGATATGTGTGTGAGCCTATGTTAGATGATGATGATGAGTACTCACCATCTGGTAGTAGCTCAAGTAGTGATAGAAGCTCTTCATTGCACATGTACACTGACACAAAAAATTCAGATAGAGAAGTAACAAGTGCTGTGGAATTATCCACAAAGCAATGTGAAATGAAGCCTCAAATTGGTTCATTAGCAGGCAAAGAATTTGGTCATGCACTTCATTCTAGGACCACAAATATTTCTATTAGAAATGCCTATTCGTCAATGGCCTTGAATTTACAAGACTTGGGAAACTAGGTTACTCATGTTGGGCAATATCCCTCAAATGTAAGTTCATTGCCACCTTTGGCAAGGCAGTCTCACTCCTCATTTTACAACAAAGGGCAGCCATCTATGGTCCAAGGTTTTAATTCAGCTAAAAAATGGAGAGCTTCTCAAGGTACTAATCTCTTTCATAGAGAAGTTCCTGATTCATCTCAAGGTTCTCGTTTAGGTGACCAACTCCTTCGAGGTCCACAAATAGATCCATTGATTTCCCAAATTGGTAAAAGGGTAGATGCAATTTTGGAAAGAGTATCCCAATTGAAGAGAAATGGAAATTCTAGTGAGCATAAAGTTATTGTAGATCCAATGGGTGTATCTTCTCCATTGACAAATATAATTGCATTTCTAGAGACTTGAGTTTAAATGGAGACTGTTTGTTCCCAAACATGCCCCAATCGAGCAAATGAACTAGATGTTGCTTGAGTAAAGAAGATAGTGGTTTATTAAAGCATCTACATTATCCCACTTGCTATCAATTACTACTTTTTGAGTGGCTTGCCAGCTGCTTCTGTGCGGGATTCTTGTAATATATAATGTCCTCATGCAAGTACATGCCAATTTTTGTAAACATTTTCAGTTCCAAAGTGTTAGTGAGCAATATCAAAGAAAAGGTTCTTGCATGTGTTATTTAGACACATATCAATAAATTAGGAAACCAATTTTCTCCCATTACATGGTAGAAATGCCTAGATTCACTTTGTCGGTATCAATAGGCAGCAAGATGAGGGAATAAATATATTTGTGAAGAGGAAGTACAAATGTTACTGTCCAAAACCATTTGGAGAGTAATATTCTTCTCCTGATTGTAATAAGAAACTCAAAATGCAGAAGACACCAAATAGTTGGGGCATTTATTTCCTATGACCTATGTCAATTTCAGTTCAATTCCTAAGGATGATATTCTCAATGTGTAAAAATAAACTGATGTGTTATTTTAAAATGGTGTTGACTGAAATTTATGAACATATGTCAAATATCCATTTTTTCTAGAATTTGAAATAGAACCAGTGGCAATATAATCAAATTTTTGAATTTCACATCCAATCATTGGATGTTAATCAAAAGTACAACATAGTAATATAAATTTGAACTGATAAACAATCTTAGTCTTACTTCAAACCTACTCCTGTGTATGTGGGTTCTTGGAGGTATCTACTAAACAATGTGTGGATCTGTAATGTCCGTATCCAGTTGCTTACTCACTTTGCTTAAAACTCCTAATTAGAATTTGGATTTCTAATGCCTACTGTGATATTATTTAAGTTTGCCTTGCTCCTTACTAATTAATATTGCAATGAATTGGTTATCCTTCCCCTTCTCTCTCTCTCTCTCTCTCTCTCTCTCTCTCTCTCTCTCTCTCTCTCTCTCTCCCCTTCCCCTTCTCTCTCTCAACTACTCCCTCCCCATCCCTCTCTCTCTCTCTCTCTCTCTCTCACCTTCTCACTCTCTCTCTTCCTCAATGGCCACCCATGAATTTTTTAAATGGCTGATTAATTTCCTTTGCTTCTTTCAATGGCCATCCATTATTTTTCTGCAATCTTCCAACCTTTCGTACATAGTCATAAAATACATATTAATATATTATACATATAAAATAATATATAATATATAATGTAACATTTAATATTAATATATATTAAATAATATTTAAAATGTAAAATGTATATTATATAATATTTAATATATATAATATTATATATAATTCTAATATATAGTTTTTTATATTAATATATAATTAAATAATATTTAGTGTAAAATGTATATTATATATAATATTTAATATATATAATATATAATCTAATATATAGTTTTTAATATTAATATATATTAAATAATATTTAATGTAAAATATATATTATATAATATTTAATATATAATTGATATTATAAATATTTAATATATCTAATATATAGTTTTTTATATATAATATATCATATGAAGGATGGAGAAATGGGAGGGAGAAAGCGGAGGGAAGGGAAAGTGAAAATTAAAAATTCTGTCGCTATATTCGGGTACCTGATTAGGCTCGGTATTGCCTTGTGCACCAAACCTACATGGTCAACTATTGAAATGTCTCAAATACGTGTTTTTCCCTTGTTTCTTTGAGTTCCAGACTTGGACAATGTAGCTGATGACTTTTTTTCACCCGAATTTGATAAAATGAAAAGGGTATTTTAAGGATATTATTAGCTTTCTATCGATATAATTGCTGTCAAATTTTGAATTCAGTAAGTAATTATTAGTTATTTTCTAATTGAGTTACCTCTAAAGTGCTGATTTATATACTGATTGAAAAATGACTATAACTTTCAAACGGTATAACATTTTTGAAATCCAAAAAATGTGTCGCATTCTATGCTTCGCCTACTATAAGGAAAAAAATAAAAATTTGAATTTTGTAAAGTTTTGAATGAGTTAAGGTGTTCAGACATGAAAGTTTTTTTTTTTTTTCTGAAATCGTTGTAGCAGAAAATTCATAATTAATTATTTTTTTGGAATAAAATTACAAAAAAATATGTGTCACATCCGGGCACAAGTCTACTACTTATATATTAAATCTTATAAAAAAATATTATCATTTGATCATGATTAAGGTGGTCAGACATACACCTACTTCTTATTTTTTTCCTAAAATTTTTGTACTGTTGTATTGAAATCTATACTTTTCACCAATTATATTAATTTTTTTTAGAAAAGGCCTAGTAGTTTAGAAAGTACATTCAATTTCCTACATATTCTATTCTTACAACTTTTTGGTATTAGGTTGATAGCTAGTTCAAATTTTCACGTCAAGCTGACTAATCTTGATTTGTTGATTTTTCATTGCCACTTTTGGGCATAGTTTGGCCCCTCATGATCTTGCACATACCCTCATGTAAGATCTCGAATTGAATTTTGCATTTGGTTCAAATTGGACTAGAATGAAGATTTGATTAAGTGTTTCACTTGCGTTTTTGATGAATTGATTCCTTGATTGATTGAAGTTTTCTTTTGATGAATCCTTCCTCCTTTCGAGTAGATTTGCCCTTAGTTTGATATGATATAAATTGTTGGACTTAGGACAATTTGCAGATTAGGTGACCAAAATCTTTAGGTACTTGCAAATGCAACTGTGGGGTTTTATTATGTAATATATACAAATGCTAGCAAATGTAATATTTACAAGGATGACTGCTAGGTATGCAACTGACTTGGACTTTCAATGACACCTATTTACCAGGTTTTCACCGATTGAATGGATCTTTCTTTCTTTTTCTATTTTTAAAGCTTTTTCCTTTTTTTGCTACTAAGGTGCCTATTTGCTAGGTTTTCACCAAGGTACTTTTTTTTTTTTTTTTTTGGTATTTTCTCTTTTTTCAATTTTTTTTCATATCATCAAGGTTCCTATTTGCTAGGTGTTCACCAAGACAACATCTTTTTGAGGATCATATGAATATTTTTGGTATTTCTTCATACTTAATTTTCCACTATTTTTTATCTTTTCTGCATTTATGATTTGTTTGTTCTTTTTTGCTTTTCAAATGTTTTTGGTATTTTCAAGATCTCTTTTGACTATGTACAATAAATATGATGCTTTCCATCTAATTTTCTGATACTCTTTTTCTTTATCCTCTTTCATTTGCTTCATGTGTAGAACCTTTTGAGATGAATGCTATTGATAGGTTCTTGTAACTCCTCTCCCTCACAATCAGCTAACTTATAAGTGTCGGTCCCAAAAGATGAAGTGATCATAAAAGGTCCTAACCAGTTTGCCTCCCATTTCCCTTTCTTTTCCCTTTCTGCTTGATTCTTGGGATTTTCTCGCAAAACGAGGTCTCCTATTTGGAATTTTCTTGACTTGATATGCTTGTTATAAGTCCTTGACATTCAATTTTGATATACTTTTAAGTGATCAAATTATTGTTGTTGTTTCTCATCTAGCAGTTCTAGTTCATGTAACCTAGCAAATCTATAGTCTTCTTAACTTATCAAGCCATGTAGTGATATCCTTAAGGATGGGAGTTCTACCTCCAAAGGAAAAATTGCTTCTGTTCCAAGGACTAAGGAGAATGGTGTAGCTCATGTTGGCATTCTGATACTTGTTATATAAGCCCACAAGGTCAGGTTTATTTTGATGTGCTAATCTCTACCTGAATTATCCACAGTTCTCTTCAATATCTTTAGGATGTTTTTATTCGTTGATTCTGCTTGTCCATTACCTTGAGGATAATAGATTAATGAAGAGTGATGGATCATGTGGAACTTTTTGCATAACTCCTTTAAGTCCTTGTTTTTGAAGTGCTTTGCATTATCTCTTATAATGGCATGTGGGACACAATATCTACATATTATGTGATTTAGGATGAACACGACTATCTGCTTTCCTATTGCAATTGATAAGGGTACAACTTCCACCCATTTGGTAAAGTACTCCATTGCAATGATAATAAATTTATGCCCATTTGAGGATGGTGGATGAATCATCCCTATCAAATCTAGACCCCATTGATAAAATGACCAAGGTGTCATCATTAGATGAAGCTCTTGTGTGGGTACATGTATCAAGTTTCAATGATATTGACACTTTTTACAAGTTTTAGAAAAGTTACAAGTGTCTTTCTCCATTGTCGGCCAAAAATATCCTATCCTATAAGTTTCTTAGCTAGGGTTAGACCATTTGAATGTGACCCACAGATCCCCTCGTAAATTTCTCGTAAGGCTTTATTTGATTCCTATTTCTCTAAACATCTAAGAAGCATTCCATCTAGACTTTTTTGATGTAATGTTTTGGAAATAAGGGTATAATGAGAGGCTTGGCATATGAAGCTCTTCTTTTGGTTCTTGGTTTGGTCTACGGGTAGGATTTGGCATTTTAAGTAAGTGAAAATGTCTCCATACCAAGGTGAATCATGTCTAGTTAATAAAAAAATGGTGTGAGGATGGGTAGGGTCAAATGTGGGTTGCTCAACTTCTTCTACCAGGAATTCATATCTGGTGCTTTGATCTGGTATTTGGAGAAGTGATGCCAAAGTAGCCATTGCATTTGTTGCTTTATTCTTCTCTCTTGGTACTTTCTCAAATGTGATGAGAGTGAAGTGTTTCTTGAGATTCTCAACCATAGTTTTGTAAGGTTTCATCTTGTCATCTTTAGTGAGATATTCATCATTGATTTGGTTGATAACTAGTTGTGAGTCTCCATAGACTTGTAGTTCTATCACCTTCCATTCCAATGCTAGCTTGATTCCAATGACCAATGATTCATATTATGCTATATTATTTGTACATGATGTATGATTTTGGAATGGTAGATCCTTGAGGAGTAATTAAAAGTATGCTTTCTCTTGACCCATGTCGTGTGCAGGAACCATCAAAATATAGTTGCCATGTTTTTGCCTCAACATTTACAATTTCTAAATCTGGGAATTCCACTTGTATTGGATGGCCATCTTGCAATGGTGATTCTTCTAATTGATCAACTATGAATTGGCCCTTGATTGATTTTTGATCAACATATTCAATGTCAAATTCACTTAGCACCATGACCCATTTGGCTAGCCTTCCATTTAATGATGTTTTTCTAAGAAGATATTTTAAAGGATCTATCTTCGCAATGAGTCAAATTTTATGAGATAACATATAGTGGCATAATTTTTGGGAAGAAAAAACTATGGCCAATCATGCCCTTTCTATGAATGTATAGTTCAACTCATATTTCACTAAAGTCCTACAGATATAGTAGATAGCCTTTTCTTTTCCTGATTCATCTTCTTGTGCCAAGAGTGCCCCTAATGAATGCTTGATCTCTGAAATGTATCATATCAAAGGATTGCCTCTTATAGGTGGCATTAAATTTTGAGGGTTCATTAGATATTTCTTCTATAAATTGAAAGCTTCTTCATATTTTTCATCCCATTTAAACACTATGTCCTTATGCAAGAGTTGAGTGAAATTATGGCACTTTTCTGCCAATTGAGAGATGAATCTTCGTATAGATTGGATTCTTCCTTGGAGAGATCTCATCTAAATTATGTTCCTAGGTGCTTCCATTTCCATAATGGCCTTGAATTTAGTTGGATCTACCTCCATTCCTTTAGCAAAAACAATGTACCCTAGCAACTTTCCTTATTGGAATCCAAATGCACACTTTTTTGGATTGAGCTTCACTTTGAATTGCTCTAACCTTTCAAAGATTTTCTCTAGTATTGGTAGATGTTCATCTCTTTATTGATATTTTGAAAGTATATCATCTACGTAATCCTCCATGAACTTATGCATCATATCATGGAATATTGTTGTCATAGCTCTTTGATAAGTTGCCCTGACATTCTTTAGACCAAAGGGCATAACATTCCAACAGAATGTCCCCCATGCACATGTAAATGCTGTTTTATCTTGATCCTCTAGTGCTATCTTTATTTGATTTTATCCACTAAAACCATCCATAAGAGAGAACATGGAATGCCCTACTATTAGATCTACTATGGTGTCTATACTTGGCAATGGAAAATCATCTTTAGGGCATGCAAGATTTAGATCCCTAAAGACCTCGCAAACTCTGATGGACTTATCTACTTTTGAAATTGGCACTATGTTTGAAATCCATTGGGCATAATCAATAGCTCTTATAAACCCAACATTTAGAAACTTTTCTAACTCCATGTTCACAAGCAAAGATATGTTTGGATGTATTTTTCTCAATTTTTGCTAGACGGGTCTTGCTCCTTCTTTTATGTTTAAGTGATGCATGATTAAATTTGGATCTAATCCCGACATATCATCATAAGACCATGCAAAATTGATTTTCTTTTCCTTGAAAAATTTGATGAATTCTTCTCTTTCCTTGCTAGATAAAGATGTCGCTAAGTGTATGATCCTTGGTTCGGATTTTGATCCAATGTTCCCCTTTTTAGTTGGTTCGATCAGGATATGAGATCTTTCTTCATAATTCTTGGGTAAAGTATCCAAACTCCCTTCCTTAAGTGCCTCAATTGGGTTTTCACCTTTGGAATCATTCTTTATTTCTTTCTCTTTTTGATCTAATGCTGCCACCATGTGGTTTTCAACATTACATTCTTTTCCTTTTTTAATTTTTTAATTTTTTTCATTTTTTCTTGAATTAGGAGTTTGGATCCCTTCCTTTGTCATATATTCCTCATATTCCATGGTAGAAGTATCATCAACCTCAATTAGGTATTGGGACACCATGTTGTCATTCAAAAAGTTTGGGAGTATGGTAGGTTCAATGGAATCCCATTCAATCAATTCTGGGTATATGAGGGTTAAAGGATGAATGTTTTGGTTTAAGCTGATAGGATTTAAGGATAAGACTTCATTTGAAGGTTCATAAATTGTATCATTTAAGTCTATGATATGTGATTCTTTGAGAGGCTCTAGAGAACTAGGATCAAAATCCCCCTCACTAAAATCCTATAAGGTTTCTGTTGGATATAAATCTTGTAGACTAAACCTAGGATTTGATTCTTCTATAGTAGGTCTCCATGATGGTATGTAGAGTTCTCCTACCCATTGATTTATCTCAATTTATATACTTGGTACATTATCTATGACCCCTTGGTTTGAACTTGATACTTGATTCTGTTTTGGTGTTGAAATGGATGCTTTCCCTTTTCTAGGAGTGTAGGTATGAATAACATCAATACCTTTATCATGGCATGATTCATCAAATAATGTATCCCATTCCCAATCATTTGAGTCCTCATCACTATGGGATTCTAATTGTAATATTTGATCATAGACTTTGGGATAGTGCTTTTGGGTATACCCTTGTTCTAGGTATCCTAATTCGGTCTTCATCTTGCTATCTCACCATGTCATTTCAATGGGTTCGACAAGTCCTTCATTTCTTGCTCCCAAAGGTCCTTGGACTTTGTATCCCATATTTTGCATTATCTGAAATCCCTTCCCATATTGAAGTGTGGGAATGCTTATATTTTGGATACATTTTTCTTGAGCACTTGATTCTTCATCCTTGTATAGCTAGTTTAGGATTTCATTGTCTTCTTCATCCATGAAGGATGATGTACTTGCCCTCAAAAAGTTGTCATTATATTTATGGGGTAGATTTTGGGGTCTTCCATATGACTTTGGAGATAAGGGTAAGTCCATCATTGATAAGGAGTATTCACCTACACGCTTTTGCTTGATTTTACATTGTTCTTCAAAGTTTTTCATCATATGGTCCATTTTTTGGCAATGGACCTTCTTGGTATATATTTGCATGAATTGGCTTGGTCTTCTTTCTTCTTCTCAAAAGTACTTTCCTCACTAACCTTTTCTTTCCCTTTGGTCAATGTAGATGAGTTAGTGGGACTTTGAAGGTTTTCAACAACAACAATTTTTTCTTCCTCTTTTTATTTTCCCTTTAAAGATGGAAGATCATTAGAACTTTGACCTTGTTCAATTCTTAAGGGTATGGACCCTTCTGCATTATGTGGGACTAGAGAATCATTGATGGGCTTCATGTTATTACAATACTGAAAAGGATTTGAGTCCCCGCTTACCATGATCTCTTTCCCTAGATAAGGAAATCTTAAACATTGGTGATAGGTCGAAGGCACAGCTTGCATTTCATGAATCCAAGGTCTTCCTAGTAAGATATTGTAGGTTAGCTTTAGGTCTAAGAATTGACAAATAGTCTCTTTTTGCATTGGGCCAACCCTAATAGGAAGTACTATGACTCCTTTGGAAGTTCTTTCTTCATCATCGCAGGCTTTAATAGTTATCTTTTTCTTAGGGTCAATAGCCTCATCAGAAAATCCTAGAGCTTTTACTAGGTTAAGGGTACAAATGTTTAAGATGACTCCTCTGTCTATGAGGACTCTTTTTACCCTATGCTTATGAATCAAGACTTCTATATGCAAAGGCAAGTTTTGAGGATGATTAAGTGACATGTCATCTTTCTCAGAAAAAGATAGGCAATGAGGTGTAATGAGGTGTCCCACCATGTTTTGAAATTTATCTACCTCCAAGTTTAAAGGCACATTAGTATCGAAGAGGGCTTTTTCCAAGATGTCTTTATGAGTTGGTGATAATTTAAGTGACTCAAGAATAAATATTTGAGTGGGAGTTCATTGTAATTGATCATCCAAATTATATTTCTTTGATGATGAAGTTGAAGCTTGGTTTGATAGAACAATCTTAGGGGCATTTCCAGGTAGAATAATTTTAGAAGCTTGCCCCCTTCTCACAACATTAGATGTTGCTTCCCTAGGTTTCTCCTTTATCACAATAACATGGATGATATTTTCATCACCATTTAAAGCATTAATCATGTTATCATAAGTGTGGGTGAAATTTACCTTTTCATTGCCTCTTTTATTATTTTGATTATCATTTGATGACTCACCCTTTTCATAGTTTTGAAAGGGATTTTTAAATGCCATATGATCCTCATTGTTTTGAGGTCCCTCTACCTTGATTGTTCCATCATCAATTAAGTCTTGCACTAAGTGTTTTAACTTCATGCATTTGTTAGCCTTATGAACTTTATTTCTATGATATTCACAATGGTGGGAATCATTCCACCAACTTGGTTTCACTTGTAGTTCATAAGGTCTCAACTCGGGTAAGATAACAATTTTATAGGCCACCAAATTCCTTAGGGCATTTTCTAATGGTTCACCTAAAAAGGTGAATTTTCTCTTTTGATAAGTGGAAAAATAGGGCTTAGGCTTGTTAACATTTGAATTATTGTTAAAATGATTATTGTTGGAATTGTTATTGTTGTTGTTGGAATTGCCTTGATTAAAGGGAGCTTTATTGGTTTGATTAACATTATAGTTTGAATTGGATCCACTTGATAAATTAAAAGGGGTAGCCTTCACATTGCTGGCTTCCACAAATCCATCATTCACAAGACCTTTGTTATTACTTTTCAACCATAGCTTAGGTTTGTCATTATGATTATTGGCTCCTTTATTATTGGTATAATAATAATAATAATTATTATTGGTAGAGGGTTTGTTGTCTTTGAACAATTTGATTTCACCCTTTTTGACCAATACATCTTCAATCTTAATCCCATTCTCAATAAGTTTTTTGAATGTGGGAGGGCATTGAAGTTGGAGCCTATAGTTCATCTCCAAATTTAAATTATTCATAAATATCTCCATCTTCTCCTTTTCAAGGATAGTTCATGGGTACCTTGCGAAAATGGTCCTCCACCTTTGAAGGAACCCTAAGAAAGATTCACCATTTTTTTTATTTTGTATCACATAATTTTAGCATGGTAATCTCATGTTCAATGTTGTAGGAGTAATGGGTTACAAATTTAGAGGCTAATTACTCAAAAGTCTTGATCCCTTGTGGGAGTTTAGAGAACCATTCCATGGCTTGCCCTCCCAAACTTCTTGGATAAAGTTTCATTAAGTATGTGGGATTATGCATAAATTCAATACTTAGGGCAAAAAATTCCTTAAGTTGATCCTATGGGTCCGATTTACCCATATATTTATCATATTTAGGAAAAATAATATTGATAGGAAAAGGTGTCATGAATAGGCTCTTATCAAAAGGAAATGGACACAATGCCTTAATAGATAAAGCTTTAGGCTTAGTGACCTTTTTCATTAAGTCTATTTGAGTTTGGAACATTTTTATTTGTTGTGTCATAGCATGCATTGGGTCTTCCCCTTCTTTGCTTTTCTTAAGTTGATCCACATCATAGTCATGTGGGAGTTTTACCCCTGTTTGGGCTAGATTTAGGAAGAATTTATCCCTATCTCTATCTATGAGTTTATCCATGACTTCAAGAAAGTCATTATCTTGGACTTCTCAATTAAATCTTTCTTCAAGGGTTTCCTTAGGTTTTTGATTAGCATTATTAAATATTTCATTGTTTCCTCCTTGATTGTAATCATGAAATGCGGAATTTCGATCCATTATATCACCTTCTTTCTTGAAAAGATTTGGGATACTATCCCCTTGGTTGTAATCATTGAAAGGAGTTTGGTATTCAAATTCATGAACTTTGTTTGCAATACAAGTGCCATCTCCTCTTAAAGATAACTTGAGTTAATGAGAACGTGTGGAAACTGACATCCAACAAGGTATGATTTCAAATTGATCCTCAATTTGGTGATTGTTGGTATTTAATGAAGAGATTTAAAAATTTAAGATGAGTTTTTCAATGGATATCTCTTTCACTTGTTCTATGTATTTTTCAAACACAAAAATCACAAGTACACTTGTTCTTTTTAACCCTCTACACAAAGTGTTTGAATTTGAAGGACATTATCACGGGTTTTTGCACAAAAAGACACTTCAAGCAATCTACCTAGCTCAAAATTTGGTTTGTAAACATGGATCTATAAGTTAGTCTTTGCTAAGTTAACAAGGTTTTAATCAATATTCCATTCAAAATGGAAATTAAACTTTCATCCTCCAAGTATATTAAGAGGCTTCTCACCACCGGTATGTTAGAGTTTTGCGCAATCCCAAAGGACTACTTGAGGAAGTTTGAAAATTTAGTATCCTTTTGTCACACACCCCATTAAGGATGCATGCATTTTGTTTTATAGTGGGTTGGATTCTCACAAAAAAAGTAAGTGTATCCCACTTTTTGTTGTCCCTCTCACCGGCCTCATTAAGACAAATTCTCGGGAGGTGAGCCCAACTATTGATCTAACATGTTTATTGGAAAGCAATAAAATGGAATAGAGAAATAGGTTGTGGGAATTTGATTCACCAAAAAGGTGAAGAGAATATCCCTATCCACTTCTTTATCCCCAAACATGATTAACAAGGTTCAATTTCCAACCCACTAACTAAAGGGATTCGAGTATTGCTACTCTCTTCCACAAATAAGGGGTTTTTCAATTTAGTGTTTGATTTGCTCAACCTTTCTTTTTAATCAAAGAGTTTAACATTTTTGGCATTTTGATTCACTTCAAAAAGTGAAGAGCATAGGCCTAATGTTAAACTTTCCAAACAAAGATAATGTTTTTAATTACTAGATTTTGAAAACACCAAAGCCACAATTTAAGTACAAAAATGACAAAGTTTTAAGGCTTATCTTTTCCTTGTAGCTAGTAAAGGATAGAGGCATTTTTGAGTGATTTTCATGTTTTAATGCTTACCTTGGCTATCGTTCCTTTCCAATGTGATTTTCCTCCAACAAGTTAGTCAACAAAACCAACAAAAGTGAAGGAAACAAAGATAAAATTGAAGAAACAAAAGATAAAACTGAACTTTAAGCCTTAATTTCCAAACTTAAGAAAAACTTGATTTAAGGTGAAAATATCCAATTTAATGAGACAAATTTTGCCTTGTATGCTTCTACAACTTTGAGATAATGTTCATGTACCTTTCCTTCTTGCTGAGAATCCTCAAGAACCAGCTTAATGTGAGCAATGTTCTGCTTTTTGATCTTCCTTGTCAAATATTTTCCTTCTTGATTGAATCTTCTCTATGGTTTTTTTATTTATTTTTATGCCTGGACATCCTAGAGAGACATAAAAATCATTTTCTGACAGTCAAATTCTATTTATTCTCAAATTAAGCAAAAGTGTTGCTAAATCTATTGAAAGCACTCTTTAAATGCTCAAACGCGCTATAGATCTAATTAAAAGTGCTAAAGAAAAAATTAAAAGCACAAAAACAGAGAGTAAAAGTGCTAAAGTATTAAAAAAAGGCATCAGAAAATGATCAAACATGCTAGAGATCAAGTTAAATGCACTGGCTAATTAGGGAATAAGCGCTGATAGAAATTAGATAGAAGCCAGAAAGAATCGAAAGCGTTGAAATCCTGTGCAAAGGCACACAAATTTGCTGTGGAATCACTGTTACAGTGCTTAGAAGTGATGTTTAACTGCTCAAACGTGCTGTTTAAAGTCTCAAAAGTGCTGTTTCACCTGCAAAATAGAGAGCTTAACATGCAAAAATTTGAACAAAAATGAGATTTATGGATTTTTAGAAAGTGAAGCCTAAGGCCCCACGGTGAGCGCCATTTTGTATACTAGAAATAGTATCTTCATAGGGTTAGTGTTGTCAATAAATCAAATAGAAACTAAATAACCATAAATAACAATCTATTTAAGCTAGAAAATGACAATTAAGCACTCTATGGCTCTCTAACTAGGAGTGCTAATGGTGAAGCTCTCAACAAGCCTCCATTAAATGACAACCCTAGAATGAGAATAGATGATAAAACAAGCTCAATAGTTCAATTCCAAACTGAAATGCTAATTAATTCCTATATTTTCCTTTCTAGCTATAATTCTCAAGAGGTTATATGCAATTCTCAAATTTATGGATGAATTATGAGTGAATTTAGCCTTGCTTTTATAGGATTTGGCAAGGGTAGGGGGTGTAGTAGAGTTGATCATGATTAAGTTGGGGTTGAGTCTTTGGTTCCACCCTTTGAAGATAATTTAAATATTGTGTCCTCAAAGTTTGGGACAAGAAGACAAGATGCTCTTTCAATTTGAGTGATTGAGATTCATTTTGGCTTGATCCATGTGAGCTTCTTTCCTTAAATCCTATTGGTTGAGGCTTTATCCTCCCATGTGGTGTTGAGAGAAATTAGGATTTAATCAATTGATTTTAATTCATTTATTTAGCCAAGTGTATGCCTTGAATGGGTTGATTTGATTTAATTCCAAACTATACAATTAATTGAATTAATTGCACATTGATTTGATTTAACTTGATTAAAATGCTCTTGATTTTGATTTAAATTGAATTAAAGCTTGATTTTAATTTTGATTGGATAAATGTTCATTTTGATCCAATTGTTTTGATTTTGGTCTTGATTTGCCTTGATTACTCACATGAATGATCCTGTCCACTTTTACGTGATTACACAATGAATCTCAAAAGTTGCACAATCTCTCAAGAACTCAACAATATAGCACTATTCTCAAAATTTTCACACTATATTTGTGAAGGACTGAGGCCTGTTTATATAGAAATCCAGGTTTGAGAACTCATGGAAAAACCAAAAATCAGTCCTTGATCAACTTGAATTGTTTGGCAAGTAATAAAAAAATTAGAAACAATTATCTAGTAAAAATCATGTAAATCAATTTTTTAACTCATAATTGGAAGTTGAGATCACTCCAATCTACTTTTTAACTCACAATCGCATGTTGAGTTTAGAAAGTTAACAAAATGAGTCCAAGAGTTGATTTTGAGTTTAACTGCTTTTCTGATTTTTGTATAGATAATTGTATGTTTATTTAATTTCCACATGTTTTATTCTCAACTTAACTGATTTAATCAATTAAATAACTGATTGATGGGTTAATCAATTATTTAATCAAACTTTATCCAAAATTATATTATTAAATTTGATAATTTGATTTAATCAATTAAATAAATATTCAATCAATTATTTTTGATTTTTTTATTTATTGTCAAATAAACAATATTAATTAAGATTAATTTAATTAAATATAATTAAATTAATTAAGTGGCCAAATGAAGTTTAATTAATTAAATACTTAACATATTCAATCAATTGCACTTAGGATAAATAAAAATAATATCATTTATCACCAAATAATATTTAATTAGAGATAATGAGGATAGATTAGGAATATTTGGGATAGATAATTCGATGTGCAGATGTGCCTTGGGTTAGGACTTTAGGGTCTATTTTGATCGATTCATTGATGTAGGAGGTTAATGGAACAAACACCCATTTTTGGGGTATTACATTTTCAGACCCTTTACTAGTTATTGTTATAACTGTTATGCATATGGACACAATAAAGCATAATGTAGGAAACTTGATTAGTCAAGAAACATGCAAGATTACATCACAAAAGAATCAATAGCGAAGATCACATGCTACAAATGCAAAAACCTTGGGCATACTATAAGGTTTTGTAAACTACAGGTTAACAAGGATAGAAGACCACCCACATGTTACAAATGCAATAACTTAGGAGATATAGCAAAGTTTTGCAGGTACAATGGAATGGACAAAAGAAGAGGACCACCTCCTATTGTTATAAAGAAGAATATTGGTGATAGTGGTAAAAGTCTTTGTGAATACATGGATGAATTCAAGAATCATTTCAAGAACCAATAGATGAAGATGATGGAAATATATGGAAGGTAAAATATTTCAATAAGGCCTTGGTTTAGGGAGAGAAAATAGATGCTACTGTGTCTTTGCATGGTGTTAACATTTCTACATCGACCTAAAAGGATGAGCATGACCTTAGGGGGAGCATTGGATGAAGACAACAGATTATATCTAGCCCCTGATTATGTGAAATAAGCTCATGCGAGCTTAGATATGGTGTATACAGACATTATGGAGTCTATATCTATGATTGCAGCGTTTGGAGATTCATATCCTATTAGCACAAGATTTGTGTTTGATTGGATAGTATGCGAAGTTGAGCTAACTGTGATAAATGCATTTACTCACTTGGTGATGGATACAATACCTCAAGGCATCTCATTTCTTCACCGTTTGATAAGCATTGACCAAGGAGAGAAGAGTTAAGAAACATATCAGTCACCTAGCAGCTACATTGCATGATCGATTGAAGCAGAAGTTCTAGAATTTAGCGTATTCAAGGTATTTAGATCATTTACTCTATCAAGAAGCTATGTATGCACTTGTGATATATGATGTTGTTGATAGGCCAATGTATAAGTTTAAAAGATACCCTTTTAAGTCTTGTGAGGATGATCTTGAAGGAGCATTTTTGCAAACCCCATACAATGTCCTTCACGTAGAGGATATTAGGGTTTACATTCATTGTAATTATGAGACTAGAGGGGATGTGGGAATATATAGGGAGATAGATGAAATGATAGAATTAGATGGAAAAATGAAAGATGAGTTCAAACACCTAAATTACCAATCAATCATAAAGCTAACCCTCCTGAATGAATTCAGTGAGATTGAATGGTTTAAGATTATACTAAGCATAGTGCATGATTACTTTATTTGGATAAGAGAGAAGCTTGTGAAGATATGTAGTCAACTAATTCATGATATAATTGGACTAGAAAATACTAGAACCATCCCTATGGCAGAGAAAAATATTAAGAAGCAAGTTGAAACCCTAACTCATTCTAAATGGGATAAGCGAGCTATGATAATAAATGACATATTTCAGTAAGATCTGAGACTAGTACCAATGCTTCTAGGCTACAAGCTATACTATAGTAGCAGACCTAAGTCACTATCAGAAGGAGTAATAATGATGGCTTACATAATGGTAAAGGAAAATACCAAGTATAACCTATGTGAGATCCTAGCACAACAATTCTTGGAAAATGTAAATATTGACAAGAAGGATAAGTCAAAAGCATTCAAATTTGGTTCACTCTTGATTCATATGTACATTCACATTGAGCTCAAGTTTCCTAGAATGTACCCTAGAACATGGAAGGACAACATACCTAATGGTATTCATATATCAGAGAGCTAATGGAGACAAAATAGAAAATGGGTAGATGGAGAGTTATTTTCCATGATCAAGATCCTACAAAGGAAAATGAAGGAAAGGTACAGAATCCCCGAGGAATTAGTTCAAAGATATAAGGATACAATCTGTTTCATGGTTGAAACTGATTATGTATACTTTGAAGAAGTTGAGCCTAGGAAGAAATGGTGCTACCCTATGGGATATGAGGTTAGTTCTGATGTACTTGTGATGTAGATAGAGCATGTACTAGCATTAGAAATTGACACATCTGAGGAAAGATGGGGAACCTATGAAGAAAAGTCAACAAAAGTAAGAGAAGAGCATGATAAAGGGACAAGGAAATGAAAGATAGACAAGATGGTTGATGACATGGAAGTGAAGCCAAGAATCACAAAGGAACAAATAAAAGAAGTAAGGACTAAAATGATAGAAGGATCTTCTAGCATTACAATTGAAGCTCCTCCACTTTCTGAAGCATAAAAGGTAGTAAGTACCACTTCTTATATAATTGATTTATCAATCACCCCTGAGAAGATAGCATAAGAGAATGTACCTATGGACACTCCTAGGATATATACAAGATCAGATAGACCTAACAACCCTAAGAAGGAAAGGGTTGAAGTGGAAGCAAAGAGAAAAGAAGATAAGGTGACAAAGAAGAAAGAAGAGAAAGTAGAACAAAAAAAGGTAGATAACCTATGGAAACTGAACATTAAAATATTGTAGAAGAGGATAATAAAAGATGGTAACTTGAAGATTCTAAAAAGATACTATGAAAGGTATGATTCTGCTAATCAATCAATGATTGAAGATATAGTGATTGATAACTTACTAGTTTACAAAAAGAGCTTATTGGAGATTGAAGGCAGTATTCCAAAAGATTTCTATGGAAAGCTAGAAATCATAAAACAATTAGCATAATTAGAGCATGAAACAATAAGGAACAAAGCCATTGAAGATATGTTGCATGTAGTTTCTATACAGGAAAGGGAGAGAATAATTAAGGAACTCAAACTCCTACTAAGGACTAAGGCCATACTTGTAAAAAAAATGGTGAGGAAATATGATGAGGTAATTGAGGACATAGAGAAGGCATTGGATCAAATACTAATGAGAGACATGAGTGAGAAGAATTCACCTCCCAAAGCTACCAAGCCTACACCTTTGGGAATGAGAGAAAGCTCTAAGACAACTAAGGAGAGTATGGAAGGAAGAAAAGTTGACAAGAAACCAAACTTCTTTGTTACTAGTGTGCTTGTGACACTTGAAACTACACTGAATGAGAGTGATCCTTTTCAAGGAAACATAGAAAGTGTGATGACAGAAGATGAGGAAGGATAGAAAGAGGAAGGACATATAGAAGAAGAACAAAAAGAGATAGGATAAGAAAAGGAAGGACAACAAGAGGAAGAACAGAAAGAAGAAATAGGGACATGAAAAGGAGAAGAGGTAAGAATTGAAATAAAGAAAGAACCTGATACTTCCACCACCTTATTATTGGCAAGTAAGGCCAAGCCTGTGAGCACTGATATGGAGCATATGGATGAGGATAAATTAATGAGATTATCCTTCATGGCATTTGCTAAGGCAAAAGAGAGGTTAGAACAAAAAGGAGATAAGAAGGTAAAGGTGATCACTAAGGCAGTAGATACTATGAATAAAATACTCCCTATACCTCTCATATTTCAAGGAAAAGATGATGTTGAGAACCTAAACATGGCACTAGACAAATTTGACAACCATTATGAGTCACTTGTGAAGATCACAAAGGAAAAGGCAGAGAAGAGATACCTAGAGAAGAAGTTGAAGGAAGTTTGCCAGTCCATCTCACGGGACTTGGGAATTCTAAAAGAAACTACAACTAAGGCCAAAATCTCTATTGCACAAGGAAGAAAGTTGTATAGTTATTGCATCAATCTTATTAGACACATCAAGAACATTGAGGACATAATAGCTAAGGACAAGGATACATTGAACATTATGATGGACAGTTGTGAGACCTCCTCACAAACTATATTAGAAATGGATAAGAAGACATCCAAAATCTTGGATAAAGTAAATGTCTTGGATATAGAGAAAGGGAGAGTAGTGACAAGATTTGGTTTGCTAAAGAGTTTAATCACTCCTAAGCTATCAATTCTTGAAGCTCATCTCACTGAGATGGAAAAGATTGGGGAGTCAATGAACAATTCTATACCCACTGAGCTAAAGGCAGCAAAGACTGCATCCTATGCACTAAATGGACTGATTCATGTCAGTGAACTATTGATTAAGTCTTGGAATGATGAAGTGAAGACCTTGGAAGATTCATTCCAAGATATTCTGAAATTGGTGAGTAAGCACTAAGTCCTACATATTTAAAATTTTAAAGTTTTATGTGTACCTTTTCCATTGATGTAAAAGGGGGAGAAGAAGAGAAAAAGAAAAAGAAAATTGTAAATAAAGAGAGAATATGTATATGTATATAAGAAAGGA
Organism: Chamaecyparis obtusa; assembly: GCA_027943335.1. NCBI lineage: Eukaryota > Viridiplantae > Streptophyta > Pinopsida > Cupressales > Cupressaceae > Chamaecyparis > Chamaecyparis obtusa. Next base: position 347,549 of record BSBK01008357.1, on the reverse strand, counting down.
AAGAAGAAGGAAGAGTACAGTTAGTATAGTTAGTGTTTTGGACACTTAGTCATTTTTTGCTAAGTGTTGCCATCAATGCCAAAGGGAGAGATTGTTGGAAATTGATGTTTTGAGAGCACTATGGATCACTTGAGGGTTTTCATTTATGGAAACACATGTTATAGTTATCTCATGTAGTAAGTATGACTTTTGGAGACAGAATCATGAAAATGACAGTACATAATTAGATTTATAGTGTACTGCAGTATTGTTTTGGTCATTGAAGACAATATATGCTATATGATGGCTTGCAAGATTAGAGGAAGACATTTTTGGATATGTATGATCTTCAGTTAAGGTCACATGTGTTTTGTTATTAATATCAGCAAGTTACAGTGATATGAAGGCATGCGAAGACAAAGGAACAATGAAACAGGGCATATGAACAATCACGATGATTAAGGGAATGCTAAATGGAAGATTGTATATTGCCAACATTTTGGTAATACAAGATCACCGACTCAGTATTTATTATTTGCATTAGTAATTATTATATTTCGTATTGTATTTGAGAGTCGACTGGATGACATAATAGATATAAATAAAGAGTGTTTTGTGAAAGCGATAGAGGTATAAGATATGTATGTGAATTTGGGATATCAGTAATGGTTGATAGAAGATGCGAGATTAGAGATTGATAGAGGCTATTGAAAACTATAACTAAAACTATCAAAGCATAGCAGATGCTTGTATTGTTCACTCTCGAGAACACTTTTGTACCTAAATTATTGATTGTAAGAGCTGTAAGATCACTTACCTTTAACAGGGTTGATATTCCTCTAACAAGGAAATGTAATATGTAATACTCAGCTCCTACCATGGCTAGGTCTCCTAATAGGGACATTACACTTTAGTCCATATTTGTGGGTACCATCCCCACCAGGGTTTTCCCTCGAAAACAAATAATGGTGTTATGACTTATGTGTTATTTGTTTATGTTCTTTTCATTTCTTCAATCATATGGTTTATAAGGAATTGGTTTAATTTGAATAAGTGTTGTAATACTGATTCACCCCCCTCTCAGTATTACTCAATCGTAACAAAATTTGGATAAACTTGTACATCTGTAGCAAATTATTTTGTGGTAACCTAGCATGTATACCATATACTAAATCAAAGGGTGCACAACCAATAGCCCTTTTTACTATTACTCTATCAGCCCACAGTGCTTGCTGAAATTTTGAATCCCAAGCCCTTTTATTCTTATCTAGAACACTCTTTTTCAGAATTTTTATTAGGCTTTTATTACTAGATTCAGCTTGAACATTCCCCTGTGGGTGGTATGGGTATGAATAATAAATTTGGATCCCATATAGTTGGCAGAGATCACTAAATTATTCAGACCTAAAACATATCGCATTATCTACCACTATAGTTTTTGGACAACCAAACCTTGTGAGGATGTTTTGCAATACAAAATCAGTTACAACTTTATTGGTGGCTCTCTTAGTGGGAATAGATTCAACCCATTTGGTAAAATAATCAGTTGCCACCAGAATCCATGAATGATTTCCACTAGATTTGTTAGGAATTTCTCCAATGAAATCCATACCTCACTTTTGAAAAGGTGCCTCAATTGTCACAGGATTTAAAGGAAAATTTCCATCAAACTTCATCTTACCTACAAATCTCTGATATGCATCACACTTCTTAACAAATCTATGAGCATCTTTAAAAATAGTAAGCCACCAAAACCAGACCTCAAGATCTTATGTGTAGTGGTCTTAGCCATGTAATGACCACCATATACATCATTGTGCATTTCTTCTAATAAATCCTTGGATTTTTCAAGGTCTACACATTTGATAAAAAATCCTTCATTTCTCCTCCACCACAACTCACCTTTCAAAATAGCATACTTAATAGCATGCATCTTGATTGTTCTCTTCTTACTATCATCCGTCTCAGGAGGAAACATCATTTTTTTTCAAGTATCCAATAATATATTTATACCATTCACAACAATCTAGACCACACATGTAAGGCCTTTTCTCTTCTTCAAGCATGTTTATATGATTTGCATCTAAGTTACTCCGAGTCATAAGTTTTGCTAATATTAGGCCTCTAACCAACTTTGTGATCTGAATGTCTATATTGAATTCTTAAATTTTGTTTATCCACCTACATCTTCCTGAAACTTCTTGTTGTACTAAAATATCCTTCACTACAACACAAAGCACATAAGAAACTATGGTCACTCCAACCAAGTAACATATGAAAGCATTAACAACCTTGACCAAAGCATATGCTTTCTTTTCATTAATATCATATTTCAATTATGTTTCTTGTAAGGACTTCCTAAAGAAAGATATAGGTTTCTCAAAACCCTTTGGGTTCTTTTGTAATAAGATTGCATCAATAGTATGGTATGAGGTAAAAGAAATTTTTTGCATGGGCTTACCATAGTCAGGTGTCCTCAATATAGGGGCATTTTTGGTAGCTTTCTTAATGTTTGAGAAAGCCTTAGATGCTTCTTCACTCCATTCTACTTTAGCTCCCTTCTTTAACATTTTAGAGATAGGAATATTGGTCTCAACAAAATTTGTAATGAATCTTCTTAAAAAGTTTACCTTCCCAAAGAAAGATTTAATTCCTTTGACATTCTTAGGCTGAGGCACTTTATCAATCGCAAAAACCCTTTCAGGATCAATCCTAACTCCATCCTTAGACACAATATGCCCTAAGATCTTACCTTATGTGACCCAAAAAGCACACTTCTTTGGGTTAAGAGAAACCCCAAGGTAAAATAGGTAAAAGATAATTAATACAAGTTAATAACCCAAAGTTGTTGACAAACTCTACAATACTAAAAATGAGTTTACTTATATCTAAATAGATATGTTTAAAATATGTAGAAAAAATTCACACCAGAGCCTCAGATAGTTCTCCTATACTCTTAGGAGGCATCATAAAATATGAGACAACTATTACCATTTCTAGTATAAAAAATGATAACATATGTTATAGCTTCATAGAACGATTTAGAGATTTTAAACAAGCAATAATGTTGGAAAGTGAGTAGTATATGAATGTGTATATGTTGTCATTGATGGAAACACATATCTCTTTGAGTGGAAATGATTTTTGGATAAATAGTCAAGTGAAAAATGCCTAAGTATAGAGTTACTTCGTAGGGTATAGTCAAGTTGTTTTGGTTGGCAAGAATATAAAACTAATCACGATGGACTATGAGATTAGATATATGATACATGGGGTGTATTAAAAATTATTTTATGGTCGCAAGAATTTTGGTTATGTCTGGCGAAAGTTACAGGTTGGTGAAGTCATGTGAATATAATGAATAGTGAAAACATGGCATATGAGTGGATGCGATATTTGGATACTTGACATAAGTTGTTTTGCTAAACTAGTTTATAATTTATGATAGGTCCTCACCTATCTTGGTATATTAATGGTCATATTTTTTTTATCTTATTATGGGCCAAGTATGGATACATGTTATGTGAAGAATTAGTGAGTCGACTGAGAAATAAAGTTGATTAGGTATGTATATATATGTGTGAGTTTTTGGGCTACGATGATAATGTAGGAATAAGAGATGATATGTTATGACTGATTAAGTGGAGATTCTATGATTATTATTGTGATATTTAATTGTAACTACTTTGGCATAGAGAATGCCTTTATAGTTCAATTTTGTTGTTGAAAAATCCTTTTGTAATATTTAACAGCAAGTCCTTTGTAAGAGTAGTGAGATCCATTTTGTATTCACCCCTAATAGGGTTATAGACTCATGATAGGTTATGTCCTCTAACAAGGATATGTACTAATGTAATATTTTGTTCCTAACAGGGACATTATATTCTTAGTGCATATATTGTGGGTACCTTCCCCACCGGGGTTTTCCTTTGGCCAGGGTTTCCTTGAAAAAAAATCATGGTGTTATGAGTTATCTACTTTATGTCTATGTTCTTATTATTTCAGCTATTGCATGGTTAAGTATTAAATGGTTAAGAATTGTTAAAATTTTTACAACACTAATTCACCGTCCCCCTCTCAATGTTTCTTGATCCTATAAAATAATATAACCCAAAGTGAATATGAAGATGTTACCTCATCCGTCTCCTGAACCTCATCGACATCATGTACATTCATTAATTCTATAAACACTATTTGTTTATGTATATAAAAAAAATAAATTAGGTGCATTTATCAATATCTACATATACATGTTTAATCGTAATACATTTTAACAAATGAATTTAAATTGTACTAAATTACCTTCTATTGTTTGTATTTCTCGGAGGATTTCTTTTTCTTTCTTGGAGTGCTAGAGGATGGATTTATCACATGAGATATGCTCGAGGCATGTGGGATAGAATAACAAAAAAAAAATTAATATAAGGAAAATAAACATATATAATATTAAGTCTAAGTAACAAATATCTAAATCTAAATGGTACCACAAAGCTATCTATGCCAAAGTCAATGTTTGAAAGCATAATATCATCAAGTTGGGATGTCTTAGCCCCTAGTAATCCCTATAAATTACCAAGTAATGATACATATATATTAACAAAAGATATTTTGAAACCAACATATTATTATATTTTTAACAAATTTACAAATCTTTACCTCTGATGGAGAAACTACTTGTCACCATAGAGTTGACTGAAAAGTACATGTACTCCCAACACCTATTGCACCTTGCAATGCATTTTATTTATGCATTACTTTAAGTTGTTCTAAAAATTAAAAAAAATCATTTTTTTAAAGATTTAGTCACTTAATTTATAACATGTCATAAACACAGTTAAACACACTCATGTTTGATCGTGACATAACAACATACTCATCAGGTCATTGGTGAGGGCCATATCCTTTGGAGTAGAAGAATAGCATATACTCCTACAACATGTACATGAATGAGATGTCAAACCATCCTCATTCACATCAATATCTACACCAAAACATAAACCCTAGCAAGTGGCACACATACGTTGAATGAGCTGGCCCATGCCAACTGATGCATGAGGTGATGCTGATGAAGGGGGTGTTGTTGATGCAGGAGGTGTCATTGATGAAAGAGGTACTGTAGGTTCTAGTACATCCTTTTATCTGACTAATTGTATCCCATGTTGAACAATGACATCAATAAATGATATAATTACCTGGAGAGTCTGTAACTCCATAGACTCCTTCAAGGATATTGGGACAATGATATGAACCATGGGTTTACAAGTTGTACACTGTGTGTGTGAAAATTGTACCTGATCTGTAGACACAACACTCAGTAAAACATTAGAGGTTAGCAAAAATTAAAATCGTACAAAATTGAAATCTAATCTAACCAAGCGATTTACTGCCTTCTAGTAGGTGCGAGATTAATGTTCTCAGATTATTATCGAGATCAGTGACCTAGACGACACCTAAATGAAGGATTTGAATGCAATTGATCTAGATATGAGATTGAATGCAATTATTCTATTTTTTTGGATTTTTCTATGCAATAAGAATGATAAAAACTTGATATGAATCTATGCTATTGAAAACTGATATGCTATGCTAATCTAGAAATGATATGAAATATGAATCTAAATGAATGCAAAAAAAAAAAAAGATTGATCTCACAAAGATGTCAATTCGCAAGAGCTTTGATTCTTCAATTCCAATTCTCCAGCGTGATTGTGCAAAATATGAGATGATTTGTGAAGAGCTAAAGCCTTAACTTATAGAAATCCAGGGCTTTGGAGGTGCATGGGAAAAAGCCATAAATCACTCAAATAACTCAACTTGATTTTTGAGTTATTTTTAAATAAAAGATAATTAACTCACAAAAACATGCAAAAGCTAAGTTTTAACTCAAAATAGAGTTTAGCTTTAATTGATAATTGATAGTTGTCTGCTTTTATGATTGTGCATGTTTTATTTATGAATTAATTTAATAATAAAGTGATTTATTTCCAACTTAACTGCTTTTAAAAATAAAACAATTGATTTATGGGTTAATCAATTATTTAATCAAACTTTTATTAAAAACTATATTATTAAATAATGACAACTTGCTTTAATTAATTAAATAAGAATTTAATCAATTATTCATATGATATTAGATTTATTGTCAAAATTAAATAATACAATTAATAATAGATATAATTAAATTTAATTACACAATTAAGTGGCAAATATTAAATCTAATTAATTAAATATGAAAATATTCAATTAATCAAACTTTAGGATAAATGTGATTTATTGCCAAATAATTATAAAATTAAAGATAATTAAGATAATTAGGAATATTACTAGGAATATTTCCCGATGCAAAATTTAAGATAATCAATTAGATTTGATGATGTTTAGATGTGCCTTAGATTAGGACTTTGATGTCGATTTCATATGATTTGATGATATAGGAGGTTAATGAACTTATAGCCCATTTTTAGGGTATTACATTTTGCCCCTCTTTGAATTACTATGCGAGGCGCAGTGGTTCAAAGATAGTCTATGTTTGATAAAGATATGAAACTGATGTTTGAAATTAATAATTGATATGAGACAGAAGCTGATTGATATTGAATTGATATGGAGATAATAGGTCCTAAATGACCAAAGATAATGTTCACTGTAGAAGCAAATGAACCTATGATTGCGAAAAAGTGTCAAAATGCCTGATTCTGAACCTTAGGATTGAGAAGAAGTGAGTGACCCGTTCTAGACTCGATTGTCTTAGCAGAACTAGCAGGTATCACATCCGAATCCTTCAGTTGCCGAAGAACCAAGGAAAGAACACTATGATCCGATGGTTGCAAAAACTGATACAGTTTACAAGATTGAGAGAATACCAGATTGATATGGATCGATGAATCTGATATGCCCCAAGTGATGATAGATTTGCCCCGACTGATGAAGACTTTTGATGAATCAGCGACTAGACATGATTGTTTGTCTTGATCAGTGATGAAAGATATGATTTCCATAAAGATATGATTTCAAATTTGATTACAGACTTTGAATGATATGCAATACCATGCCCCCTTCGGGATTAAAATTGAAATCTGACAAGATAAGTCAGCGTTAAATGGTTTAGAAGCATGTAAATTGATAAGAGAAGTGGTTATACACGTCCGAGAATGCATTCTGCATCGTTGGAAGGTCCCAAAAGACCAAGTTTGACTAGGTTTGACCATGAGTTGACCATGGTTGACCAAGTTGAAATTTTGATAGTTTGATGTTAGATAATCAGTTAAGTTGAATACTGGATTTCTGTGATGATTGAAGGTTGATTATGCAAGCAATTAATAATATGAATGATCTCAGATTTGAATTTTGATCCCGAAAAAGGATTCTACTTGCTATTTCATTGGAGGAACCTTCGTGTGAGATTCAGCTCTTGTTAGACTGGAAGATGCGATTTGAAGAATCGTTTAAGCATTGGAGTTCGTTTAATCATTGTGAGATCATGCAACATGCAAAATGAAATGAGACATGCAAAATGAAATGCAACCTAAGACCAAGGACCTAGTCACTGATCATATATCGATTTGTTATCATCATTGAACTTTTAGGTAACCGGATAAATCAATACAATGCCCACTAGCCATGAAACCATAGACATATGAATATCGATTTGTATGCGCAAGAATCAATACAACACCCACTAGTCAACAACCATGGATATATGAATATTGAGTTTGTTTTTGAAATGTCGGATTAGATATAAGCACCAAGGCACAAGCGCCAGGATGGCCTGAATATCATGTCCATTTTGATATAGCAATTTGTACAAGCATCAAAACATAAACGTTGTGATGACCTGAGTACGCCTTGCATTACAAACACATCAAACAGTCAAGAGATCATTCTAAATCCAATGTGAATTACCCGTAGTGACCCTTTATCATTCACATCCTTAGGCAAGATTGCATTCCACAGTAGGAGAAAGAACTTACTCAAAAAGATAATAGTTAGATCAAACTTCTTTGAATTGTCTGGGTATCAATGGTCGAGGTACGCATGGCCATCCAATTCGAGATAGAGGCTCTTACAGTCGGACACCATTTCAATCCAGAATTTCCAAAGCTGTTAGATTTTCACATACAAGTAGAAGACAAAGAAAAGATTATGCCCCCATTCATCACTCTCTAAATCCTATAAAAGACATCATCGAAGAGCTCGAAGGGACACAATATGCAAAAATCTCAATGCGAATCAGTAAGCATACAAGGAGATAAAAGCATGAAAAGCACAGATTGTTTCAGTTTTCAGTTTGATTGTGTTGTTATAGATGCAAAATCCTTTCTGGAGACAAGACTGATTGACTGACTCACATGAAGCTTCAAAGGACTCTGGCTAGATATGACACGTCTAAGATACATTGGAGGCCATAGGATATGACATTGATTGCCCCCAAGTTTGAACATTGATAGGATACAGATGCACAAGCTGATTGGTGTACAAACTGACTTATTGAAAACTGGAAATGTTGAAACAAACTGGGAGATATGTACAAACTAAAGCAAGACTGAAAGCTGGGAAAGACCAAGATTGTGCTGATAGATGGAGCATTTTGGAACAAGTGGCGCCCATTTGCCAGGTTTTCACCATCTTGGCAGAGATTCTATTTTTGCTACCAAGGCGCCTGTTTCCAGGTTTTCACCAAGGCACTTTTTCTTCTTTTTCATTTTTTTTTTGTATTTTTTCATTTTTTCAATTTTTTTGAATTTTTGATATTTTTAAATTTTTTTTGTGAATCATCAAGGCGCCTATTGCTAGGTTTTCACCAAGATGTTCATTTTTTCAAGACTTTTTCCAATTTTAAAGATTTGTTCAGGACATTTTACCAAGCACTGAATGCCTTAGGCGTAGAATTTCTTCAGATGGAGAACGTTGATTAGTTCTCAGAGCTGTTCTCCTTTAGTCGTTGAGAGTTGATAGGCACCAGAGCCAAAAGTAGCAGTGATAACAAAGGAACCCAACCAATTGGGTTCGAACTTCCCCTTGTGTTCTCGATGTGATTGATTTTTAGGATTTTCTCTCAAGACTAGATCACAAACTTGAAATTCTCTATGTCTGACTTTCTTGTTGTAGCCTTTAGACATTCTTTTCTGATACACTTTGAGATGATCATACACTGCTTGCCTGAGTTCATCTAGTAATTCAAGTTCTTGTAACCTAGACACTCTGTAGTCTTCATTAGTGACAAGTCCATGCATTTTGATTTTGAGTGATGGGATTTCAACCTCAATAGGCAGTACCGCTTCAGACCCATAAACTAAAGTGAAAGGTGTAGCCCCCAATAGGTGTTCTGATACTTGTTTTGTAGGCCCATTCTGATACTGGTTCTGATACTGGTTCTGATACTGATTCTGATACTAATTCTGATAATTGTTCTGATACTGGTTCTGATACTTGTTCTGATAATTGTTTTGATACTGGTTCTGATACTTGTTCTGATAATTGTTCTGATACTTGGTATACTTGATAGCATCTTTTTCCATTTGCAAACTCCCAAGCAAGATCATATCGTGCAATCCCAATGTCTAGCAAGGTGGAGAACAAGAGGGATTGGCAAGCTTAGTGGAAGAGATGGAAGACAAGAGAATGAAGGAGAGTGAAGGGAAGAAATCCTCAAGGGCAAACTCCTCAAGAATACCCAAGCTAGGGAAAAATTGTCATGTAAAGTGCATTTGGACAAGCAATGAAAGGCCAGCATAGGATAAGTCACAAAAGCGTGATGCAAGAGCAGGAAAGGATGCAGTCCAAAAGAGTAGACATGTCAAGAGGCTTCATAGCACTGTGTTTTACTCTTTTTTTTTTTTTTATTAGATCAAGACCAAAGGGGAAAAGGATAGCAATAGGCGAAAATGAATGGAGGAAGATGGATATGAAGGCTAAACATGAAAGGAATGAAAGCAAGATCATCGTAAGATAGCTCACAAAATAGCCAAATATTCCTGTATAGATCAACATTGTCAAGATCAAAGAGAGAAGATGGAATGGATGAAATATGTAGAAGAACTATGCATAATGCTTGATTGCCAGGTTTTCATCATGGTACTTATCCAAGGTGCCACAAGGAAGTGGTTTTCACCATAGGATGAATTTATTTCTCTTTACTTTTGCTACCAAGGCGCCTGTTTCCAGGTTTTCACCAAGGCACATTTTTAATTTTTTAATTTTTATTTCTTTTTATTTTATTTTAGAAGAAGGCAAGCTTTTTAGATAATGCTCCTTGAAAGGATAAACCATGATATGCCAAGGATTCAAAATGATACGCTCAAAGATGCTGATAGGGAAAGGGAGATGGAAGAGAAAAATGGAGGATAAGGTTTTATGTAAAGCGAGTGAGGTTGGAAGATAGGAGGAATAGGCAAATGAGGAAAGAGGATAGGAGGTAGAAGGATAATGCATGGAAGGATTGTGAAAGGGTAGATGGAAAGGAAGGCAAGTTCAACATCAACACATACCTTGAAGGGTGGTGAGAGAATGGAGGAATCGTGAATGAAAGAATACGTGAAGGAATATGGTGAATGGATAGCAGAGGTTGTGGTTTAGGCACATGAAATGGAAGAATATTTTTGGAGGGAGATGAAGTGGAAGCCTTTGGAAGCTTGAATGTCAATTTAACTTTTTTCTCAACACCAAACTCTTTCAAGAGAGACTTTGGAATCCATATAGCCATAGGCTTTTTATTTCCTTTTGATGATTTAGAGATAATATCTTCAATGATGGATTTTGGAACCCATACTTGTCTTGTAATTTTTTTCTTAGATATCTCTTTTGACTTTATGTTTCCATGTCTATTAGAGAAGACATGGTGATCTATTTTTGATGGATTCTTGTATTGCTTCTTTTTCTTGTATTGAACATTCAAGTTACTTCCAAAGGACTTGGGACTTGTGGAAGAAGGAGGAGGATATGACTGGTTTAGATGGGTGGGTGGATGAAAAAGATTCAAGGGTATGCATCTATGTTGATCTTGAGGAAAGATGGGAGATGGAGGTATGTAAGGACCTAAGATGGATGGAAAATTAGGAGAGTTAGGAGGGGAAAGTGAAGGACCATAAGGACCCAAGATGGAAGGAAGACATGAAGCCTTTTGTAATGGTGGAAGAGGTCCAAGGATAGAAGTGGAAGATGCAAAAAGATAATCAATAAGTTCATCAGCATTTATATGACAACCAAGGATATCAGCATCTTTAGAGTGAGCATTAGAATTTTCAATAGAATCAAGTATATCTTGAATATGAGCACCTTCTTTGATAGGATTGTTCAAAGCTTGCAAAGACTTAGGAAGAGTAGAAAGTGGAAGCAAACATGGAGTGGTAGAATAAGAAGATGGAAGACTTTGATCTTGACAAGGATCTTTGGATAGCATAAGCTCATAATTTTTTTTTTGATTTTCAATAGGCTTAACATTGGAAGTAATAGTACTATCATCAATAAGCTCAACAATGTAAGTAGTAGCTTGATCTTGCTTAGGAGAACCATGAAACAGATAAGAGACATCATGAAAAGGCTTGGATGACATGGAGGGTTCTTGATCTTGATCTTTCTTTATGTTCTTTTCTTCATTATTTTTAGAGTCCTCTTGACATGGAGCCACTTCTAAGGACAAGGAAGCATGTTGGGATTGTATGGATGACTTTGGAAGAGATGGTGGAGGACTAGCTGAAGTAGGGATTATAGCATATGAAGGCTTAGGCTCTTTAGATTTATCATTATTGAAAGTCTTTGCAGCCAAGTGAAGGTTAGCTTGAGTTTCTTTAAGAGGTAGCCCTGGGGGATAACTATAGGGAACCACATGAAAAGTATCAGGGCTTGTGTCAGATGAAGGTTCTGTGAAAGATTTGAAAGACTTAGAAGCTTTAGGAAATGTATGGGTATTGGAGGAAGTAGGGGATGGAAGGGAACCATCACAAGACAAAGGTCCAACATTAACATGATCTTGCTTGAGAGTGTAATCTTTATTTTTAGCTTGAGAGTTCTTAGAGGAGAGATCCTTATAGTATGCATGTTTATAATCAGCGTGGTAAACTTTCTCTTCCTCAAGTGAAATAGATGGATCATCTAGGTATTGTGCATAAAAATCATCAAAGTCTCTTTCATAATCAGAATCATATGGATCACCCTCACGATCTATCCAATGTGACGGCCCATTTGTAGTAAGCAGGAATGGATGATGAGGACTCTTAGGAACAGAGGTGTCATAGGTATCATTACATTATCTATCGTCATAGTCATCATAGTCTCCAAAGCTAGATGTGTCACTCTCCATGGAAGAGGTATCATATTGCTCAATTTTTTTCCGGGGGCATGGTGACATGTACAAGTCTTTATCAAATGGAAAAGGGCGAAGGGCCTCCATGGAGAACTTTTTAGATTCCTTCTCTTTCTTAAGATTGTTAAGTTAAACTTGCATAGCATGCAGCTGTTTCCTCATAGCAACGATCAAAATTTCTTCCTCATGTGTACTGATTCTTTGAGACATGTGTATTGATTCTCAATAACTACTGCTCTATTCCTGACACAATGATATTTTTGACAGATTCTGGAACTAGGCTGAAAACATTGGATATCTTGCAATTTGACAATTTCTGACAACTCTCTCAAATTTTTCCAAACGACACTCTGCAGACTTGTACGACACTGGGTAGTCTATGAAATGACAGTTGCTAAACTCGTACGACAGTTGGGTAGCAATGAAATGACAGTTGAAAAAACTCGTATGACAATTGCTAACAGGGCTTTGACTTTCTTGAATTTGCTGGTTTGAAAACTCGTACGACACTGGGTTCTCAATCGTACAATAGATGGGCAATACTGAAATGACACTTGACAAAACTCATACAACTTTTGACTTCTTGAAATGACTTTGACTCCAGAAAGATTTTACGTCAATTTTTGCAAAATTTAAGGTCTTCAGTTTTGGATTGTATGCAAATTGTACTATCCAGATTTTGAAGGTTATACCAGATTTGATCATTTTTAATAGCCAAGTAGATAAATAAGCACGCAGAACAGTAAGCAAGTGATTCCAAGCACGTCTGAAAACAATGAACAAGGGCAAAAGAAACCTTGCGCATGAACAATCAAGTGACCAAATTGTGCTAATCCCTGAGAGTACTAATTGTGTATGTTCTGAAAAGTTTTGCAATAACACACATATACCTGAGAATGAAAAATTAGCCTCTCTAGTGTTTTTAGTAATGGTTTGACTCTGCAACTTTTATGATTCAAAGGGGTGAACTCCAATCCCGGTGCACCAGGGTTTTGACATAGTCTGAGAACTTAATCTTCAAGAGCTGCTAGGGAGATCTGACAACCCAACAATGAACCATACCTGTGGAGATTTCTTCCACAAGGACATTTATATAGCGGCTGTCACTACCACGACGAAAATGGCTATGACCGCTTGAGGTTCCGTCAACGCAGTTTGCCCTGTGAAGGGATTGTCCACTATGGTTAACCCTCTCTAAAGATGACTCACAGATTTATACCACAAGGGGACTTGGCTCCAGATTCAAGGTTTTGACACCTCTTGACTTTTAACCCAAACAAAACAAGCAGATTAATCCGACACGCTAAGACAAAGTTTTGTTCCACCAAGGTCTGTGATATCAACTCCACGTGATCTATCAACCTCTCCGGGGAGAGAATGTATCAATCAATAAGAGAAGACACACTAACCAATTTTGATTCACCAAAGCTCGTGATATCAACCCTACGTGATCTATCAACCTCTCCGGAGAGAGAATGTGTCGATCAATAAGAGAAGATGCACTAACCAAGTTGAATGTGAAACGCACTAAGTATCTTCCCTACCTACAAGGATTCTATCATCAAGAAGGATTTCGCTGGGAATCTAATCTTTCAAGAATCACGAATAGTGTTCATAGGGCCTAATTACTATGTGAGCACAGATATATTCCCGAAAGTAAATCTACCAAAAGTACCCAAAAAGTAGAAAGAGGAACACTTAACGCTTAAAGCGAATATGAGATGAGTCCACAAGGTGGAACACTTAACACCTCATACAAGCTGAAAATGAGTCCCCAACTTAGAAAACAAGTGAGTTCCTAAAAGCACAAAAGGGTTGCCAAGTGGAACACTTAACGCTTATGTCCTGTTGACCCCTCCCCTTTATGGCGCTGAGATTGCAACCACGGGGCGAAAATGAGGGGCCGATGGATTAGCGAGTCCAATAACCCAAGATAGCAATCAAGATCAATCACAAGTATTCTAAGACTACTTAATGAATCCTTAAGGGATCACAACCTAGTATCAAATTATGCAAGTGTGTAGAATAAAAGCATGAGAAGACGCACACAAGCTAGACACATAAGAGATTTATTTTAAGCCCAAATCAAAATATTATTAGATGAAGGAGAATACCTGGTGATCCTCGCAATATGCTTAGTAGATTTTACCTGATTTTTAGCAATTCTTGTTGAGCTTTTCCATGCAAGCAAGTGACGAACTCTCCAACAAGCAAACAAGCAAACAAGATATGCAAAATATATTCAACTTATGAAAACCATAGGGTTAGCTCTAAAAATCAATTATTATTAGTAATAATAACCAGCAATTAACCCAAATGACAACTCATATCATTCATTGAACCATGTAAAAAAATAAGTGCATACCCATCACAAAACTTTATTTTTTTTGCTGCATTTGACCTAGTCAACAAGATCTAATTTTTTTGATATGATTTTGGCCACAAAAATAGAAATTCAGAATAGAGACCCCTTCTAAAAAATACAGAGCTTTCCAAAAATGCAAAAATTTTAGAAAAATCTCTTCATTTGTGCCCTAGAGACCCATTTTATCAAAATAGACTAGTTTTTGTAAATTGACTATTTGAGCTATGATATCATGTCCAAATTTAAAACACAAAGAATGGACCCCCTGTAGAATTTAAAGATCTTTCCAAAAATATAAATTTTTTTGAACAATATGCTTATTTGCGTCAGATATTAATTTTTTTGGAATTTCAAGAAAAAATTATTATAAATTCAAAACATCTCAGAAAATTCTAAATTTTTTACTGTTGCTTCCATGACATGTCACCAACTTGCAAAAACAATTTCAGACCAAAATTCTAAGCCATTTGGAAGATAAAATTAAATCTTTGAAACTTTGGGGTTTTAGCTCCCAAAAAAATCAAAACCAGCATGCAAAGGTGGGTTGCCCCACGGTGGGTGCCAGAAATGTGTGTGTGAAAATTGTACCTGATCTATAGACACAACACTCAGTAAAACATTAGAGGTTAGCAAAAATCAAAATCGTGCAAAATTGAAATCTAATCTAACCAAGCGATTTACTGCCTTCTAGTAGGTGCGAGATTAATGTTCTCAGATTATTATCGAGATCAGTGACCTAGACGACACCTAAATGAAGGATTTGAATGCAATTGATCTAGATATGAGATTGAATGCAATTATTCTATTTTTTTGGATTTTTCTATGCAATAAGAATGATAAAAACTTGATATGAATCTATGCTATTGAAAACTGATATGCTATGCTAATCTAGAAATGATATGAAATATGAATCTAAATGAATGCAAAAAAAAAAAAAGATTGATCTCACAAAGATGTCGATTCGCAAGAGCTTTGATTCTTCAATTCCAATTCTCCAGCGTGATTGTGCAAAATATGAGATGATTTGTGAAGAGCTAAAGCCTTAACTTATAGAAATCCAGGGCTTTGGAGGTGCATGGGAAAAAGCCATAAATCACTCAAATAACTCAACTTGATTTTTGAGTTATTTTTAAATAAAAGATAATTAACTCACAAAAACATGCAAAAGCTAAGTTTTAACTCAAAATAGAGTTTAGCTTTAATTGATAATTGATAGTTGTCTGCTTTTATGATTGTGCATGTTTTATTTATGAATTAATTTAATAATAAAGTGATTTATTTCCAACTTAACTGCTTTTAAAAATAAAACAATTGATTTATGGGTTAATCAATTATTTAATCAAACTTTTATTAAAAACTATATTATTAAATAATGACAACTTGCTTTAATTAATTAAATAAGAATTTAATCAATTATTCATATGATATTAGATTTATTGTCAAAATTAAATAATACAATTAATAATAGATATAATTAAATTTAATTACACAATTAAGTGGCAAATATTAAATCTAATTAATTAAATATGAAAATATTCAATTAATCAAACTTTAGGATAAATGTGATTTATTGCCAAATAATTATAAAATTAAAGATAATTAAGATAATTAGGAATATTACTAGGAATATTCCCCGATTCAAAATTTAAGATAATCAATTAGATTTGATGATGTTTAGATGTGCCTTAGATTAGGACTTTGATGTCGATTTCATATGATTTGATGATATAGGAGGTTAATGAACTTATAGCCCATTTTTAGGGTATTACATACACCTCCTATGCTATGGCTATACCACCCTATGGACCCTAGGTCTATCCTATTGAAAGCCTTTCCCTCTACCCTAAAACTATAGGATGTCAAGGTAATTCTGCTTCTCGCTGAGCATAAACTGAAAATACAACTTTCTCAAAAAATATAGAGGAACCTCCCAATTGTTACAAGGTGGTTGGTCAAATAGAATATACCACCTATTCCAAAAAGCTTCTTTCATCCTAGCATGAACACACCAATGTATAGGAAAGGATGTCGTATCAGTAAGTAGGGTGTTATTAGTGCTAGGATCATTGAAAAGAGTGCATATGTCATCTTTAAGTATGCCCTTCCTTTTCACTTGATCACATGACAACCCATCCACATAAAATGCATGACATATATCCCTTCCTGAACCCCATTTTGTAACCCATTTCGATACCACATTTTCACTATTGGCCATAGTTTCTAGGGTTGTTGCGAGGGATGAGTGGTGCTCCTGGGTAGAGGACCTTAACCTATTCACTAATATAGATATTTGGATAGTGTTTTGTGTAAGGTGATTGATAAGATCATCCTATGTGGCCTATACATGATCTACTAGAGGAGGTAGAGGGTTTCAGTATGGTGGTGGTTGTTCATGAGAAACATTTTTAGGGTTTTGTGGTTGTGGAGAAACATCATGAGGGTTTTATGAATGTGGTTGTGCAATATCTGTGGGGTTTTCATGTTTTGGTTGTGTAGGAGGAGTTCTTTGTTATCCCTTTCATTTTAGAGGATTATTTATAGAATTTGACATCAAATTAATAAAAGAAAACTTAAATCAATTAAAAAATCCTACTTTAATCAAAATGCAAAGCATAAACAATGAAAAAAATGTAATCTTACATCTTTGACGTGGTGGCATGGTAAAAAATTGATATAAACACCAAAAAAATGTTATGAAAAAAAGAACACGCTCGGGTTCTGAGGTAATTTGGATTTTTTTGGCTACTATTAGATGTTTTTGGGCTTTAAAAATGGCCCAAACCCATGGCCTACAAAGACATATAAGTTTTTTCATAACCCACATGGGTTATGAGAAACTTTTTGTTTCTCATAACCCACATAGGTTATGAAAAACTTTAACCATTTTAAAAGGTTTTTTTAAGGCTCGGTAACACCAAGCCAAGAGTGATTTTTAATTTTTCAAAAGCCAAGCAGGTTATGAAAAATTTCCATTTTTTGGGCGTGTGGCAATGTAATTAACCAACATCTTGGTGCGCCCACCCATAAAGTAAATGGAAAGTGAGAAAAAAGTAGTATTTGTTTAAACAACCAAGTAAACCAACATATATATTTGTACTACTAACTATGGGTTGAAAATCAATGTTGACATATACTATCTGATTTTAGGGATTAGAGTTAGACATAAATCAAGTATAAATACTTGGTAAGAGAAAAGAAAACTAAATCAATAAAATTCATTTAGTTTTATGGATTACGAATTGTGTAGGGTTGAAGTTAGTTATATAAAATTTGAAATAAGTAAGAATTCAATTCATACAACTTTGTGTGCATAAGGGAGCATGTCTCCTCCTTGAGTCTTCTTTGTTGCTTGTGCACTTTCATTTACTACCATGTGAAATGCCTTATATGCAATTTTAATAGTTTCAAGAAGACTATTTGGAAGTGAAGAATCTGACCTAAGAGACAAACATGCCAATACAACAAATTAGTATTTATAGTGGCATGCACTCTAGTGCATGTAAATATTATAAAATACAAAGTAACAACATTAATAGGAAACTATTTAATTTAATATTTATCAATTACATAAAAAATATTAATTAAATATAATAATGTCTACTAAAATTTAATCAATTAATAGTTTTATTATTTATAATAAAAATTACATGATTAAATAATATAATACTTACATCTTAACAACTTCATTAAAGAGTTTAATATCCTCAATAGCTCCATAAGTGTCATAGATATCATCCACAATGGTTGCAAGAGCACCAAGTTTTGTAAAATCATTTCTATAGGCATAATACTTAGCATCTACACAATATGCACATGCTAAAGCAAAATATTCTACATGACGGTGACTCCACTTTATCCAAATCTGAATCCTTCCACCATCTAAACACAACATAAATATAATTTTTAGTTTCTTATAAAATCAACCCACAAAATTAAAAAATACAAAAATAAAATCATGAACTTTGAAGTTCCTTACCAAAACTTTGTGTAAAGAAACTTGGAAGAAAAGAGAAAAGAGAAAAACAAAAAGCTACTTTGAAGACTTAAAATAAAAAAATGGAAAATATGAGTTTCACATATTTTAATTGTTTCACTTTCACCTCATTGTTTGATATCCACTCTTAATCTTAATCAATCTTGCTTTTAGATTGATTCAAGCTCTCACCGATGGACATACTGCATGATATTGAAGTCTAGTTCAGCCAGATTTAGAATTTGTTTATTACCAGCCATCCTAAAAATATGAATTAGAATGTCAAACTTTCTATAAAAGACTAAGCCCTAGATAACCATATGAGGTAAAAGAAAAAACAAGTAATTGTTGGAGATTTGCTAGCAGGCCAGTACTGACTGTATGTTTGTCATTGATGAAAACATATGGAAAGTAGCATGCGTGGAAGTCTTATGTAGTAAGCTTTCAGTATATGATGCATGGACATGATATCAACATGATATCATGGGCGCAGAGGTTAACTGTTAGTACAGATAGTTATATAGTAGCTTGTGTCAGCAGTGTTCCTGACAGAGTAACAGGCAGTGTTCTGTGTATGGTTGTCTGTACAGTTATCATGGAGACTTGTGCACTTGGATATATGTTGAAGACATGTTAGTGATGTTAAGTTCATGGACACATGGTCTGATGATGAATGCAAGTGAAGTTATATAGTCACCATTCACCAGTAGCAGTTTCCTGTGTTTATTCAGAGGAGCCAATAGAGATTTTATTGGTTCTTGAGTTGCACCTATCTTTAGGGTATGCACCCTTGGAGTTAAGCTCAAAGATGAGTTATTGATGTTCGGTTAAGAGTGCACGAGTTAATTCAGCCTGTGAAGAAAGATCTAGTTGTTTTGGTAGAGCTAACAGTGTGTAGCATGGGTCTACATTTATCTTATTAAGACAGGTCCTAGAATATGTTGCATGCATAGTAGAGCCGATAGAATGTTTGTAGAAGTTTGTTATGATTTCTCTAATATGATTTCAAGGTGGTTCTAACAGGTTGACTTGATTATATCATTTAGAGGAAAGATATTTATATGCAGTCATTTGTGATTGCTGGAGTTTGGTTCATGGTTGATTAAGCAGAGTAGAGCAGAGTGTGTGAAGTGTTGAGCCATCAGAAGAAGGTCTATGTGACCAAGTAAAGTATTTATGCTATACATTGGAGCTAATCTAGACAACAGGTCAAAGCATAGTTCACCAAGATCTAGATATAGTGTGTATCTATTATTTAGAAGGTTGTAGCCTTCGCCCCTTTGAGCAGTGAGCTCTCAGACAGTGTGTCCTCTCCCCTAACAGGGAAAATTGTAAAAGACTCCTAATAGGGTCTGACCCTTAACTAGGTCTACTATACTTCATATATTGTAAAGCTACTCCTAACAGGGTAAAGGATCTTCTAACAAGGATCATTATACACTAGTACAGAATATTAGTGGGTATCAAGTCCCACTAGGGTTTTTACCTATTTGGGTTTCCCCGTAACCAAAATACTGGTGTTGTGTTCATGTGTTCTTTCATTATGTTTATGCTTTATGTTTAAGTATACTTAATTGGATAAAGAATTGAAACTTGTAGATAACTGATTCACCCCCCCCTCTTAGTTATCTCTTGGGACTATCCCTAACAATTGGTATCAGAGCCAAGTGCCTCAGAGAGAAAGTTTAACAACTTGAGGTTGATCAGATGGTATACTTCAGGAAAGAGAGTCCTAAGTTTGATGGAGAGAATTATCTTGATTGGAAGAACAAGATGGTGACTCATCTTCAGTGCATTGGTTTTTAAGTTTTTAATGTAACTATCGAAGCAGCCAAGATCCCTACCCTAGAAGACCTTAGAAAGGATGATGCTACTAAAACACAAAAGGAATTGTTTCATCAGAATGCCATTTCCAAAGAAGCCCTTATTAGTGCCCTATCATATAGTGAGTTTTTAGAGATAAAGAAGGTAGACACTGCTCGCAAGATATGGAAGTACCTAGCAGACATATTTGAAGGAGACAAACAAGCAAAGGATGCGCACAAAAAGAATTGGAAGAAAAGATACAATGTATTAGAGATGCTACCTGAAGAAAACATCAGAGCTTATAATCAAAGGATCAATGAAGTAGTTGCTAAAATCAGGAACAATGGTGGAGAGATCTCAGAGGAAGATATTATGGACAAGTTGATGACTGCTCTCACTCCAAAATATGAAAGAAAGATCAATATCCTTGATGAGACCATGCAGATTACATCTAATTTCAAGAGAGAGACCTTGATCAACAAAATCTCAGCTTTTGAGATTTCAAGATTGAAGATAGAACCTAAAAGTGAGACAACCTTCATAGCAACAATTCATGGTAAGAAATTTGCAAACACTTCTAGTAATTTTGATGATGATGATGAAGAGAAAACTCTAGATGATTTTATTGCTATGATTGCTAAAAGAGGAAAGAAAGGAAGAGGAAAATATGAAGGTAAATTTCCATTTAAGTGCTTTTCATGTAATAAGATTGGTCACTTTGCATCTAAGTGTCCTACTAGAGCTAGAAAGTTCAAAAAGGATTACAAGCCTAAGTACTCTAAGGAATGTTACTTTGCTGGAGATAGAATTTCAGATGATTAATCAGGTGAAGAAGAAATTGGATTCATTGCTATTGTAGACAAAATGAATAGTAAGTTAGTTCCTAAAGATGAGAAAGTAAATCAAGAGCTAGCATTGATTTCCCAAGTAGATATAAGGACACACTGGATTATAGATAGTGGTTGTTCTCATCACATGACATGTGATAAAGGCATATTTGTTCATTTGGACAAATACAATGGTGGTATGGTTAGATTTGGAGATAACACTCCTAAACCAATAGTTGGTAGAGGATCCATCACTTTGGATGGAAAGAATAATATTGATGATGTTCTCTATGTTGATGGTTTGAAACATAACCTTCTCAGTGTTTGATAGTTACTTGGAAAAGGATATCAGTTGGAGTTCAAAGATGACAAATGCATCATTAACAACAAGGATGGTATTATGATTGCATTAGGCTCAAAGAAAAGAGGTAATGTTTTTCAACTCAATTCAAAAGCAAGTTGTTTTGTTGCTGAAGTTGATGACAGTTGGTTGTGGCATAAAAGACTATGTCATATGAATTTTGATAACATAGTAAAGATAAGCAATGTTAAGGTAGTAAGAGATCTACCTAGCATAGCAAAGCCAATTGACAGACATATTCACAAAGCCCTTGCCTAAGGATACTTTTGAGTATCTCAGGGAGAAGTTGGGAGTAATTCCCTTCCCCGATTGTGCTTAGAAGAAAGAAGGAAAGTCATTAGTCCTCAGGGACTGATGGAAGGTTGACTACTCTACTTTTGGAGTAGTACCAGTGCTTAAAATGAATGACACCCTTTGCCATTGATGTCAAAGGGGGAGTAGTATACAGAGTCATGAAAAATAAGAGTAATATACTTAGGGGAAGCAGTATTCAGTTGTGACAATAGTTCAGTTGAGGAAATGAAGAATGTTGGAAAATATTGGAAAAGATATGTTCATTTAGGGTTGGTGGTGGTTTTTCATTCCACATGTTGCCATCAATGCCAAAGGGGGAGATTGTTGGAGATTTGCTAGCAGGCTAGTACTGACTGTATGTTTGTCATTGATGACAACATATGGAAAGTAGCATGCGTGGAAGTCTTATGCAGTAAGATTTTAGTATATGATGCATGGACATGATATCAGCATGATATCATGGGCGCAGAGGTTAACTGTTAGTACATACAGTTATATAGCAGCTTATGTCAGCAGTGTTCCTAGCAGATAGGTAGTGTCCTGTGTATGGTTGTCCATACAGTTATCATGGAGCCTTGTGCGCTTGGATATATGTTGAAGACATGTCAATGATGTTAAGTTCATGGACACATGGTTTGATGATGAACACAAGTGAACTTATGTAGTTTCCATTTGCCAGTAGCAATTTCCTGTGTTTATTTAGAGGAGCCGACAGAGATTTTATTGGTTCTTGAGTTGCACCTATCTTTAGGGTATGTGCCCTTGGAGTTAAGCTCAGAGATGAGTTATTGATGTTTGGTTATGAGTGCATGAGTTAATTCAGCTCCTGAAGAAAGATCTAGTTGTTTTGGTAGAGCTGATAGTGTGTAGCATGCGTCTACATTTATCTTATTAAGATAGGTCCCATAATATGTTGCGTGCATAGTAGAGCCAATAGAATGTATGTAGAAGTTTGTTATGGTTTCTCTAATATGATTTCAAGGTGCTTCTAATAGGCTGACTTGATTATATCATTTAGAGGAAAGATATTTATATGCAGTCATTTGTGATTGTTGGATTGTGGTTCATGGTTGATTAAGTAGAGCAGAGCAGAGTGTGCGAAGTGTTGAGCCATCAAAAGAAGGTCTATGTGACCAAGTAAAGTATTTGTGCTATACATTGGAATTGATCCAGACAATAGGTCAAAGCATAGCTCACCAAGATCCAGATATAGTGTGTATTTGTTATTCGGAAGGTTGTAGCCTTCGCCCCTTTGAGTAGTGAGCTCTCAGATAGTGCGTCCTCTCTCCTAATAGGGACAATTGTAAAAGACTCCTAACAGGGTCCAACCCTTAACCAGGTCTACTATACTTCATATATTGTAAAGCTACTCCTAATAGGGTAAAGGATCTTCTAACAAGGATCATTATACACTAGTATAGAATATTAGTGGGTATCAAGTCCCACCGGTGTTTTTACCTATTTGGGTTTCCCCATAACCAAAATAGTGGTGTTGTGTTCATGTGTTATTTTATTGTGTTTATGCTTTATGTTTAAGTATACTTAATCAGATAAAGAATTGAAACTTGTAGATAACTGATTCACCCCCCCTCTCAGTTATCTCTTGGGACTATTCCTAATAGTAATACCATTATCTATTTTTTCCATAAATGTCCATTGAATACCTTGCTTCTAATCTGGGTAGATTTGTGCACTAGTCATACTCCTTGTTATACTTTATCTATATGTTAAAATATTGGGTCAGGTCTTAAATAAAAAAAGGTTGTACTTTATGTTCATGATCTTTTGGACAACATTCCAACCCGTGAAATATGTGAACTCATATTAGTCTTTTGTAAAGCTCCATTCAAATATATTGTTGCAAAGGCTTTAGCCTCATCCATAATATTCTCCTCTAGAAAAGCAATTAAGGAAGCTCTATAAATATTTAGAATACTTGGACTGTCTTCTCTTCTTATGATTGAGTTGACAGACACAAGAATTGCCCATAATTTATTTTGAAGTGTCTTAACACGTCTTCCATTATATAAAATAAATTAGATGTTTTTTTTATTAAAATGAAACATCTCTGTAACAATTTTAAAGTAATGTAGACGCAACATCACTAGTTTACATCATCTTCAAATTCTTAATGGTTTGGTAGTAATATGCATATGAAAGTGAAGTTTTTTTTTTTTTTTTTCAAAATATTCATTTCAGTGTCAAAGTTGGCCAAAAAGTGGGAACTACTTTTGTGGGACCATCCTTTAAAAATATTTATCCATGGGTTTTCCCATGACATATTAGTATGATTTATTCAAATATGCAACAAACTTATTTCAAATGTAATCACATTTTCTTTGCAAGAATAGTCCACATCTACACCAAAATAATAGTTTTCAATGAGAGAATAGCTATCCATCAAATCATAATGGAAATGATAGTTTTTACTAGATGTAGTAATTGCAAACACATTGATGGATGCATAAGACAAGTAAAATATTTCATAAAATGCATCAAAGGGATACAATATAATGAATTCCAATTATGATGCAGGGGCATCCAAGGTTGGAGTAGGGGCATTTTGTGTGCTCAGTGAAACTGCATAAGTGTTTGTGTTTTGGTTGGTTTTTACTCAGTTGCAGCCTTGACCGATGACCTCGGTCATTGAAGGAAGCTTCATTGAAGGAACTCAGTAGTCTCTGGCGCTCGGTGAATAGGTCACTTAGTCATGTCTATAGTGCTCAGTTGACACTGGTGCTTGACGATGCTTGGCTGGCTCAGTTATTTCACAGTCGCTCGGTAGATCTGACTTTTCGATGGAGTTCTGTGTGATTTGTTGGGCCGACTTGGTGCATTTATTATTTGTATCTTTTGTTGGATTCTCCTAAGTGGATTTGGAGGCTGAGATGCTGTATTTAATGTTTGTATACATTTTGTAAGCCGACTTGTATGGCATTTAATATTTGTTAGGAAGGGTTTGGGTTTCATCTTGCTGACTTGTGGCTGATGATTAGTATTTAAGGGAGCTTGAGGTAGATGTTTGGGACTGTTCTTGGTAGTGAAGATGGCATAAGCTGAGAGATGCGCTACTGAAGCTGGAGTTGGTGAAGTTGTGGAAAAGTTTCTTCCATGAACTTGTAGATCTGATTCCTATCAGATAGTTTGTAATAGCAGAGCTAGTGGTTGCATACTTGGGAACAAGGAGATTTCTTGGAGGCTTGTGAGCTTAATTTTAGATCCACCTTAGGGTTTCCATCAGCTTTTGATTGTCTTCAGGGTTGAACTAGCTGGAATTTGTACTAAATCTGTTGTAGATCTTGCAGAATTATTTACTGATTGTAATTGGCCCTAACTCGGAAGGCCTTACAACCGGGCATGTTAATGAAAATCATAGTTAAACAATTGGTTGAGTTGCTTTGTGAGTATTTTGTTGTGTTGTTTTGACTAGCTGCAAGGTTTGGACTGTCCTTAATTGGATCCGCCATCCCTTGACCTGTATCAAATTATTGCAAGATAGTTGCAAAATGTATTTGTTGAAAATTCATTGGCACTTCAACAAATTACATCTTAAATGTGTAAATCTAAATTCTAAAACCTTTCCAAGCATTCTCTTCATTTATGCCAAACAAAATGTTTGGAACAAGTTATAAATGACCATCAAGGAAAAATATATTATAGTATAACTCCCAATATATGGAAAAAATAATGTAATATGACCATCAAGGAACAAGTTATTGGTAATTTTAACTACTTATCAATTGTAATATTAATATTAAAACAATGCAAAAAATTTAATAATGAACAATTTATGCACAACCTCTTTCTCTTTCTAATAATTTAATTTTCTTAGTAAAACTTTGAGTAAATTATATTTCATGAAAGCTATGTTATTTAATGAATTTGAAGCTAGTGTGGGCTTTAAAAATTGAGTAGAAAAGCATAATAATGTGTTATAACCTTATTAGAAAATTAGTTTTTCCTCCAGCCTTCGTGCACACTCTCATTCAACTACTAGTTAGGAGCAAGTGCAACTCATAAGATTTTCCTAGACATTAGGATCTTGTCTCCCTAAATTTTCTCTTGAT
The DNA here is from genome assembly GCA_027943335.1 of Chamaecyparis obtusa. NCBI lineage: Eukaryota > Viridiplantae > Streptophyta > Pinopsida > Cupressales > Cupressaceae > Chamaecyparis > Chamaecyparis obtusa. The sequence continues at coordinate 321,576 of BSBK01008357.1, read as the reverse complement.
GTGTAACAAAGAATTTCTAGTGAATTAATTACTAGTAGGTGAATTTAATTTTTGAATTTGAGGCAATTTTTTTGTGTGAACAACAATAGACAAATATGAGAATGTTCCCAACATTCAATAAGTCTGGAAGAAGAGTATTTTGAAAATAGTTTTGTGGTAAGGGAAATTGTGTAGTTGTTGTCTAAGTTTGTTTAGAGAGAAGTAATTATTCCAGACACTTTGTAGCTCCAGGCAATAAACAATTAGAGATAAATCTAAGAAGCTCCAAACCTTGTAGGTGAAACTCTAGATCAATGCAAGTTTCTTTGTAATTAATAATTTGTAGTCAATAATTCATTTCTCTATTTGTCATCAGTTTATTTTGTAAAATTTTATTTCCAGTCTCAAATAGAAAAGAATTTGGCATGTCTTTAGTTTGTTTCTTGAGTTTCATTTTACATATGTATCACTGGTGCTTGAAAAATCTAAACAATAGTCTCAAAAGTTTATTTAGCATTGTATCAGAGCAATATTTTGAGCAATTTTAGATTTCTAACTTGGTACAAGGGCCTTTTGACCCTAAATATGTGTAAGTTTTGGCATATTTATTTTTGAGTGTTAAAATTCCTTATATAAGAGAGATGGCTAGATATGAAGGAAAGAATTGTGTTGCACATATGATTGTTATGTTGTCATTGCTATCAAACTTTTAGTTGGTGTCCTAGAAGATAGATACAGTTGTTTAGGAGTTATGTTTGTAGTGACTTTATGTGTTCTAAAGTGATACAATATCATTAATGTACATATATGTTATCAAAGATGAGTGAAGATTAATGGAGAAGATTATAGAACAAATATCTAGATATCTCAAAACTTATCAAGAGTTATGTGCAAATGAATGCCAAAACAATATTGTATAACTGTTGTAGTTAGGTTATGCAAGTGAGTCATCAATGGGATGTCACCCAATTAGGGTTTGAATGGTAGGCTACAACACTTTGGGACATTGTGATTTCAAAGATAAGTAACGTCATTACTCTGTAACAACCTTAAATCTCCAACTAGTGACCCCCAAAATAGGGATTGGGAAGAAACAAACAAGGGTCAACGAACTAGGGGTTTCATGTCTCCATGTATACTTGCATCTCAACTTCTGAAAGATCCAAACAATAATGAAACACAAAATAAAGGAAAAGGGGGACTTTTAGGGATTAGACCTTTCACATTCAATTAGTTGTTTTGCATATTCAATTCCTTGATCACTAAAATTCCAAAAATAAAAGAATAAAGAGAAAAAACTCAAAACACATAAGGCAAAACCAAAAAAATAGAATAGAAAAAGGGTTTCCCCACTCACTTCAAGTGATCAAGTGGAAGGTAAATTATGAAGTAGAATATCAATTTAACATAACATTATGAAGTTGAATATTTATATTATATTTTCAACTATATATGTACTTTATATAATAAAATATATATTAAAATATTTTTAAATCAATAATTATATTTTGTTATTATTTATATTGATAATTATCTACTTTTGATATATAAAATATAATCTAATACTATTATTCTTTATATAGTTATTACTACATATTTTTAATAATAATATTAAATTATTAATATAAAATATATAGTATTAGAATATAATAGTTATATATTTATAATATATAATTTATATAATTAACATTTTTTCCATAAGTTATTATTTAAAAACATATTATCAATAATTATTTTAATTATCTTAAAATAAAATATTTAAATAAATACATTTGTATTGTCTAAACTTTTAATTATTATTTCTACGCAAATACAAATTTAATAAAATAATAAATTAATTAATTAAAATGAACTAGGCAACAACCAAATGCATGTGAATGAAAATAAAATACATTCGTGAATTCCTATGCATTTCCCACGTCATTTGATTGTGACACGAGGGTAGTGGTACAATGAGAAGATAATAGTAGCCTATCATGGGGATGTTGTCTCCTTATCTCTCAACAATTGATTTGAGAAAATTGACTATCCATTTAAAATAAGCAAACACCTTTGTGTAATAATAACTTTGCGATGACATAGAATTGGTTTTAAAATATGGGCAAAACCATATTCATAAACTAAAAGTGAAATAATATTTTTAAATAATTATAAACTTTTTCAATAATAAAATTTGTGCAATTTAGCTTTTGCAAAAGTTCAATCTAATGAAATATCTAAGCTAAAACTTGTGGTTTTATGATAATTTTAGATAACTAAATGCAATTTGAAAAAATATTGAACACCTTATTATATAAGGCCTCAAAATATTTAAAATAGGACAATAAGTTATATTTTCAATATAAAAAATTACATTGGAACAGGTTCTAATAGGATTCGAGTGACTAGATCTTTTATATCTTTATTAGAATTGGTGAAGTCGTCTCTCTCTTTATAAAGAAGTTGGTAACTTCTTGCAATATTATAAGCATGGTCCTTGCTTATAGTTGGAACATTCTTGGGTTTCAAATACTCCCAATCTAATTCTTTGAGTCTTTTTTGCAAGAGATCTTTAAGGTAATCCAATGCTTCTTCTTTGCTAGATCCAAGATGATCTTTTATATAACATGATATGCCTGAAACTAACTCTCCACGATTTGCCTTGGCCTTCAAAACCAATCATTAGATTTATAATTAAATTCATTTGGACATATAATTAACTCAAATTAGTTTACATGCACACTTTTTAGCTTACATACAAATTTAATATTATGAATATTAAAATATCACATACCTTAAAGGTTCTAGTGTCTCCTTTTAGTCTAAGGGATACGCATAAAAGCTCATTAAACCTTGATGGGTAATCCATTTCTAGAAGGATGTTATCTATAAGAAGGGCATCTAATGTTAATGTAGGTTGCAACATGGTTGCACGATATCCTGAACTTGGTGCACCATTTTCTAAATATTCTTCTAAACCTAGTATGTACCCATTAGCAAGCCACCTTGCTTCTATTGTAAGGCCTATTAGATAATGTTCCCACTGCACAAAAAAATAACAAGTTCACTTAAATTTGAGTGATCTTCTTTACGTAAAAATAATATATGAGTTAAATTGTAATTTTTTAAAAACTAAAGTCATTAAAGCATTCAAATTAAAATATAAAAAGAATTATATAAATTTTTAAAAATTCTAAAAACTTATGAATTTATTAGAAAATAATATATCATAACTCTATATATAAGAAGTAGTCATGTTCAAATAAATCTAAAAAATCTTAATAAAAACATAGAAGAAAAATAGTTCAGCCTCTTTTCAAATTGTGTTATCACTATAATGTGAATTCTAATTAAAGTAAAATAAAAGGAGAGTGATAAAAGAGCATCATTTGGTCAAACAACCAAATAAACTAATATTTATGTTTGTGCTACTAACTATAACTAGTAAATCCATATTGACATATCATTTAATTTTGGGGATTAGAGTCAACCATAGAAATCTTATAAAGAAAAATGAAAACCTCTTTCCAAGTTGTGCTATGACTATAATGTGAATTCAAATTAAAATAAAATAAAAGGAAAGTGAGAAAAATGTAATGTTTATTTAAATAACCAAGTAAACTAACATATATATATTTGTGCTACTAACTATAACCTGAAAATCAATGTTGACATACTATCTGATTTTAATGATTAGAGTTAGACATAAATCTTATAAATTATACTTGGTAAGGGAAAAGAAAACTAAATCAATAAAATTCATTTAGTTCTATATATTAAAAACGGTGTAGGCATGAAGTTAGTGATATAATTTTTGAAATAAAAAAGAATTAAATTCATATAACTTTGCATGCATAAGGGAGCATGTCTCGCCCTTGAGTCTTCTTTGTTGCTTGTGCACTTTCATTTACTGTGATGTGAAATGCCTTATATGCAATTTTAATATTTTCAGGAAGACAATTTGGAAGTGAAGAATCCCACCTAAGAGACAAACATGCCAATACAATAAATTAGTTTTTATATTGGCATGCACTCTAGTGCATGTATATCTTATAAAATGCAAAGTAACAACATTAATAGGGAACTATAATTTAATATTCATCAGTTAAATGAAAAAATAGCTACTAAAATTCAATCACTTAATATTTTAATTGTTTTAAAATATAAAAAATTACATGATTAATGAGCCTCTCTCTATACAATACTTACATCTTAATAGCTTCATTGAAGAGTTTAATCTCCTCAATAGTTCCATAGGTGTCATAGATATCATCCACAATGGTTGCAAGAGCACAAAGTTTTGTAAAATCACATCTATAGGCATAATACTTGGCATCTATACAATATGCACATGCTAAAGCAAAATATTCTACATGACGGTGACGAGTAAAGTCCACTTTATCCAAATCTGAATCCTTCCACTATCTAAACACGACATAAATATAATTTTTAGTTTCTTATAAAACCAACCCACAAAATTAAAATAAATACAAAATAATATTCATGAACATTGAAGTTCTGTAATAGCAAAATTTTGTATGAAGAAACTTAGAAGAGAAGAGAAAGAAAAAAAAAATTTGAAGACTTAAAATAAAAAATGGTAAATATGAGTCTCAAATATTTCAATTGTTCCACTTTTACCTCATTTTCTGATTACTCTTAATCTTAATCAATATTACTTACTTTAAGATTTATTCAAGCTCTTGCTGATGGATAGACTACATGATATTGAAGTCCAGTTTAGCCAAATTTAGAATTTGTTTTTTACCAACCATCCTGAAAATCCAAATTAGAAGGTCAAACTTTCTATAAAAGACTAAGCCCTAGATAACCATATGACGTAAAAGAAAAAACAAGTAATTAAAAAGACTAAGCCCTAGATATGCCATTATGCAGTCCATGATCTATTTTCACCATAGATGTCTATGTAATTCCTTGCTTCTACTTTGGGCAGATTTTCATGCCAACCATACTCTAGGTTGTACTTTATCTGTGTGTTAAAATTTTAGGTCAGCCAGACCTCAATGAAAAATTTCTTCATAGTCTTGAGAGAGTTAAAACTTTAGCCTCTAGTCACTATCACCTCTCGTGAAATATGTGAACTGATATTAGTCTTCTGTAAAGCTTCATAATAGCATGAAGAGAGGAAATTCTAGCAAGATAGGAAATTTTCTAGAAACAAAAATCTAGAGAGACCTGGTTAGAAGCAGGAGATAGAAACACCAAATTTTTTCATAATAGCACGAAGCAGAGGAGGAGCGTTAATCGGCTAACAAATATCAAGGATGATAAGAGACACATAATAGATGACCCAATAGAAATTGCTAATGAAATAGTTAGATACTTTAAGAATATCCTCAATAACTTGGAATATTCTGACAGGAATAATCAGACAGATTTTCTTAAAAACATCCCTAGAGTCATAACCAAACTTCAAAACAAAACCTTGGCAGAGAAATTTTCTATTGAGGAAGTAAAAAATGCCCTCATGCAAATGCATCCAGACAAATCACCTGGCCTAGATGGTTTCTCTGCTGTCTTCTTTCAGAAATGTTGGCATTTTATAGGAAAGGAGATAACTGAGGCATTAAAAGGCATTAGAAACTCAAGTAAGATGCTGAAAGAAGCAAACAATATCTTTATAGCCCTTATCCCCAAGAAAGAAAAACCAATGAGTCTGAATGACTTCAGGCCTATAGCACTCTGTAACACCGTATATAAACTCTTAACCAAAACCTTATCTTTAAGACTTCAAAAACTGCTTCACTCATTATGGAGTCATTATTGCCCAAGAGGCCATTCAATCAGTCCAAAAAAACAAAAATTAGAGCATTCTCATTAAGTTAGACATAAAGAAGACATACGACAACCTATAGAATGGAGATTCCTTTGTAAGTGCCTGGAAGCTTTTGGATTTTCAAGAAGCTAGATCATCTTATCTTTGAATGCATATCCACTCTGTCAATATCTATTTTAGTTAATGGAACTCCAGAGGGTTTTTTAGCATCTCTAGGGGCTTAAGACAAGGAGACCTATCTCCCCCTTTCTATTCATCATCATGGTCGAAGCCTTGGGAAGGGCTATTGAAAAGGAACAAGAGAAGGGCACCATTGAGGGCATAGCCATCACAATAGAATTGAAGCCCACAACTCATCAACATTTTGTGGATGATACCCTACTATATGGGGCTAGCAAAAGGAAAGAAGCCAGAGCCTTAAAAAATATCTTGGATTCTTACTTCAAAGCTTCTAGATAGGAAATTAACCCAGATAAATCCGAAATCTTCTTCTTTAACATAGATAAAGAAGCTGAAAGAGATATTTGTCATATCCTCAATTTTAAACAAGGCAAGCTTTCTTGTAGGTACTTGGACCTCCCATTGGTCGAGGATGATAGGAATACTGATATTTGGAACCCTTTGATTAAGAAGATCAAGAACAAGATGAACTCATGGAAGGGAAAATGGTTATCCTTGGTAGGTAGAGAAACCATGGTTAAGTCAGTTTTGGTAGCCATGCCAACATATCAATTATCATCCATCAATCTCCCAGCTAATAAAAAATTAGAAATTAACAAATAATTGAGAACTTTCTTTTGGCAAGGAAGCGAAGACAAGAAAAAAATCTCCCTTATTTCATGGGAAAATATTTGTAAACCAAAAGATGAAGGTGGTATTGGTCTTAAAAATCTTGGGGATCAAGGGAGAGATCTGGGAGCTAAATTGGTATGGAGATTGTATAGGAATCCAAAGGCTAAATGGGCAAAGATTCTGATTAGCAAATATCTCAAAGACGCTTCCCCCATCAAAATCTTTAGGGAAATTAATCTCTCGAGAGGATCCAGAATATAGAATTTTTTGTTAGATTGTAGGCACATCATTATGGATAAAGTAACATGTAACTTAGGCACTGGTGAAGAAGTAATCTTTTGGACAGATTCTTGGGGAGGATATGAAATCTTAAGTAAAGAACTTAACAATGTACCTCTCCAAAATTTCTTAGAATCTAGATTTGGGATCCTCCTCAAAGATTACATAGTATATAATGGGGAGGAATGGGAATGGAAACCCTTCCAAGATTTAGGCTTATCCATAACAGAGCAGGAACTATTAGCTAGAACCCTTAATAAGAGAAAGATCATTCTTAACAACCACAGGGACACTTTAGTATGGGATGGATCCAAAAATGGTGAATACAACACGAAGGATGGTTATGATCATATCAATAAAAACCATAAAAGACATAAGACTAAAATTCCCACAAGCCTATGTTGGAACAAAGGATGTCTTCCCGAAGCTAGTTTTTGTACCTGATTAGCCCTCAATTATAGACTCCTAACTACAGATAGATTTAGGAGGATGGGCTTCTCAAGACCTAGTAGATGCCCTATTTGTGAAAATAGTGAAGAGGACATAGATCATTTATTAGTTAACTATCCCTTCTCAAATAAATGTTGGAAATGGCTCACAGGAAACTTAGGATGGTCATTAGCCTCCCCTTTTTCTCTTCTAAAAATGCTCCAAGCATGGCTGATTATTAAGAGGGACAACATTTATGCCAACCTCTGGACTTCTACCCCATCTATTTTAATTTGAGAAATCTGGAAAGAGAGAAATAGAAGAATCTTCAAAGATGAGAAAATGGATTAGAGATAATTATGCAATAAAATTGAAGCAGTGATCATAGAAAACATTAACAGAACATTATCAAGTATACAAAAAATAGATCTTCATATGAGTCATTGGGATGAAAAAATAAGAAATATATGGCAAGGTCTCTCCCTTCCTCCCTTTATTGGCTCAGGGGATATTGGGGATGGCATCCAAAATATTGGCTTGGAAGTGGCACCCTCCAGAAGAAGGCTAGTTCAAACTCAACTTTGATGGGGCTTCTAGAGGTAATCTGGGGACAACAGACATAGGTTCCAGTATTCAAAACCAGGAAGGAAAATGAATTGCATCTTTGGTAGCCCCTTTAGGAATTGAAACCAACAATTGGGCCAAATTTTCAACATTAATTAAAGGACTAAGAATAGGCATCTCCCTAGGGATTCAACTTTTGGAAATTGAAGGAGACTCGACAATCATTATCAACACTTTAAGAAAAAGATCAACCCCTAACTGGAAATTAAATTCCCTCCTCTCCCAAGCCTTAAATTTATGCAACTCCTTTAAATGGGTAACTTTCAACCATATCTATCAGGAAGGTAACAGTAGAGTAGACAAACTTGCAAATATGGGAGTAGATGGCATCACACTCCAAGAAAAATCTCCTTTGCATTAATGAATCCATATAGGCAACATTTTTATCTCTCCATCAAAGGCAGAGCTTAACCTAGGACAATCCTATACAATAATTAAGCTTGCCACTTTCAACTTTTATGTATCATCAAAGACTAAGATTATGTATTTTTATACTAGGATAAGTAAGAGTTACATCACTGGATAGAGACAAACATATCCTAAGCCATCAAGCATCAACTAACTAAACTAAGTTAGGTTCATATGAACTTGTACTAATATATCTAGATAACTAATCATATATTCTTATTCATTCACAGAGATAAGAATATTCTCATATACATTTGTATTTTCACATAGGAATTAGAGAATATCCATATATTAACATTTATGAATATCTTCCCTTAAGGTATATTACTACGATATAAAGTTATTGGAAAGTGATGAAGGGTGCTCCCCTTAATACCACAAACACATAACAGAAATAGAGAAACAACAACAATATGCAAGAACAGAAAATTGGCTTCTTATTACCTCCACAAATGTGGAATTACAAACTTTCAGAATTACAATATGCAAAGCCACATGGGCATTCCCTTACAATATTCTGTAGGACAAAGCCTCGAACTATTACCCAGATCTACTACCTAGAACTATTCTGAACTGCCTAAGACAATAATACAGCCTTCCTTATATAGGCAATTTTCCACCGCCTGGGAAGGTTCCAGAATTTTAGCCAATAAGGCCGACCAAACTTAGAATTATTTTATTTTACATTTTATTACATCATAGTCGGCTCAAGATAACGTTTGAAACCCGAACAGAAATTTTGAAGAAAATTATTTTCTGCCATTTCAGGTGGCCCAACTTCCGAAGACCATAAGTCATCACCAGTTGACCCGATCGGCTATTATAACCCCATTTCGAAAATGCCACGAAGCGCTCTATAGGCTTGACCCGCGCAAGCACCCATCACCCAAATTTTTGACCTCATCTGGGGCCTCTAAAGCCTTCAAAACTGAGTTCAAAGTTTCTGTACCCTGCTGCCAATACTGAAAATCTTCAATATCTTCAAAACTACACCTGATCTAGCCATGAAACTTTGCTGGCAGACTTATATGACCAAAATGAACCTCCAAGAAAGAAATCAGATCATTCTGAGCACATAAAAAAATTACCAAAAATAGTAACTTTCCATAAATAGCAGCTCTGCACAAGATAGCCCTTATTGAATTCAAAAATAGAAATATTTTTTGGGTGATGCAAGATTGCTCTTACACCCAGGATGCTCCTACATCAGACACCCGGGGTAATTTGAGAAGTGACCCTATCACGACTCAGGTGTGCAGAGGAAAATCAAGATGGTTAACCTCCTCTTTTGTTAGCCATGATGAATCTTCAATAGGTCATCCTTTCCATTTGACCAAATATTCTTCATATGTCCTATTCCTTGTGCTTCTACCAACACGACTGTCCAGTATGTCTTCAATCTCCTTGATATCTGAACTTCTTCATTTTCAGCTTGTTATATGTACCAACCCGAAATTGCTCCTTCCCCAAATGAACCATGACTTCATCCCCAACCTGAAATTCCTTATGCCTCCTTTTCTCATCTGCCTTAGTCTTATAATGCGCATTCATCTTGGTAATATGCTTCCCCACCTCCTCATGGATGTTCTTCAAATGTTCTGCAAAATCCTCAGCCTCAGCACTACTTATTTCTCCTTTATCTATCTTTCTCAATTCAGATGCATTTCTTGGACTACTTCCATATACAATCTGGAATGGTGATTTACCAGTGCTCCTATTGACAGAATTATTGTATGCAAATTCTGCCTGTGGTAAAATCAAATCCCATCCTGTTGGCTTATCTCCAACCAAACATCTTAGCAGATTTTCCAAACTTCTATTCAGCACCTCTTTCTGTCCATCAGTCTGTGGATGATGTGATGAACTGAACTTCAAATCTGTCTTCAACTTCTTCCACAATGTTCGCCAGAAATATCCAACAAATTTAGTATCTTGATCTGAAACTATGGTCTTTGGCAAACCATGTAGTCTCACTACTTCTTTGAAAAATAATTCTGCTATATGAACAGCATCATTACTCTTTTTGTAGGGAATGAAATGTGCCATCTTCAAAAATTTGTCAACCACCACAAAAATTGAATCATGTCCCCGCTGTGTCCTCGGTAAACCAAGAACAAAGTTCATACTGATATCCTCCCAAGGCTTCTCTGGTATAGGCAATGGCTGATACAATCCTATATTCTGCTTCACTTTTTTCGCCATCCGACATACTCTGCAACTCTGTATAAACTTCTTCACATCTTGCTGCAATTGTGGCCAATAATAATTTTCACTAACCAAAGCAAGGGTTTTATCATGACCAAAATGTCCAGCCAATCCTCCGCTATGCTTCTCCTTGATGAGATTCTCCCTCATAGAACTTCGTGGAATGCACAACTGACTCCCTTTGAATAGCATATCATCCTGGATGATGAAATCCAACCATTTCGTCCTGTCTAGAGTAACAGGTTCTGTACAAGCTTTCCAAGCTTCACCAAAATCAGGATCTTATGGATACAAATTCTTGAGTTCCTTGAACCCAACCACTTCAATCTGCATTTCTGTCAGCAATAGTTGCCTTCTGCTAAGAGCAGCTGCAACCCTATTAGACTTTCCACTCCTGTGTTTCAAAACAAATGTATAACTTTGCAAAAACTCAACCCATTTCAAATGCCTTTGATTCAATTTTCCTTGACTATTCAAATATTACAAAGCTTGATGATTAGTTTACAAAATAAACTCATTAGGAAGTAGATAATGTCTCCACTTCTTTAATGCCTGAACTATAGCATAAAATTCCTAATCATAAAAAGAATACTTCCTCTTAGCATCATTTAACTTCTCACTGAAATACGCAACAGGTTTACCTTCTTGGCTCATAACAGCTCCTATTGCAGTACCACTAGCATCACAATCTACTTGAAACACCTTATTAAAATCTGGAAGTGCTTAAATAGGTTGTTCTGTAAATTTTTGTTTCAATAATTGAAAACTCTTTTCTTCTCCTTTAGTCCACTTAAACTCTTTTCTATCCCCTCTCATTGTTTCAGTCAAGGGTCCACAAATACTGCTAAAATTTCTGATAAACTTTCTATAAAAGCTAGCTAGACCATGAAAAGATCTTACCTCAGTAGCACTCCTTGGAGTAGGCCATTCAAGGATAGCCTGTACCTTTTCTGGGTCCATTTTTAGACCTTCTCCTGAAACTACAAACCCCAAATACACCAACTCTTTCTTCACAAAATTGCACTTCTTCAAATTAATCAACAATTTCTCTTCTCTCAACTTCTCAAATACCATACGAAAATGCATCATATGCTCATCCAATGTCTTACTAAAGATCAAAATATCATCTAGGTAAATAATGACAAACTTACCCAGAAATTCTTTCAAAACCTTGTTCAAGAGCCGCATGAAAGTGCTCGGTGCATTGGTTAGCCCAAAAGGCATGACTAACCACTCATATAGTCCTTCCTTTGTCTTGAAGGCAGTCTTCCATTCATCTCCTTCTTTCATCCAAATCTGATGATATAAACTCTTCAGATCTATCTTTGAGAAGTACACAGCTCCACTCAAACAGTCCATAATATCATCCATTCGTGGCAATGGAAACTTGTACTTGATTGTGATCTTGTTTATTACCCTAGAATCTGTACACATCCTCCACTCTCCATTCTTCTTTGGTGCTAATACCATTGGTAAAGCACAGGGACTCAGACTCTCACGGATCAATCCTTTCTGTAACAGTTCATATACTGGTCTGTTCAACTTCTCACTTTTTGCAGGTGTCATTCTGTGTGCTGCCTTATTGGGAAAACCTAGCTCTGATACCACTTGATGAAGGGTGCTCCCCTTAATACCACAAACACATAACAAAAATAGAGAAATAACAACAATATGCAAGAACAGAAAATTGGCTTCTTATTATCTCTACAAATGTGGAATCACAAACTTTCAGAATTACAATATGCAAAGCCACATGGGCATTCCTTTACAATATTCTGTAGGACAAAGCCTCGAACTATTACCCAGATCTACTACCCAGAACTATTCTGAACTGCCTAAGACAATAATACAGCCTTCCTTATATAGGCAATTTTCCACCACCTGGGAAGGTTCCAGAATTTTAGCCAATAAGGCCGACCAAACTTAGAATTATTTTATTTTACATTTTATTACATCATAGTCGGCTCAAGATAACTTTTGAAACCTGAACATAAATTTTGAAGAAAATTATTTTCTGCCATTTCAGGTGGCCCAACTTTCGAAGACCATAAGTCATCACCAGTTGACCCGATCGGCTATTATAACCCCATTTCAGAAATGCTACGAAGGGCTTTACAGGCTTAACTCACGCAAGTGCTCGTCACCCAAATTTTCAACCTCATCGGGGGCCTCTAAAGCCTTCAAAACTGAGTTCAAAGTTTTTGTACCCTGCTGCCAATACCAAAAATTTTCAATATCTTCAAAACTACACCTGATCTAGCCATGAAACTTTGTTGACAGACTTATATGACCAAAATGAACCTCCTAGAAAGAAATCAGATCATTCTGACCACATATAAAAATTACCAAAAATAGTAACTTTCCATAAATAGCAGCTCTGCACAAGATAGCCCTTATTGAATTCAAAAATAGAAATATTTTTTGGGTGATGCAAGATTGCTCTTACACCCAAGATGCTCCTGCATCAGACACCCGGGGTAATTTGAGAAGTGACCCTGTCACGACTCAGGTGTGCGGAAGAAAATCAAGATGGTTAACCTCCTCCTTTGTTAGCCATGATGACTCTTCAACAGGTCATCTTTTCCATTTGACCAAATATTCTTCATATGTCCTATTCCTTATGCTTCTGCCAACATGACTAACCTGTATGTCTTCAATCTCCTTGATATCTGAATTGGTTGCTGGAATATTCCACTGTGCTGCTGCAACCTCATCTTCAACACCTCCTTCATGATACTCTGTCAAATCTTAAATGTTAAACACTAGTGAAATATTTAGCCCAGTAGGCAATTCTACCTCATATGTATTTCCTGAATCATGCTTCTTCAATATCTTACATGGTCCAAACTTCTTCATTTTCAGCTTGTTATATGTACCAACCAGAAATCGCTCCTTCCGCAAATGAACCATGACTTAATCCCCAACCTCAAATTCATTATGCCTCCTTTTCTCATCTGCCTTAGTCTTATACTACGCATTCATCTTGGTAATATGCTTCCTCACATCCTCATGGATGTTCTTCAAATGTTCTGCAAAATCCTCAGCCTCAGCATGAATTATTTCTCCTTTATCTATCTTTCTCAATTCAGATGCATTTCTTGGACTACTTCCATATACAATCTGGAATGGTGATTTACCAGTGCTCCTATTGACAGAATTATTGTATGCAAATTCTGCCTGTGGTAAAATCAAATCCCATCCTGTTGGCTTATCTCCAACCAAACATCTCAGTAGATTTCCCAAACTTCTATTCACCACCTCTGTCTGTCCATCAGTCTGTAGATGATGTGATGAACTGAACTTCAAATCTATCTTCAACTTCTTCCACAATGTCCGCCAGAAATATCCAACAAATTTAGTATCTCGATCTGAAACTATGGTCTTTGGCAAACCATGTAGTCTAACTACTTCTCTGAAAAACAATTCTGCTATTTGAACAACATCATTACTTTTTTTGTAGGGAATGAAATGTGCCATCTTCAAAAATTTGTCAACCACCACAAAAATTGAATCATGTCCCCGCTGTGTCCTCGGTAAACCAAGAACAAAGTCCATACTGATATCCTCCCAAGGCTTCTCTGGTATAGGCAATGGCTGATACAATCCTGTATTCTGCTTCACTCCTTTCACCATCTGACATACTCTGCAACTCTGTACAAACTTCTTCACATCTTGCTGCAATTGTGGCCAATAATAATTTTCACTAACCAAAGCAAGGGTTTTATCATGACCAAAATGTCCAGCCAATCCTCCGCTATGCTTCTCCTTGATGAGATTCTCCCTCATAGAACTTCATGGAATGCACAAATGACTCTCTTTGAATAGCATATCATCTTGGATGATGAAATCCAACCATTTCCTCCTGTCTAGAGTAACAGGTTCTGTACAAGCTTTCCAAGCTTCACCAAAATCAGGATCTTGTGGATACAAATTATTGAGTTCCTTGAACCCAACCACTTCAATCTGCATTTCTGTCAGCAATAGTTGCCTTCTGCTAAGAGCATCTGCAACCCTATTAGACTTTCCACTCCTGTGTTTCAAAACAAATGTATAACTTTGCAAAAACTCAACCCATTTCAAATGCCTTTGATTCAATTTTCCTTGACTATTCAAATATTGCAAAGCTTGATGATCAGCATACAAAACAAACTCATTAGGAAACAGATAATGTCTCCACTTCTTTAATGCCTAAACTATAGCATAAAATTTTTGATCATAAACAAAATACTTCCTCTTGGCATCATTTAACTTCTCACTGAAATATGCAACAGGTTTACCTTCTTGACTCATAACAGCTCCTATTGCAGTACCACTAGCATCACAATCTACTTGAAACACCTTATTAAAATATGGAAGTGCTAAAATAGGTTGTTCTGTAACTTTTTGTTTCAATAATTGAAAACTCTTTTCTGCTCCTTTAGTCCACTTAAACTCTTTTCTATCCCCTTTCATTGTTTCAGTCAAGGGTCCACAAATACTGCTAAAATTTTTGATAAACTTTCTGTAAAAGCTAGCTAGACCATGAAAAGATCTTACCTCAGTAGCACTTCTTGGAGTAGGCCATTCAAGGATAGCCTGTACCTTCGTTGGGTCCATTTTTAGACCTTCTCTTGAAACTACAAACCCCAAATACACCAACTCTTTTTTCACAAAATTGCACTTCTTCAAATCAATCAACAATTTCTCTTCTCTCAACTTCTCAAATATCATACGAATATGCATCATATGCTCATCCAATGTTTTACTAAAGATCAAAATATCATCTAGGTAAACAATGACAAACTTACCTAGAAATTCTTTCAGAACCTCATTCATGAGCCGCATGAAAGTGCTCGGTGCATTGGTTAGCCCAAAATGCATGACTAACCACTCATATAGTCCTTCCTTTGTCTTGAAGGCAGTCTTCCATTCATCTCCTTCTCTGATCCGAATCTGATGATATCCACTCTTCATATCTATTTTTGAAAAGTACATAGCTCCACTCAAACAGTCCATAATATCATCCATTCGTGGCAATGGAAACCTGTACTTGATTGTGATCTTGTTTATTGCCCTAGAATTTGTACACATCCTCCACTCTCCATTCTTCTTTGGTGCTAATACCGCTGGTACAGCACAGGGACTCAGACTCTCACGGATCAATCCTTTCTGTAACAGTTCATGTACTTGTCTGTTCAACTCCTCACTTTTTGCAGGTGTCATTCTGTGTGCTGCCTTATTCAGCAAACTCACTCCTGGGATCTAGTCCATCTAATGACTGATCTTCCTGACTATTGGTAATCCATCAGGCACGTTATCGGATAGAATATCCTGAAACTCATTCAAAAAATCTATAACTTCTACATGAACATCTTCTTCTTCCTCTTTACTAGCTTTTGGAATTAAAGCAAAACATACATGCTCATGCCTCATACCATCTAGGAAATTTCTTCCATCAACAAAAGTTATCCTTGCATTACCACATACCTTTTCTTCAGTCTCCATCAATGGTTTTAACTTATGTCGCACTCCATCCTTTGTCAGGGAATAGGTATTCGCATGACCATCATGTACAACACATCTGTCAAACTGCCATGGTCTACCCAACAACATATGACATGCATCCATAGATATGATATCACACAATACCTCATCTTGGTATCCGCCAATCTTGAACTTCACTAGGCATTGTTCATTGACAATGACCTTGTGGTCATCCTGTACCCAGGCAATCCGATATGGATGTGGGTGTTTCTGTCTCTTGAGCTTCAACTTTGTCACCATCTTTTCTGACACCAAATTGTCAGTGCTTCCACTATCAATAATCACATCACAAAATTTACCTTCACACTTGCACCTGGTGTGAAACAGGCTCCTCCTTTGCTTAGGTTCATTCTCACCACTCAACAGGACTCTTCTGTTAATCAACATTTCTCCTCTTTTAGCATCTTCAGAATTTGATGATCTGGCATCTTCATCTATATGTGCAACTCTAGCCTGGCTTTCATTTCTCCTGTTTGTTCTACCTTGGCGCTGAGGACATTCAAATGCCCTATGACCTTCTTCTCCACAGTGAAAACATGTTCCACAGAAGCCACCTCTTCTAGATCCTTATCCTCTTCCTCTTCCTCTCTGATCTCTATTATTCTGATCCTGGAAGTGATTGGAATTATTTCCTCACTGATTCTGACTGCTACTGGCCTCATCTTTCTTTTTCGGATCTTTATTTTGGCCACCATATGACCGTCTACTAGATCGTTCACCGCGACCTCTTCCTTTTTGTCTACTCTCAAACTTGTTCAGCTTTTCCTTTACTTTTAGGGCAAACTGGTATGCCTCTTCAATACTATTCATTCAAACTAGATTCAGCTCCTCTTGAATGCTTGGCCTTAACCCATTAAGGTATCGGGCAACTTTCTCTTTATCAGCTTCTGCATGGCCTGTTCTGATGAGAAGTCGATAGAACTCCTCTGTATACTCCTGAACAGATCTTCCTGCTTGCTTCAAACTTTACATTTTTTTAGTAGGTCAAGCTCATAATCAATAGGAATGAACTGTCGCTTCAATTTATCCACCATCCGATCCCATCTCGTGATTTTCTCCTTTCCCCTTCTATTTCGCTCCAACTGAATCTCTTGCCACCATATCTTCGCATGACCTTTCAGTCTGGCCTTCGCAAATTTGACCCTATCAGGATCCTCAACATCTTCATACTCAAAATATTCCTCACATTCATTGATCTAGTCGATCAATTCTTCTGGGTTAAGATTTTCAGAAAATGTAGGAACCTCAATTTTAGGTCTTTTCCCAATCTTAGAAATGGCCCAAAAAAGTTTTTCTTCCTCCTGGTTTACAATTTCGACTTCTCCTTCTTGATATTCTTCTTCAGCTTCATCCTCGCTTTCATCTCTGACATTAAGATTCATTCCTTTGTGAATCTCTTCTTGCAATGCTCGCACTTGTCTCTACAGCTCTCTAACCTCAAGTGTCACAGCACCAGCTCTTCCGCCACGTTCTCTTCGTGGAAGCATTTTCGCGATGCGCACTGAAACCCTAACCACGATCCTGGTGCAAACTGCCTCACAGTCGGTGATCTGTTTACACACTCAGGAAAACCTGGCTCTGATACCACTTGATGAAGGGTGCTCCCCTTAATACCACAAACACATAACAAAAATAGAGAAACAACAACAATATGCAAGAACAGAAAATTGGCTTCTTATTATCTCCACAAATGTGGAATTACAAACTTTCAGAATTACAATATGGAAAGCCACATGGGCATTCCCTTACAATATTCTATAGGACAAAGCCTCGAACTATTACCCAGATCTACTACCTAGAACTATTCTAAACTACCTAAGACAATAATACAGCCTTCCTTATATAGGCAATTTTCCACCGCCTGGGAAGGTTTCAGAATTTTAGCCAATAAGGCCGACCAAACTTAGAATTATTTTATTTTACATTTTATTACATCATAGTCGGCTCAAGATAACTTTTGAAACCCGAACAGAAATTTTGAAGAAAATTATTTTCTGCCATTTCAGGTGGCCCAACTTTTGAAGACCATAAGTCATCACCAGTTGACCCGATCGGCTATTATAACCCCATTTCGAAAATGCCACGAAGTGCTCTACAAGCTTGACCCGCGCAAGCACCTGTCACCCAAATTTTCAACCTCATCCGGGGCCTCTAAAGCCTTCAAAACTGAGTTCAAAGTTTCTGTACCCTGCTGCGAATACCGAAAATCTTCAATATCTTCAAAACTACACCTGATCTAGCCATGAAACTTTGCTGGCAGACTTATATGACCAAAATGAACCTCCAAGAAAGAAATCAGATCATCTTGAGCACATACAAAAATTACCAAAAATAGTAACTTTCCATAAATAGCAGCTCTGCACAAGATAGCCCTTATTGAATTCAAAAATAGAAATATTTTTTGGGTGATGCAAGATTGCTCTTACACCCAGGATGCTCCTGCATCAGAAAGTGGAAATTCAGTCCTAGCAGGGGTAGTAGTATATACCGACTTAAGGTTCTAAATTTTAGACCAGCGTAAAGGACAATATGAGCAATCAACTTCAATCATGAAGAAGAAAGACCAGATTAACCATATTTATTCTCTAATTTGTCAATTTGTAAAAAGAGGGAATGCCCTCTTAGAACATTATGTACCAATTTCCAGACTATGGTCCCAGGCATGGTTGGAGGTTTTCTGAACCCCACTCTTTCCTACCATCGCCTGCATAGAGTGGGGCTCATGTAACACTTTCTGAAATTAATAAAATTTATTGGCTAAGGCCTTTTACCAAAAAAAAAAAATATGTTACAAGTTTTTGAATTGTATATAAAAACCTTAATTTTTTTTTTTATTTTTCCAAAGTAGATTGTTTGACTTAGACTTATATGGAAATATAAAGGCAAAGGGTACTTACTAAATATAAAAAGTCCCATTATTCATTTGTCATGTAGAACTAGGAAACAACCAAACTACAAGTGAATGAAAATAAAAGACATTAATGAATTCCTAAGAATTACTTAAAATAGGTGATGTGGAGTGTGATCATCAAACCCTAAAATCTTGATTTTGAGGGAAAGATAAAATCTTTGAGAGTACATAAATATAAAAAATATGTTTTGCGAGGCAACTATATCTATTGACAAGATTATGGATGAAATAGTGTTGAATAGATTTTTTCTAAGGCATCAGAGTCACTCATTCCAAAAAGTTGGACATGTGGCCATTTTTTAATAGCTCCATGTTGGTCTGATTTTGTTGTTTTGTTTCTGAATAAGTATAAGAAATTTTATGTAATTTTTATTTTTAGATTCCTTTCTAAAAATTGCTCAATTATTTTTCTAAAAATAGGAGATCATGTGATCATTGAATTTTAAAGCTTAAAATGTTCTCCACTCTAATAATTTCCTATGCATTCCCCACGTCATTTGGATGTGACAGGAGGGAAGTGGTACAATGAGAAGATAGTAGCAAACTATCATGGGGATGTTGTCTCCTTAGCTCTTGACCATTGATTCCAGAAAATAGGTTGTCCATTTGAAATAAGGGAACACCTTCTATGTAATAATAACATGCGATGACATAGAATTGGTTTCAAAATATGGGTAAAAAGCATGTTCATAAACTAAAAGTGAACATATTGAGGAGCTACATATTAGTTGTCACACACTAAGGGATAATAATATTTTTAAATAATTGTAAACTTTTTCAATAATAAAATTTGTACAATTTGGCTTTTGCAAAAGTACAATCTAATGAAATATCTTAGAAGTTAAACTTGTGGTTTTATAATAATTTTAGATAAATAAATATAATTTAAAAAAAATATTGAACACCTTATTATATAAAGCCTCAAAATATTTCAAATAGGACAATAAGTTATATTTTCAATATCAAAAATTACATTGGAATAGGTCCTAATAGGATTCGAGTGACTAGATCTTTTATATCTTTATTAGAATTGGTGAAGCCATCTCTCTCTTTATAAACAAGCTGGTAACTTCTTTCAATATTATAAGCATGGTCCATGCTTATAGTTGGAACATTCTTGGGTTTCAAATACTCCCAATCTAATTCTTTGAGTCTTGTTTGCAAGAGATCTTTAAGGTAATCCAATGCTTCTTCTTTGCTAGATCCAGGATGATCTTTTATATAACATGATATGCCCAAAACTAACTCTCCACGATTTTCCTCGGCCTTCAAAACCAATCATTAGAATAATATTAAAATTTATTTATACATATAATTAACTTAAATTAGTTTACATGTACACTTTTTAGCATACATACAAATTTAATATATAATGAATATAAAAATATTACATACCTTAAAGGTTCTAGTGTCTCCTTTTAGTCTAAGGGATAAGCATAAGAGTCCATTAAACCTTGATGGGTAATCCATTTCTAGAAGGATGTTATCTGGAAGAAGGGCATCTAATGTTAATATAGGTTGCAACATGGTTACACGATACACCGAACTTGGTGCACCATTTTCTAAATATTCTTCTAAACTTGGTATGTACCCATTAGCAAGCCACTCTGCTTCTGTTGTAAGGCTTATTAGATAATGTTCCCACTGCACAAAAAAAACAACAAGTTCACTTAAATTTGAATGATCTTCTTTACGCAAAAATTATATATAAGTTAAATTGTATTTTTTTAAAAAAAGTCATTAAAGCATTCAAATTAAAATATTAAAAAAAATATAAAATTTAAAAAAAATTCTAAATACTTTTGAATTAAAACAATATATCACATCTCTATATAAGAAGTAGTTGTTTTAAAATAAATCTAAAAAATCTTAATAAAAACATAGAAGAAAAATAGAAGCCTCTTTTCAAATTGTGTTATCACTATAATGTGAAGTCTAATTAAAATAAATTAAAAGGAGAGTGAAAAGAGAGTAGCATTTGGTCAAACAACCAAATAAACCAACATTTATGTTTGTGCTACTAACTATAACTAGCAAATCTATGTTGACATATCATTTGATTTTGGGGATTAGAGTCAAACATAGAAATCTTAAAGAAAAATGGAACCTATTTCCAAGTTGTGCTATCACTTTAACGAATTCAAGTTAAAACAAGTGCCACGTAGTGGCCAAGTACTTGCCTTTAATTTTGTAATTAATTATAATTATAATTTATGATTAAATTTTTCTTTGAAAATAAAATAATAATCATAATTTATTTTTATATGTTGAATACTTAATAATGAAATATATATGATGTACAATATTAAAATTTTATAATAGTTATATTTATATAATAATAATATTATTAAGTGTAATATGTAATATATTAAATAATTTATAATAAAATTAGCATTTTAGTGTCATTTAGTTTTAAAATTTTTATTATATTCTTGTTAGAGGAATTTTATTTTATTTTATTTTTCTATTAATAAAAAATTATAATTTTTTTATTAATTTTATTTCAATCGTCATAATTGTAGAAATGAAAAATATAATTATTAAATATAAATTTGTAAAATTTTATAATCTATAATAAAAATATATATAAAATAATTTATATTAAAATAAATATTTATTATTAAAAATTCTATTTTAATATTATTGGTTTGATGGAGCTAGGTAGGGTAGATTTAATTTTTTTAGAAATAATTTATTATTATAAAATAAAATATTTATTTACTATGTTTAATTTAAATTATAATATTTTGTAAGGGAAAATATATCACATTTGTTTACTTAAATATTTATTAATGCATAATTAACACATAATAAATTTTGAAATATTTTAAAAAAATATATAAATAAAAATAAATATATATTATATTATATCATATATTTACAATATTTTTATTTACATTAGAAAAAGTGAGTTATATACTAAAATAAACTCATGTAATATAATTAAAAATTTTTAATATACAATTAATATTAAAAAGAAAAATATTAATGAAAACCCTAATTAAAGATAAAAACAAAAATTGTTTCCAAACCCCGAAAACTATGCAATATGGAAGGACAATAAAGAACAAACATGGTAAATTTTAGTTGGTTCACTTGTGTAATAAGACTTCAAATGCATTCATCCAATGTGATCAAAAATTAATTTCTAGATATTATAAAGTTAAATAATTTGCATCTATATTTTACAAATGAAAAAACTTATAATGAAATATAAAATAGAATTTATTTTCATTGGTGTAGAACAGTTCATTTAATCACTAGTTAACATCAAAAAAACAAAAACTGATACAATAGTACTTACCCTACCGGCAAGTACTAATAAAAGGAAAGGAAAGTGAGAAAAAAGTAGTGTTTATTTAAACAACCAAGTAAACTGACATAGATTTTTGTGTTACTAACTATATCTTGAAAATCAATGTTGACATACTATGTGATTTTAGGGATTAGAGTTAGACATAAATCTTATAAATACTTGGTAAGGGAAAAGAAAACTAAATCAATAAAATTCATTTAGTTCTATATATTACAAATGGTGTAGGGACAAAGTTAGTGATATAATTTTTGAAATAAGAAAGAATTAAATTCATACAACTTTGCATGCATAAGGGAGCATGTCTCGTCCTTGAGTCTTCTTTGTTGCTTGTGCACTTTCATTTACTGCCATGTGAAATGCTTTATATGCAATTTTAATATTTTTATTTGGAAGTGAAGAATCCCACCTAAGAGACAAACATGCCAATACAATAAATTAGTTTTTATATTGGCATGGACTCTATGCGTGTATATCTTATAAAATGCAAAGTAACAACATTGATAGGGAAATACAATTTAATATTCATCAATTAAATGAAAAAATGACTACTAAAATTCAATCACTTAATATTTTAATTATTTTAAATAATAAAAAAATACATGATTAATAAGCCTCTCTCTATACAATACTTACGTCTTAATAGCTTCATTGAAGAGTTTAATCTCCTCAATAGTTCCATAAGTGTCATAGATATCATCTACAATGGTTGCAAGAGCACAAAGTTTTGCAAAATCACGTCTATAGGCATAATACTTGGCATCTATACAATATGCACATGCTAAAGCAAAATATTCTAAATGAGGGTGACGAGCAAAGTCCACTTTATCCAAATCTGAATCCTTCACCATCTAAACACAACATAAATATAATTTTTAGTTTCTTATAAAACCAACCCACAAAATAATAAAATAATATTCATGAACATTGAAGTTCCCTAACAAAACTTTGTATGAAGAAATTTGGAAGAAAAGAGAAAAGGGAAAAAAAACTACTTTGATGACTTAAATAAAAAATGGTAAATAAGAGTCTCAAATAACTTAAATGTTCCACTTTCACCTCATTGTCTTATGACTCTTAATCTTAATCAATCTTACTTACTTTAAGATTGATTGAAGCTCTCGCCGATGGACAGACTGCATAGTTTAGCCGGATTTAGAATTTGTTTATTACCAGCCATCCTGAAAATCCGAATTAGAAGGTCAAACTTTATATAAAAGACTAAGCCCTAGATAACCATATGAGGTAAAAGAAAAAACAAGTAATTAAAAAGACTAAGCCCTAGATATGACATTACGCGGTCCACGATCTGTTTCCGCCGTAGATGCCCATGTAATTCCTTGCTTCTACTCTGGGCAGATTAAAATTTACTTTATCTGCGTGTTAAAATTTTAGGTCAGCGGGACCTCAATGAAAAATTTCTTCATAGTCTTGAGAGAGTTAAAACTTTAGCCTTAAGACTAATATGTGAACTGATATTAGTCTTCTGTAAAGCTTCATTCAAATATATTGTTGCAAAGGCTTTAGCCTCGTCCATAATATTCTCCTCTGATTGAGTTGACGGACACAAGAACTGCCCAACATTTCAGGCGAAGGACTCGAAGTCCCAAGGCTGCGGTATTCAGATCTCTCGCTCCAATATCTGCTAACAAATTATTTAATTCATATAACAATCACATAAATTTTAACTGTTGGAAAACAAGATAAGCAAATATACTGTCCAACTACTCTTTTGAATGATTATTATGAACCTAATATGACAATTTTTATTATAAACTTTTTAACCAACCTGTAAACATAATCAAGTGCTCGGGTTATTTCATTTTGGAAATGTCTATCTATTGCAAGACGTTGAACTTTATCAACCATCACAAGGCGCTCAAAAGCATTCTCTGCACAAGATTTACCACTATTTGCTGTGGGCATTTGATTGAACATGTCCTTGATCTCTTCAATAAGCCTCTCGGCACGCTCCATGTAATGAGAAGACTGTAAAATTTGTATACTCTTGCTCATATAATGATCATCTTAAAAACTACAAAAAGGAATAAAAGAATATAAAAAATGACTTAAAATGAAAGGTGGTTACATCATATGCAGGCTGGTCTTGGATAGTTTTAATAAGATGATCGTCCCACAAGTTGGGATGATGGTTGCCCGTGCGCCTCACTGGAGTTTCAACAGAGGTGGTGGACGCCTTACTTATGAAGGGATTAAGCCTCTTCCTGCTCAAGCTCTCAATATTTTTATTGAAAAGCTTGACATTATGGTTGGGTTGAGGGGAAACAGAGAAAAGAGCCATTGCAAGAACTCTATAACGCCACTAGAGAACCTTTGATGGATTTTATAACAAGAGGTTAAGAACTCTGTGAAACATGAGAAAAACGTTAGAAGAATGCCCTATAACAAGAGGTGATGAAACTAGAGAACCTTTTATGGATTTTTATGGAAAAGAAGATTCGCGTGCGTTTGAATCAATTTCTTGTTTGTTATTAAAGGGGGATCTTGACTTTGCGTGTTGAAAATTATGGCCGGTGCACGTTATTACGTTTTATTTCGTAGGCACCTATGATTATACAATAGCGGTTGATTTTCTTACCTATACCCAATTTTCTTACCTACACCCAGTACAAACAATAGTGAGTAATGATGTGATGGGGCATTCTTCAAACGTTTCTTCGCATGTTTACTCCGACTTTTTCGTGTATCGATATAGGTATTGGATGAATTTAGATATAGGTATTTGTCCAAATCGATTTGAAAAATATAGATATTGGATGAATTTATTCATATCCATAATTACCTATAACTAAAGTCTTTTCTATATTTTTTATTATAATAAAAAAATAACTAGATTAATTCCTTTGTAGTACTTGTCCACTATAGTTGAATACCACTTAATTGCCACTTCAGTCACTTCGGAAAAAATCTACGAGAATTTAGGAGAAAATGTGTATTTTCGACTTTATTGCCACTCCTAGGAAAGATCTAAGAAAATTTGGGAGATAATGCATGTTTTTCATTATTATAATTTTAAGAATATAATTTTTAATTTTAGATTTTTAAGAATTACTATAACAATTTATTTTATAGAATTATTTTTTATACTTTGAAATAATATTTTTTCATATTGATATTATATAATTTTTATTATATTAATATTATATAATTTTCATTATTATTATTTTAAAATATAATTTTTTAGTCTAGTCGATACTTGTTTTCTTTTTTTCTTGTTACTTTCGGTTGAGGCTCTACTTTTTTTCTTGTACTTTTCGTTGTTATGTATCACTAAGTATATGTATTGATGATGTAACTATACCTTCTTGAGGATATGGATGTATATGTACTTGTAAACATGTAACAATGATTTATTGTAATATATCTCTTAGAGTTAGAAAAATTGATTATCATTGTGTGCTTATATGTTATCTTTTCATAAATCGGGAACATTTGGAGTTTACGTTTAAAATTAATATAGTTTTATGATGTTAATCTTGTAAATTATCTCACGATTTTTTAATTGATTTATTCATGATTATTATACATTATTTAGTAGCAACATTGGGGAACCTAAGAGGATGTGATCTAATGTTTTGTTTCTAGCACTTATGCATGTCGTTAATGTAATACATCATTTAGTTATTATTATTATGTGTAGGTTTAATCATAATGTTTGAGTTGAAATTATTGCCATTGTTATTGTTTAACAAAAATCATCTTCATATAATTTAATAGTGATATGGTTGTCCTCCCAGGTTCTCTAGTGGGGTATTACATATCTCACTATAAACTTGACTACATAAAATAAAAAATATCATACAATCAATCAAGAATCAATTTTTGACTTTACATAATTGTTATTTGATTCATGGCACACAAATCCATGACCCCTTTAGGCAAAAAAACATCCCAACAAGCCTCTCCATATAAACCCTCTAAGCATTCCTTTCTTTTTTTTTCCAAGCCTGGGATCATAGAGACTTTGATACTAATGTTGAATAAAAAAAATAAAATAGAAAAATATTTACATTCTTAAAATAATCAAATTAGGAATTTCATTGTAACCATTTCACTATTTTATTACATCCAATGTACTGGTTTTACAAAGACATTATTCGAGGATCAATTCTTGACTTTACATAATTGTTATCTGATTCATGACACACAAATCAATGACCCCTTTAGCAAAAAAACATCCCAACAAGCCTCTCCATATAAACCCTCTAAGCATTCCTTTCCATTTTTGCCAAGCCTAATATCATATACACTTTGATACTAATGTTGAATAACAAAAATAAAATAGAAAAATATTTACATTCTTAAAATAATCAAATTAGGAATTTCATTGTAACTATTTCACCATTTTATTACATCCAATGTACTGGTTTTACAAAGACATTATTTGAGGATCAATTTTTGACTTTACATAATTGTTATCTGATTCATGACACACAAATCAATGACCCCTTTAGGAAAAAAAACATCCCAACAAGCCTCTCCATATAAACCCTCTAAGCATTCCTTTCCATTTTTGTGAAGCCTGAGATCATAGACACTTTGATACTAATGTTGAATAACAAAAATAAAATAGAAAAATATTTACATTCTTAAAATAATCAAATTAGGAATTTCATTGTAACCATTTCACTATTTTATTACATCCAATGTACTAATTTTAGAAAGACATTATTCCCTGATTGTGAGAATAACTTTACACCCAACTAATTAACTTAATAACTAGATTTTTAAATGTAAACCTTAATAACCTAATTAATTATTTAAGTTTTTAAAAATTCTAAAATATTTTGAATTTATTAAAAAATAATATATCATAACTCTCTATATAAGTAGTCATTTTCCAATAAATCTAAAAATACTTAATAAAAATATAGAAGAAAAATAGTTCAACCTCTTTTCAAATTGTGTTATCACTATAATGTGAATTCTAATTAAAACAAAATAAAAGTAGAGTGAGAAGAGAGTAGCATTTGGTCAAACAACCAAATAAACCAACATTTATGTTTGTGCTACTAACTATAACTAGTAAATCCATGTTGACATATCATTTAATTTTAGGGATTAGAGTCAAACATAGAAATCTTATAAAGAAAAATGGAAACCTCTTTCCAAGTTGTATTATCACTTTAATATGAATTCAATTTAAAATAAAATAAAAGGAACATGAGGAAAAAGTAGTGTTTATTTAAACAACCAAATAAACCAACATATATATTTGTGCTACTAACTATAACTTGAAAATCAAGGTTGACATACTATCTGATTTTAGAGATTAGAGTTAGACATAAATCTTATAAATACTTGGTAAGGGAAACTAAAACTAAATCAATAAAATTCATTTAGTTCTATATATTAAAAATGGTGTAGGCATGAAGTTAGTCATATAATTTTTGAAATAATAAACAATTAAATTCATACAACTTTGCGTGCATAAGGGAGCATGTCTCATCCTTGAGTCTTCTTTACTGCTTGTGCACTTTCATTTATTGCCATGTGAAATGCCTTATATGCAATTTTAATATTTTCAGGAAGACTATTAGGAAGTGAAGAATCCCACCTAAGAGACAAACATCAATACAATAAATTAGTTTTTATATTGGCATGCACTCTAGTGCATGTATATCTTATAAAATGCAAAGCAACAACATTAATAGGGAACTATAATTTAATATTCATCAATTAAATGAAAAAATGACTACTAAAATTAAATCACATAATATTTTAATTATTTAAAATAATAAAAAAATTACATGATTAATAAGCCTCTCTCTATACAATACTTACATCTTAACAGCTTTATTGAAGAGTTTAATCTACTCAATAGTTCCATAAGTGTTATAGATATCATCCACAATGGTTGCAAGAGCACAAAATTTTGCAAAATCATGTTTATAGGCATAATACTTGGCATCTATACAATATGCACATGCTAAAGCAAAATATTCTACATGACGGTGACAAGCAAAATCTACTTTATTCAAATCTGAATCATTCCACCATCTAAACACAATATAAATATAATTTTTAATTTCTTATAAAACCAACCCACAAAATAATATTCATGAGCATTGAAGTTCCTTAACAAAACTTTGTATGAAGAAACTTGGAAGAAAAGAGAAAAGGGAAAAAAAGCTACTTTGAGACTTAAATAAAAAATGGTAAATAAGAGTCTCCAATAACTTAAATGTTCCACTTTCACCTCATTGTCTAATGACTCTTAATCTTAATCAATCTTACTTACTTTAAGATTGATTGAAGCTCTCACCGATGGACAGACTGCATGATATTGAAGTCCAGTTTAGCCAGATTTAGAATTTGTTTATTACCAGCCATCCTGAAAATTCAAATTAGGAGGTCAAACTTTCTATAAAAGGCTAAGCCCTAGGTAACTATATGAGGTAAAAGAAAAAACAATTAATTAAAAGACTGAAGCCCTAGATAACTATATGCCGTTACTCGGTCCAAGATTTATTTTCACCATAGAGGTCCATGTAATTCCTCGCTTCTACTCTAGGTAGATTTGTGTGCCAACCGTACTCGAGGTTAAACTTTATCTGCATGTTAAAATATTGGGTCAGGTCTTAAATGAAAAAGGTTGTATACTTTATCCGGACAACATTACCTCTCATGAAATATGTGAACTGATATTAGTCTTCTATAAAGCTTCATTACATTCAAATATATTGTTGCAAAGGCTTTAGCCTTGTCCATAATATTCTCCTCTGGGAAAGAAATTAAGGAAGCTCTATAAAGATTTATAATACTTCCCATCTTCTCTTCCTTTGATTGAGTTGACGGACACCAGAACTACCCATCATTTCCTTTGAAGTGTCTTAACACATATGCCATCATATCAAATAAATTATATGATTTTTTTTATTAAAATCAAACATCTCTGTAACAATTCTAAATCCACTGTGATTATGCCTCCAGAATATGGCAGGAGGTTATTGGCAATTTGGGTATCTCATGGGCCTTAGACAGAGAAGTGCATCAATTTAGCAACTAGAAATCCCTCTCCAATCACCCCCTGCTCTAACTCCTCTGGCATATGCTACCCCCTCACATCTGCTGGGCCATTTGGAAGGAAAGGAACAATAGGATCTTTAGAGAAGAGAGCAATCATTCTGAGACATGCCTCCATATAGGTACTAAGCTCCTGTGTGAGAATGCTAGGATGGCTAAATGGAAGCTTCCCCCATGCCCTCCTGCTACCTGGGAAGTGAGAATTGTTGACAGATGGAATATCCTTGATGGGTTCTCTAGATTTGACGATGCTAAAAAGATAGTTAGAAAGGCTACCAGATGGGCTGCCCCTGCTAGAGGATGGACTAAATTAAACTTTGATGGGGCGACTAATAATATGAGCCAAGGTGGGGGTGGTGTTCTAAGAGATTATAGAGGTGATTGCCTACTAGCTTATGCTGGCCCTATCAATAACTGCATTGTCACCTAGGCGGAAGGATTGGCCCTTCTCTGGGGGATTAAATTTGCAAAACAAATGAACATTAGGCAGTTGGAAATCGAGGGGGATTCCAAAGTGGTTGTTGAGGCTATCAAAAGGGGAGCTAGTGCGGGGTGGTGGGCTAGACCTATTATTTTGGAGATCGGTGAATTGATTAATAGCTTCCAGAGCACCACTATAGCCCACACATACAGAGAAGGGAATTTGGTTGCTGAATCTTTGGTGGAAATGGGCCTAAAACAAACTAAACTCAATAGTTGGAGGGTGGTTAGTGATTTACCCCTAGAGACTCAGCAAATCATTGGGGGAGAAATGAATATAAATGTTTAAATAAGCCACACCATCTTATTCATTGCGAATCCTTACTGGATCACGTGCTGGCGTGTTCTGATGATTTTTGTGATTATGAAAAGGAGAACCCAAATTCCCATAAAAAATCATAATTACTCTTTAAACATGTGGAGTAGGCGCTGTCTGAATATGAGGGCTTACTTGGCTAATGAGGACAACAAGTGTATCCTTGGTATTATTACTATTTATGGCACCTAGAGATCTATTAGATCTAGCAGTATGGAGCTCGATTTCCAAAACTTTTCACCAAGCCAACATTTTAAGTATAAACTATTCTTGGAAAGGCTTTGCAAAATCAAAGGGTTTTTTAAGTTCTACAGAAACACTCGGCTCTCTATTTGCTAGGATATTCTGGCGCTAGAGGGTCTGAACTTTGAAATGGGTGGCAACACTCTCCACATTGAGCCTAATAAAATAGATGAGGCCTTCACCTCTGATGCGATAGTGACACATTATTACAAGGAGAGTGACATTTGGAGTTTTATGGAGAGAATGAAGGGGGGGCATGATGAATGAATCTCCAAACAATTCATGTCATCCTGGAACAAAAGGAGTGTCTCTGTTGGAGGCATCCACTTTCAGCTGAATGAGGAGGTCATAGCCAAGGCAACTAGGCTTTCTATGATGGGGAGAAAATAAAAAAAAACTAGTTGAACCCCTAACCCTACTAGCCTCAACCAGTTCTTCAAGGATGGAGAGATGTCGGTGAAAAAGTAGGTGGGCTTCAATAGGGAGGAGTTGCCGGATTTCTAGCCAAAAATATACCTCATAGTGATGAAATACTTCACGTTGGAAGGTAAGTTTACTATCTTTTACTACTACCACTTACCGTTCCTAAACCATGTTAGAAACAAAGATTTAATTTCCATCCCTTTTTATCTTCTGCACTCCTTAGAAAGTAACATCCTTGATATTAAGGATAACTTGGATAAGCCTATTCCTATCCTCCATCAGGGCCTCCTTCTCTGCATCTACCAGTTCCACAAAGCTATCTGCCCGGCACCCCAACCCCCCTGATTATTCAGGAGATGCCCCAGGAGGATTCCCCAGCCAAAACTAAAAATCCCACCAAGTCCTCCTCCCAGTCCATTCGTGTCATCTAGGAGTCTGAGCCGAGTGCCAAAGAAGGTAGGAACCACAAAAAATGTTTTAAAAACCCATTTAATAAGAAGGATGACCATGAGGTGTCCTATGTCTCTTAGTCTGAGGAAATTAAAAATAGGAAGGAGGATGACAGTACTCTAGAGACCGAATGTAGGCCCAAAAAAAGGAAAATAATGGAGAGCCAGGTTAGTTTGGAGGTGGATTTGAGTGGCTCAGGTTGTAGGAGGTGAAACAGACTTGCCAAGGAGCAATGTACAACCAAGCTAGTAGAAATGGCATCTAAAGAACAGTCCATGACTAAGAAAGACTCCCAAACCACCGAGTCCATGAATGATTCCTCAGATGACCATATGAGCCCCCCTAGGCCTAGTAACAACCTTGTTCCTGACCCCAAGCATGCCATCAAAACCCCCATTCCTACCCCACCCTTGAGTCCTGCTCAAGACCTCCAGGATAAGCCCCCTACCTTTGTTTATAATACCAAGGCCCTGAAGGAGAGTCTCAACGGTACTCTTAAAAGGAGGTTCACGAACTTGGATAGAGATATTGCGGAGATCAAGAAAAATATGCAAGAGCTGATGAACCAATGTATGCTGACCAAAAAATTTAGCTTGAAGGTTATGCATGCTTCAACTACTACTCTCTGTCATGTGCAAGAGAAGTTGGCGGGTGGTACTTTGGAAGTGAATGAGGACAACAAGGATCTTTTCCTATTTCTATAGGAAGAATGCGTGAGGACCTTGCTGTCTAAGCAGTTGGGTGGGAAAAATTAATTCTGGTTCCTATGTGTTGGTTAATTTTGTTTGGGCCTGGCCCTAGGACCCCCTATTTTTTTGTTGGGGTCAATGTTAATTTTTACAGCTTTCTGTTCAGCCCTGTGTGGCTTTTAACTGATACTTTACATGCTACTGCTCGGTCTAGATACTCTATTTTAATTCAGTTGATTAGTATTGTGGTTTATGTTTTTGATAGGGGCAGATTTAGACTAGTGACTATACTGTTAAACTATTTATCTGCTTTGACTAGTTTCATTAATGTGCTGTTAATGCGCTACTAGTCCTTTTTGTTCAGGCTAGCACCCTCTTGCTACTTTATCTATCAAAAACAATTCTAAAGTAGCGTAGACACATCATACACAAATGAAAACACAAAGAGTATAAGAGTATAACCAATAAATAAACAATTGTAAATCAATGTATCAGATTTCCATAATCTATTAGAATAATAGTGTAAGCTTCTAGTTTGATTATGTTAGAGTTTTTAGCATCAATGTTTGGATCACACTATATGATCCATCATCTTTAGCACTCTCTTTTATCCTGATGATAGATTACAGAATGTGATCCGAAACATTGATGCTAAAAACTCTAACACAATTAAACAATTGTTAATCACTTGAAAAAATGGGATATCTATTTGGGCGAAGGATTCAAAGTCCCAAGGCTGTAGTATTCAGATCTCTAGGACAATCGCTCCAATATCTGCTAACAAATTATTTTATTCATATAACAATCACATAAATTTTAAGTGTTGGAAAGCAAGTTGAGAAAATATATTATCCAACTACTATTTTGAATGATAGTTATGAACGTAATATAACAATTTTTTTTTATGAACTTTTTAACCAACCTATAAACATAATCAAGTGCTTGGGTTATTTCATTTTTGAAATGTCTATCTATTGCAAGACGTTGAACTTTATCAACCATCACAAGGCACTCAAAAGAATTCTTTGCACAAGACTTGCCACTTTTTGCTGTGGGAATTTCATTGAACATGTCCTTGATCTCTCCAATAAGCCTCTCAACACGCTCCATGTATTCATAAGACTGCAATATTTTGACACTCTTGTTCATATTGATCATCTAATTAAAAACTTCAAAAAAGAATAAAAGAACGTAAAAAATGACATAAAATGAAATTAGTTTGCCTCATATGGATGCTCTTTAATGGTTTTTATAAGACCATTGTCCTACAAGTTGGGATGATGGTTTCTTGTGCGCCTGACTGGAGTTTCAACAGTGGAGGTGGAAGCCATATTAATGAAAGGATTAAGCCTTCTACTGGTCAAGCTTGGAATTTTTTTATTGTAAAGCTTGCCATGATGGTTGGGTGGAGATTTTAAGCATGAGCTCAAAATAGAGGGGGAAACATAGAAAAGAGCCATTGGAAGAATTGTGTACTGCCATAGAGCCTTTGATGGCCTTTTATATCACTTAACTATTACTGTACATTTGATTGAATCCATGATTCTCGTGTGACAAATTTTCAACTCTACAGTACATTTAATTGAATCGATGATTCCCATGTGACAAATTATTTTGGAATGTTTTGTTTTCGTGGGCTCGAATCAATTTTTGGTTTATTTGTTATTATTAGCAAATGTCCACCCTCATCTTTCTATTATCAAAGGGAACATGAGTCATTTTGTATTTTTCTTCACCTACCATTTTGACTACACAAACAAAGTCTACATAAGCATATACAACAATTATAGTATTAACCAAAGTGGTATTTAAAATAAATTCTAGCTAGTGGATATATTAATTTTAAATTCTATGAAAATGGGGTCAATAGTAGTATGTTGTGATGATTAAGTTGTTGTGTTGTTGTTCTTACCATGGATGCGATCATATTATTAGGTTTTGATCATTCACCCCTCGACCCAGACACCATTAGACAACAACAATAAATCTGATCCTCTTGATATTGTCTTTTTCCAGGTAAATAGTACTAGGCGAAAACCTAAAGCTAAAAAATCTTAGATTTAATGATAATACTAACGTATGGGGTGAATCACAGGGGTTCAACTGGGAGTCATCAAAGAGTAGTTCATGGTACAATGTACTCAAAGGAGTTGCAAAGTAGATCATAGGGGCCAGTATAACAGATATCTGGTTTCCCCCACCTTCGCAGTTTGTTTCTCTAGAAGGTAAGAAAGAAACTAGTCACTTACAATATCCATAGTTTTCTGTGCTAAAGAAGAAACCTATACTAATAAGTAAAGCAACATTTGAGTATGCAGGTTACTTGCCGGGGAAGTTGTACGACGTGGACGAATCCAAGTATGGAACTTCCTCTGAGCTGCATTAGGCAGTGCAGGTGTTCCACCATAATGGAGTGCGGTGTGTGTGCAACATAGTCATTAATCACAGGACGGGCTCAAAGTAGGATGACAAAGGAAACTGGTGTATATTCAAAGGAGGAACAGATGACAACTGATTTGACTGGGGTGCATGGGAAATTCTAGTGAATGACAGGTCCTCAAAGATCCAAATAAGTAAAATATAGTAGTGAGAATTATAATGTTGTGTCAATAACCAAATAAAAGATATATAAAGAAGGAAGAAATAGTCATAGGCCCGCGGCCTTAAGCAAGTAAATAATCATCAATGGATGTAAAGAATGATGCTTCGATCTTAAATGAAGAAAATAGAATGATCAAAGATTGAAATAAACACCTACCTCTACTTGCTTAGCTCGACTTCATCCTCTTCACGCGTGCAACTCGGATTTACAAAAATTAGTAAAATATAGTAGTGAGCATTATAATGTTGTGTCAATAACCAAATCAAATTAAGCAATGATATATACAAAAAGAAGGAATAGTCACATGTCTGTGGCCTTGAGAAATCAAGTACAGTGTATAATTATCAATGGAAGCAAATAATGATTCCCTATCCCAATAGTGAATCATGTGATGAATTGAAAACAAGTAATAGTTAATCATTGATGCCCTAGGTGGAGGTAATGATCTAATGATGCTTCAAGCTCACATAAAGAAAATGGAATGATCAAAGAGCCAAATAAACACCTACATCTACATAAAGAAAGGAGTGAAAAATAAAACATTTGGGATCACACTAGCCATGAGCGTAGCCAACTCCTATAAAGATAAGGTTGAATACAGACATACATGAGTAAAGGATGATAAACAATAGGGTACTAGACATTGCTTGAAGATATGATGAGAGGATGACCAAGGTGTGAATCCAGTGTGCTCCTACTTGATCCAAAACCTACAAGAAGAAAAGAAATGGGGTTAGATCCAATGGATCTACGCAATGCATGATATCCTATTACATATCCTCATCTGCAATCATGCATGTGCATAATCAAGCCATATTGTGGATGCATCATCCAAACAATGCAACAACAACAATAAATGTTGGTGTTTCATTTGATGTTGCTATGGCATCATTTCCAAATAAGGCATCCACAACAATAACTCAGAACATGTCATAAGATCATGGTGTTCCTGTTACCCTAATTTCATATGCATTCAAATTTGGCTATCATCCATTCCAAGGCCTCTATTTTTACCTTGCCGAGCATCCTTAAAAATTTCATGGGCCTCATGTTCTATCCTTTGGCCTCTGCAATTATTTTGAGTCCCTAGTCTGCAAGTCCTAAAATTTGAAAAAATCTAGCCATTTGAGCTAAATCCCCCTGCAAAACCCTAAGCCTCATTCTATTTTTGTGTTACTTTTTTGGCAACTTGAAGGTCCCAATTTCCATGTGCGTAATTTCTCCCTTCGGTCGCTAGTTATCTTATTCTTTCTGGCGGTCACTTTTTCTATCCAGTGACTTGGTGACTGTAGTGGTTCTCATAATTGCTAAGTGTTTGGCAGTTATACCTTAACATCCTACGACTCAGTGAATGGTTAGCTTTTCCTTTAGTTGCGCAACCGCCAAGTCTTCCAGTGGTCTAATTTGTGGGGTCCCATTTGAGATGATTGGACGGTTGTCATTACGTTACAAGGCTGGTGTTAGAGGCTTGTGAAATCGTGACAACCATTGATTCTCTTTAACTCTACAACACTTCAAACTTTATTGGACCCAGTGCCACGTATTATGATGTGGAAGCTTTTCATTGGCCGAGGGTTTGTGACATGTAAATTTTTTAGAGCAGGCCGAGTGGACTTCCCAGCTAGAGATCTAACGACTGGCACATGATCACATGGAATATTCCAAGGTCATGCGACCATGCGCCCACCATTGATTTTATTCCACTGTCAGAGCTTTGTCGGGTGGGTCCTTAGTTGCTGACATTCTCTCATTTTATTGGTCCACATGAAGATGACTTGTAAAGTGTCAGTGGGGCCATGTCAGAGAGCCTATAGGGATGTCAGAAGGAAAAAAAATCTATGGCTAGTGCTTGATCTGAAGGGTTTGTGTCAGAGCATCTGATCATGCGCCGACCGTTCAATTTTCTAGGCGTTTGAGGTTCTATCAGTAGGTCCAGTGCCGTAGGTTGATGACTTTCTTGTTTCTCATTAGTCCACATGTGCTGAGTTGGATTATCTATTAGTGGGGCCAGATTTCTTAAGCAGTCAGTGGGGTCCCATAGAGAAAGAGATCTATGACTGGTGTAAAGGTGCAAGAAATATTCGAAGGGCTTGCGATCTTGCACCCACCATTAGATTGGAATCTTCATGTTTGAGTGGGACCATGTCAGAACTTGCCAAGGTGTATGCCTATAGAGTAGTTAAGGGTGAATGATATGAGGACAAGTGGCAAGGTGGACCCAAGTTTGTGGCTTCAGTCACATAATCGCCAGACTTAGCCGGGGTTAGCTGAAGTGTTAAGCAATTCAGCGACCAAGAAAATTGAAACCCAAGGTAGACTTAAGGTTAATTTGCAGTCAAGTGCCGAGCTCGGGTAAAGAGGAAGGATCTAACGGTTGCGTTTTAAAATAAGATTAAATTTGAATGCTAGCCATCGATAGAGGAAAAGCTTGGTGCCACCTAGTAACCATTATAATATTTAAATTCAAATATCCAAGAGATCAAATTTTCACAATTATGGTGAGCCTAAGTTGCAAGTGGGTAGATGGATCATGGCGGCTGGATTTTTTGTAGGAATAAACATGAAATGGACACGCAAATGCAAGTATCTAATTAGCTAAGATATTTTCATGTACATTTATGGCCAGATTGGATATAATTAGGGTTGGATATTTTATTGTAAACCTCTGTAACCCTAATTAGATATTTTGCTCCTGCCTGCGTGCAGTGAGGTATATAATTTGTTTTTGGAGCTTTTGAGCTTAGAATGGAATAATTGTAAAACAAAGTTTTCTTTCTCAGAGAGCAATTTGTAGCATTTTTGGCCCCTTTGGCTTTCTGCAATTGTAAAATTCCCATTGATAATTCATGTATTGGAGATACCTTGTGACATTTCTTATGTCCCTACGCCTTCTTGTATGAATTATCTCTTAATGAGTTTAGTATTTGTATGTTTGTTAGTGATATCTTAGGGCTCTTAATCCTTCTTTCTTTTTGCAATTTTGTGTACCATTGTGAATGATTTGATGTGAATTCTTTTGTGGGTATACTATAACTCCTTAAACAATCTTGTCTCATTCCTGTACCTAGTTGTAGAGGTGAATGTTTTTTTGCAGGTCATAGGTTGTTTGTCTAAACCTAAAGAGTTGTTACTATTTGTGAAAGAATCTTTCTCTTTCCTTGAATACCCTCTTTTATTTGCAGACCCTTCTATGAAATATTTATGTAAACCTATTTAGTAAGTTGTGATCTCCTAGACCTAAGTCCATTCATTGAATCCATGCTTCATACTACAATTCATACTATAATTTTAGTGCATCACCTAGTAGGTAGTTTTCTTTCAGTCATTTCCCTTTCCAAGCATTCCTTCTATCCCTTTCCCTCAAAATTTTTACTTTTCAGTCAAGAAGCAAATTAAGGTGATTATCCAAGAGGAACCAGCCTAGACCCTGGAGGTCTCATCTCAGTTAGCATAGGTCCCACAACTTGGAGATGATTCCCATGTTATACTAGGTTATCAAGACTATGAGAGCTTGAGACAGAGGCACACACTTAGTGTATAACAATTCTGACACGCACAGTGGGACTACATAAAAAGAAGTTCATTGCTTGAAGATTATGTCATCTCTGATATGTAGATTGCATAATACAAACCTTTAGAGGTTGTTTTACCAAGTATATCTGGTGACTCCACTGATTTCAAAGATTTAGGCCAACCTTGTTTAAGGTTTATGAGAAAGATTGAGACTAGAAGCTCAAAACCCACCAATTTTTTAGAGTTTCCTTCAAAAAGAAGTCACAAAGGTAGGTCAACTCAAAGAGGGTCTCCTGCAAGGAGAGTTCAATCTACACCTCTTGATACTTCAGAAAGGAGACCTTCTCCCTTTCATTCTAGAGGAATAGGAAGATTTCTAACCAGAGATCTAGAAGAAGATTCAAATATAGCAACAAATATAGCTCATTTAGTTGTTAATCTTCAAGTTTCAGCTCCCACAATGGCTAGAAATTTTTCCTTTGCACCTTTCAATCAGGGGAGTCCATTAAACTTTGTAGTGCATCATGATGTGCTGTTGGTGGCATTGAAGAGTTTACTTGATTTCACAGGTGAAGGGCAAACAACTAATTTTGAGCACATTAGAGATGTGACCACCATCTGCAACATCCACAACATAACCCAAGAAGATGTGGCCACCAAATTATTAGCAGCCTCTCTAAAAGGTAAGGCTCTTGAATGGTTCAGAACTTTAACTTTTGGTTCCATTAATTCATGGGATGGATTAGGGGATGCATTAAGTAAGCATTTTGAGGATAAATCAGATAATTTGTCTCTAGTTGAACAGATGACAACTATTAAGAGAGACCCTCAAGAGAAAATGACAGATTACAATAGTAGATTCCTTAAAACATGGAATAGAATTCTAGTCTCAGTGAGACCATCAGCTGACCATGCTTTTTTATACTATTTGCAAAGTCTGAATGGTCAAATATCTGTCATGATCTAGTCCATGGGTGGTACTTCTTTACCCCAAGCCTTTGACATAGCTGTCAAGGCTGAAAATTGTTTGATTCAGGCAGACATGATACAAAGAAGACCACCTATGCCTATCTTTCCTAGTCTTTAGCCCATTGCGCCTACCCAAGTTCCCCCATTTACCCCTATTCCTGCCATACTAGCACCTCAGGTTAGTACTAGTGGACAAGAACTGAGAACAGGTTTCTCTCAAGAGTTGCAAGAAATAAAGAGTAGTCAGCAAACTAGTATGCAAGAAATGACAAATTTGTTGCAGACTCTAACTAAAGAGGTCACAAATTTAAAAAAGCAAAATCAAGGAATTAGACCACCTTTCTAGCCACAAGGCCAAGGTCCTAATCCACAATATCAGAATCAAGGATAGCCTTATCAACAAAATAGGCCACCTTTCCAAGGAGGCTATCAAGGACAAAGACAAAGTTTTAATCAAAGACCATTCCAACCATACAACCCTGCACCCCTAAATTTTGCAAATCCAGTGAGGGAAATGGTACCTAGTCAAAATAATATGGCTATGGAGAATGAATGGTGCTTTCCTTGTAACCAGCCTCACAATTAGGCCACATATTCAAATAGATGGATGAACCAAGCCTTAATGGTTCAGAATGCCTCACAAGCTTAGTCAGAAGCCTCATCTAGTGGATTGGTTCCTTAACAATAATCATAAGAAAATGAGATTGCCCTTTTCAATTGGGAGCAACCAGACTTCAATGGAGTCAATAGTGATGATGCTTTTGTCGCATTCACAAGAGAAAAAAGAAGAGCTCAAGACATGGAAGGAACTGACACTGGCACCCAAGCTACTTCATCTACAGAGCCAGCACAACAAGCTATTCCCACCATACCTAAGGAGGTCCCTTCCATTACAAGTAAAGAGGTCCAGACTCCTAAGGAGGCAAAGCTTGTCATACCAAAAGCACAACAAAGAGTACATACTGTGACAGCTTATAATATTGTAGACAACATGAAGAAGGTGAATGTCACCATGTCCATGTGGGATTCTTTGGCTATTCCAGGGTAGCCTGAGATTTTGAAGAAGGCCATGAATGAAGTGGCAACTCCTCAGCCTGTAAAAGAATCTACTAAGCCAGTGTTGGTTAACACTGATCAAGAAAAGGAGACTCCATGTAGCAACTCCAAGGCCAATACCATGCAAGGTAGGAATTCAAAGCCACCTCCCTTTTATGTATCTTTAATCATTGGAAAATCTTTAGTACATAATTGTATGGTAGATAGTGGAGCTACTAGCACTGTAATGCCCAAAAAGTAGCTGACCAATTAGGACTGAAATATGAACCCTTCCAAAAGAAGGTCACACAACTTGATGGATCCTCAATCAATACTATAGGTGTGGCCAAGGATACTAGTCTGATCCTTCATGCTAGTCCTAATTTCTCCATCCTCCTGGATATATATATCATAGACCTCCCTGCATTATTTGCCATATGTTTGTCAAGGGAGTTTACAGCCAAGATAGGAGGCTACCTATCTTCAGACTGGTCTCACATGCTCTTTCATACAAGATATGGTACCAAGGTCACCATTAAATTAGAACCATTGGCAGCACACCATATAGAGCCATAGGTATCCAATGCCATCAATGTGAACAGCCCTATATTTGATAGCAGTGACTTCCAAACCATTAATGAAGCA
Source organism: Chamaecyparis obtusa (assembly GCA_027943335.1). Taxonomy (NCBI): domain Eukaryota; kingdom Viridiplantae; phylum Streptophyta; class Pinopsida; order Cupressales; family Cupressaceae; genus Chamaecyparis; species Chamaecyparis obtusa. Next base: position 280,925 of record BSBK01008357.1, on the reverse strand, counting down.
AGCACAAAGATAGGAGATATCCATGATATTTTTCTAGATGAAAGAGCTTCAGAGGCCCAAGAAAATGTTATTTGGGATTTTGGTTCGGGGAGTTATTTAATACAAGAAAGTGGATCCATAGAGCCAAGCCTTCTCAAAGAAGACAATGATTCAAAGGATCAGAGCAATCAAGTCTGGGAGCTATATTTTGATGGAGCTAGAAGTAGACATGGTTCTAGTGGTGGTGCTATGCTGGTGTCCCCAAAAGGAGAAAGGTATTATACTGCCTTTAGATTTAGTTTTTCCTGCACTAGTAATACTGTAGAATATGAAAGTCTAGTCAATGAACTAGAATGGGCGAGGAAAAGAGGGCTTAAGGCCCTAAAAGTATATGGTGACAATGAGTTAGTTGTTAGCCAAGTAAGAAGGATAAGTGTAACCAAGAATGACACCATGAAAGCATACAAACATAGAGTTTAGGATGCAATTGAGGATTTTTGTGCTTTCGACATTGTTGCTATCCCTAGAAAGTTAAACCAAAATGTAGATAGGTTAGCTGCTGTTGGATCTCAGTATGATATTCCAAATAGCATTTCAAAAGAGGTAGATCAATAATATATCAAAGTGATTGTCAGACCTTCTATTCTTGATAATAATGTCAATTGGCAAGTGTTTAACAATGATGAAAAAATTCTGCAATTCTTGTTTGAAGAAGATGTCTTTTCAAGGCATAATCAAAAGAGGTTATCATAGAACTATGGTGATCAAGTGATACAACTTAGATCTAATAAGATGCCTAGAGGTCTTGTCACCTTAGAGACTATCTTCAACAAGGATGATGAAGTTAAAAGAAATAAAGCTGGCTTGGTAGTCCAACAAGAACATTGTGTTCAGCTAGAGTTGGAACTAGGTAGGAACTTACAATTTGGAAAAGTAAACACTGATTTAGAAAAGCAAGCTTACACTCAATTATTCAAAGAATTTAGTGATATCTTTGCTTGGAAATATGAGGATCTCAAAGGTTTTGATCCTGCCCTTGCTCAACACACTATTGAATTGGAGCCAAATGCTAAACTAGTGAGGCAAAATAAAAGGCCTGTTAATCCCAAGCTTGAGCCACTTATGCATAAAGAAGTACTCAAACTGATAGAAAGTGGTATCATCTACCCCATTAAGCATACTAGTTGGGTTTCCAACCTTGTTCCTATCAGGAAGAAGAATGGGGAGTTGAGGTTATGTGTCGACTTCAGGGATTTGAATAGAGCCTCATTAAAAGACCGCCATCCACTACCTTCAATGGAACAAATCCTACAATGTGTCTCTAGATCCAAGAGATTCTCATTGTTGGATGGCTATTTAGGATACAATCAGATCTTAGTTAATGAAGAGGATCAATATAAGACTGCATTTACAACCAAGTGGGGAACCATGGCATATCAAAAGATGCTCTTTGGTTTGTCAAATGCAAGTGCTACATTTCAAAAGGCAATGGATATGGCCTTTAAGAGCCTCATGTACAAGTTTGTGTTGGTTTACTTAGATGACATAACTATCTATTCAAAGCATGTAGTAGATCACATCAAGCATTTGAGGTAGATTTTTGAAAGATGTAGAGAATTTGGGATATCTCTTAATCCCAAGAAATGTGTATTTGCAGTTCATGAAGGAAAGCTGTTAGGATATGTAGTATCCAAGAAAGGTATCATAGTGGACCCTAAGAGAATTGCAACCATCCTAGAACTACCCCTACCCCATCACAAGAAAGGTCTCTAATCTTTCATAGGAAAGATTAATTTTGTTAGGAGATTCTTGCCTAACATCACAGATTTACTCAAGCCTTTGATAGCCATGTTGAAGAAGAGTTCAAATTTTAGTTGGACTAAGGAAGGAAAAGCCAATTTCCAAGCTATCAAAGAGGCCTTGACAGAGGCTCTTGCCCTACTAAACCCAAATTTTAGTCAGGATTTTATCCTTTATTCTTATGGAGGACATGATGCCATATCTGGAATGTTAACTCAAGAAAATTCAGATGGATTGGAGCAGCCTATTGCTTTCTTTAGCAAAGGCTTAGAAGAATATGAACAGAGGTACTCCTTTGTGGAGAAACATGTACTTGCTATGGTGAAAAGCCTCAAAAAATTTAGACATTTTTTGACTCATAGCAAGGTACATTTAAAAGTTACTCATCCTAGTGTCAAGGAATTTTTGCTCTCCAAGGATCTAAATGAAAAAAAGAGCTGGCTAGATCACCAAGGTGATGGAGTATGATATAGATATTTAGACTACCAAGCTGGTTAGAGGAAGAGGTCTTTGTGAACATTTGGCAGGGGGTGAAAGTTCAAAAGAATTAGAAATAGAGGATGCATCTTTGGTGGTGCATTCTACTAAAGAACAAGCCAAGGCAACCAGCTGGTTGCCTAACATGATTCATTTTTTAAAGACAGGCCAATGTCCTACAGGTTTGGATTCAGTCAAAAGAAGGTATTATAGACTGCAATTTGTTCCTTTTGTGTTGATTGATGAAGTTCTTTTTAGAAAGGATCACAATGGTGTCCTTTTAAGATGCATAGATTTAGAAAAGGTTGCAGATGTCCTATTTGAATTTCATGATGGACCTTCTAGAGGTCATCTCTCTCCTAGGACTACTGCTTATAAAATCATGAGGGCTGGGTACTATTAGCCATCTATCTTTAAGGATACCCATGATTATGTAAGGAAATGCATCAAGTGTGCCCTATTTGCAGGAAAGGAAAGACTTGCAGCTTTGCCCCTACAACCGGTCAAAATAGAGCAACCCTTCATGAAGTGGGGTATAGATTTCATAGCAACGATTAACCCTCCATCTAGTGCAGGACACAAGTGGATAATCACTGCAACTGATTACTTCACTAGGTGGATAGAAGCAATTGCTTTAAAGGAGGCTAATGAGAGTGCTATTTTGAACTTTTATGATGACATAATTCATAGATTTGGCATTCTTGATTCTATCATTTTAGATAATGCATTGGCATTCACAGGCCTTAGGGTCTCAGAGTGGGCAGTCAAAAATGGCATCTATCTAAATACAAGTTCAAACTATTACCCTCAGGGCAATGGCTTGGTAGAATCAACAAACAAGAACCTGATCAGGATAATAAAAAAGAATCTACAAGAAAATTAGAGGGATTGGCATACTAAATTGAGGTCTGCCTTGTGGTTAAATAGAATTACCCCAAAGAAGATCATTAGTAATTCCCCATACATGTTGGTGTATGGAAAAGAGGCTAAGTTGTCTATTTCAACTGAATTACCAGATCTGGATTTGGCCACTCAGTATGCCCTATTTGAGGAAAGTGATCCTCTACAAATAAGATATGCCCAGTTGATGGAGTTAGAAGAACTCAGAGAGAAATCAATGTAGGATATGGAGTTCCATCAAAATCAAACAAAGAAGAGCTTTGACAAAGGAGCCAGGGTTAGAAACTTCAAGGTTGTTGATATAATCCTTAAATGGGATGAATTTAAGTCAAGACCTGGTAGACACACAAAATTTGATTCATTCTAGAGTGGACCTTTTGTTATTACAGAGTGTAAGGGATCCAATGCTTTCTATCTATTAGATCTTGAAGGAGTTCCCTTGCCTATATTAGTGAATGGTTTCCATCTGAAGCCATGTTTTGAGATTAGTCCCTCTCTGTAAGCTTTGTAAATTCTTGTATATATGTTTTGGCTTCCTTTTCCTTGTTTTCTAGCTTAGTTCCATGTTTTCCAAGAAATGCTCTGAGCACATTTCCAGTCTAGTCTCCCTATGAGAATTTTTGATTTTTTTTGACCCCATGCACAATGGATATGTCAAGGTCACTGATCCATGTCTAGTAGGCTGACATCCAGTAGAAGTCACCAAAATGTTACCCTAATTTCATATGCATTCAAATTTGGCTATCATCCATTCCAAGGCCTCTATTTTTACCTTGTTGAGCATCCTTAAAAATTTCATGGGCCTCATGTTCTATCCTCTGGCCTCTATAATTATTTTGAGTCCCTGGTCTGCAGGTCCTAAAATTTGAAAAAATCTAGCTGTTTGAGCTAAATCCCCCTGCAAAACCCTAAGCCTCATTCTATTTTTGTGTTACTTTTTTGGCAACTTGAAGGTCCCAATTTCCATGTGCGTAATTTCTCCCTTCAGTCGCTAGTTCTCTTATTCTTTCTAGTGGTCACTTTTTCTATCTAGCGACCTGGCAACTGCAGTGGTTCTCATAATCGCTAAGTGTTTGGCGGTTAGACCTTAACATCCTGTGACTCAGTGAATGGTTAGCTTTTCCTTTAGTCATGCAACCACTAAGTCTTTTGGTAGTCTAATTTGTGGGGTCTCATTTGAGATGATCAGATGGTTTTTGTTACATCACAAGGCTAGTGTCAGAGGCTTGCAAAATCGTGATAACCGTTGATTCTCTCTAACTTTGTAGCACTTCAAACTTTAGTGGGCCCAGTGCCACGTATTATGATGTGGAAGCTTTTCATTGGCCGAGGGTTTGTGACATGTAAATTTGTTAGAGTGGGCTAAGTAGACTTCCCAGCTAGAGATCTAATGACTAGCACATGATCGCATGGAATATTCCAAGGTCATGCGACCATGCACCCGCTGTTGATTTTATTCCGCTGTCAGAGCTTCGTGGGGTGGGTCCTTAGTTGTTGACATTCTCTCATTTTATTGGTCCATGTGAAGATGACTTGTAGAGTGTCAGTTGGGCCATGTCAGACAGCTTGCAGGGATGTCAGAAGGAAAAAGGATCTATGGCTGGTGCTTGATCTAAAGGGTTTGTGTTAGAGCATCCGATCATGCACTGACCATTCAATTTTCTAGGTGTTCAAGGTTCTGTCAGTAGGTCTAGTGCCGTAGGTTGATGACTTACTCATTTCTCATTGGTCCACATGTGCTGAGTTGGATTATCTATTAGTGGGGCTAGATTTGTTAAGCGGTCGGTGGGGTCCCTTAGAGAAAGAGATCTACAGTGGGTGTAAAGGTGCAAGGAATATTCGAAGGGCTTGCGGTCTTGCGCCTGCCATTAGATCAGAATCTTCATGTTTGAGTGGGACCATGTTAGAACTTGCTAAGGTGTATGCCTACAGAGCAGTCAAGGGAAAATGATATGAGGACAAGTGGCAAGGTGGACCCAGGTTTGTGGCTTCAGTTGCATAATCGCTAGACTTAGCCGGGGTTAGCTGAAGTGTTAAGTGATTCAGCGACCAAGGAAATTGAAACCCAAGGTAGACTTAAGGTTAATTTGTAGTCAAGTGCTGAGCCTGGGTAAAGAGGAAAGATCTAACAGTTGCATTTTAAAATAACATTAAATTTGAATGCCAGCCGTCGATAGAGGAAAAGCTTGGCACCACCTGGTAACTATTATAATATTTAAATTCAAATATCCAAGAGATCAGATTTTCACAGTTATGGTGAGCCTGAGTTGCAGGTGGGTAGATGGATCATGGCGGCTAGATTTTTTGCAGGAATAAACATGAAATGGACATGCAAATGCAAGTATCTGATTAGCTGAGATATTTTCATGTACATTTATGGCCAAATTGGATAGAATTAGGGTTGGATATTTCATTGTAAACCTTTGTAGCCCTAATTAGATATTTTGCTCCTGCCTGCGTGCAGTGAGGTATATAATTTGTTTTTGGAGCTTTTGAGCTCAGAATGGAATAATTGTAAAAGAAAGTTTTCTTTCTTAGAGAGCAATTTGTAGCATTTTTTGCCCCTTTGGCTTTCTACAATTGTAAAATTCTCATTGATAATTTATGTATTGGAGATACCTTGTGACATTTCTTGTGTCCCTATGCCTTCTTGTGTGAATTATCTCTTAATGAGTTCAGTATTTGTATGTTTGTCAGTGATATCTTAGGGCTCCTAATCCTTCTTTCTTTTTGCAATTTTGTGTATCATTGTGAATGATTTGATGTGAATGCTTTCGTGGGTATACTATAACTCCTTAAACAATCTTGTCTCATTCCTATACCTAGTTGCAGAGGTGAATGTTTTTTTGCAGGTCATAGGTTGTTTGTCTAAACCTAAAGAGTTGTTATTATTTATGAAAGAATATTTCTCTTTCCCTGAATATCCTCATTTATTTGCAGACCCTTCTATGAAATATTTATGCAAACCTATTTAGTAAGTTGTGATCTCCTAGACCTAAGTCCATTCATTGAATCCATCTTTCATACTACAATTCATACCATAATTTTAGTGCATCACCTAGTAGGTAGTTTGCTTTTAGTTTTTTCCCTTTCCAAGCATTCCTTCTATCCCTTTCCCTCAAAAGTTTTACTTTTTAGTCAAGAAGCAAATTAAGGTGATTATCCAAGAGGAACCAGCCTAGACCCTAGAGGTCTCATCTTAGTTAGCATAGGTCCCACAACCTGGAGATGATTCCCATGTTATACTAGGTTATCAAGACTACAAGAGCTTAAGACAGAGGTGCAAACTTAGTGTATAATAGTTCCAATACAAGGTGATGTAGTCATAATCAAACGTGCATTTTTATTATCTACTTGTTGTGATGACCTAGGGCATCAATGATTAACTATTACTTGTTTTCAATTCATCACATGATTTAGTATCAGGCTAGGGAATCATTATTTGCTTCCATTGATGATTATATACTGTACTTGATTTCTCAAGGCCATGGGCTTGTGACTATTTCTTCCTTTTGTATATATCATTGCTTGATTTTATTTGGTTATTGACACAACATTATAATGCTTACTACTGTATTTTACTTGTTTGGATCTTTGAGGACCCATGTTTAACACTAGGGCATTATTGCTAGATCCTTACATTTTTATTTACTGTTGGATCTCATGAAGCTAGGGAATTATGGATTTACTAATTACATGATCATTTGATGGCATGCTTATTGTTTGGGCGATAGTTAGACAATTATTTAATGGTTGCAGTCAGTCTTTAGTTGGTTAGAAGTCTTTATTAATGTTGATCCACGTGAGTGGAGGGGGAATGTGGAGTTGGTGTGTGTATAGAACCATTTTCAAATGGTATTCATTCAATAAACAAAAACATTCTCTGCAAATTGTGAATCTGCTCGTAGGGTATAGTCAGCCCATGCAATGCCTTCAAACATATTTTGTGGTGTATTAGTGATTGGATCATGATGTAAGATCATTGGCTTGGGTGTTATTTAAATGTCCAAACATTTATTTTAGTGTTTAATTTTTATTAAAGCCTAGGAATTAACTGGTGTTGGACTGTGCCTAGGTTTTCTAGTTGCAACAGTGAATTGGGATTGAGGTCTCCATAATGGATTGAATCTCCCACCCCTGTTGTCACTGTGATTTGTGATTGAAGATCCTCCTAAAGATGATATGGATGCAGATGAAAAGAAGGAATGGAACAAAAACAACAATAAAGAAATGTGAATAACTGTGGATAGTGTTAAAGATCACATTGTGCCAACAATTGCAAATCTAGAGAATGCATATGAGATGTTCACTTCATTTTCTGGCATGTTTCAAATCAACAACACAAATAGGGTCCTAGGTCTAAAAAATAACCTCTCCCAGATCAGGATGAATCAAGGGGAGTCGATCACATCCTACTTCATGAGGATCAATGAGCTAAGGAATCAAATATCATCAATTGGGTTCAAATATGATGATAAATAACTACTATGATAGCTCTTAATGGATTGCCTCTTACTTAGGATGCATTCATTCAAGGGATTAGTACACGTTCCAAATTACCGACTCTTGATAGACTAAAGACTGATTGTCTTCAAGAAGAAGCAAGATTAATATCAAGAGGATCAATATTGAAGGAAGATATACAACTTCTTTACTCTCAAAACTTTGAAAGAGGGATAGGGAAATTCAAGAAAGAGAGAGAATTCCAAAAGGATAAGAGGAACAAAAATGAAGGAAGTTCAAAGGACAAAGAGGGAAGAGGGAAGAAATTTAAAAAGAATAAACCCTTCAAGAGGGACTTTTCTAAAACTCAATGCTATAAATGTGAGAAGTTTGGTCACATAGCTGTAAATTATCCTGAGAGGAAAAACCTTCAAGCATCCTTTGTGGAGATAAAAGAACCTGAAACTGAGCTCTTTTCACTTTGAGAGGGAGTTACAGTTTGAGAGGGAGTTTTATATATGTAAACATACATAACTGATTAACTATTTTCTTTATTGATGCATAGGTGCATACATTATTGGTTAATGAATGTTGGAAAATACTCACATTGGCATATGTTGTGTATGTTACATATTACAATTAGTATTTTTTTTTGGAACATACATTATGATACTTAGAGATAATGTTGTTGTATGCATGTGAGAATACTTTATATGGATATATGTTATCCTTTATATATGCTTTGCTATTGATCATATATGTGTGTGAATACATTTCTTTATAGAGGTAACTATATTGCATCTTGTTGCACGATCACATTGCACCTGGTTATATGTGTGTGATAAAATGTTTTCACACTTCTATGAATCCTTACATGCAAGAAAACTCAAGAATGAGCCCTCAAAAATCGATCCATAGCTCTCTATGCATGGAGTTGCAAGATTTATAAAATTGCTCTTAGCTAGAGCTATAAACTCATGACCTTGCTAGTCAACCACACAATGAGAGATTCCAAATGAATGCAATGCTATGCAAATCTATATGAGAATGAAAATTAATCTTATGAGAATGAAGATGCAATTAAGCTTTGAAAATAGAAATGAAAGAGTTACAAACCCTCTAATTAAACTATGTGAGATTAATCTAAAATATGAAAGGAAATGATACCATGATGATGCAACTATGATGCAAGCTAGGATGTGATGTAGATGCAAGATGAATGCCAATGATGTTCCAAATCTTCAAAACTTGATGCAAGAATATCTCCAAAAGCTTCAATGACTTAGAAAACCTATAGCATAATAATTCAAGTATGTATTGTGTGTGCAAATGAGGAAGAGAGCTCTTCTTTTATAGGAAGTGAAAAATAATGGACCATGGAGATTAAGAGGCAAAAGACTTAATCAACGATGGAGAAAAAAGAAGCTTGATCCTTGTGCACAAATATCCTCCAATAGGAAAATTAGAAGCATTTACTTTATGTTGAGCATTTAATTTATGTCCATGTGAGACAAAAAGTACTTTTCTTTTATTTTTTATTTTATTTTCCTTTATAAATAAGAATTAAATGCTTTATTTGTGCAACAAGGATAAGAAGAAAAGTGGAGATTTTTTATTTAAATAAAAGGGGAGGAAATTCCTTTTAATTAAATAAAGGCTTAAGATAAAGTGATTTTATTATTTAATTAAAAGAGATTTTTAATTAATTAAAAGAGAGCATGTTCTCTTAATTAAATAAGATTTTTATTTTTTATTCTCTTTTAAATTAAATAAGGCTCAAACCTTAGGAAATATTAAATTGATTATGATTTGATCAAGGAAATTGATATATTTGAAAAATGTTGATTTTTGAAAATATTGATTTAGGGATTTGATAAATTACAGAAATAGGGCCCAAAGTCTAGGCGACCATTTTAGGGTGCATACATTTGCCCCTCTTTGACTAATGTGTGATCGATCTGGGAACATATGCAGTCAAAGAAGAATTGAAATGTGAGATCGATCTGGGATCACAAAACAACTCAGATGTGTGTTCATTTTAGGAACACATCAAGACAAAGATAAGCAAAAGACAAGACCAACACCGTCACTGCTAGGTGAAAATCAAGCCTTACACAAAACTATCGCCGTCATTGCTGGGCAATAATCAAGTCTGAAAAATAAGAGATAAACATTGAAAGACAAAATCACCACTGTCGTTGCTAGGTGATAATCAAGTCTAAAAATAAGAATCTCAAGCTGAGCTGAATGATAAAGCTGAATCAAAGATTAAAGCTGATAGGTACTGCCCCCTCGGAATCGAAATCGAAATTAGATAGAGGAGAACAAAAAATTGATAAACCTAATCAAGTCACAATAAATCATAATCAAACGATGGAGCATGATAGGATAACCATCAAATAGTGAAGATATGCCCCAGGTTGACTAGGTTTGACTGGGAAAGATACAGGATAAAGATTAAGTCAAACCTTAGAGAGAGGAAGCGAAAGGGGTGAATGAAAGACTAGAAGTTTGGAAGACATGGAAAGGAAGAAATTTCATCAAAGATCAAAGAATTGTGCCTCAAATGGTCAGTCAACTGCGTAGAAGAATGAGAAATCTTGGAAATGTGACTCAGATTTTGATTTCGAGTCCAAAAAAATGATGTGATATGAAAGACTAGAAATGAAAGATATGATCAAGAAGAATCAGAAAATGAGCATAGTTGACCAACTAGTCCATAGATGATAAAAAGAAGAGCTCTTTCCATATGCAAGATGCAAAAACTAAACTATGATGAACCTAAGAATGCAAGCTACTATGAAAGTGGTTGACTTGCAAAGTCACAATGCTTATAGATATCTAATTATCATCATCGAGCATTATTGGTAGCGTCGCAAGATCATACAATGCACACTAGCATAACTATGTGGATATGAATATGATCTTTATCAGATAGAAATGTGGAAATCTCACCTAGGCATCAAATACACGGAGGTCAAGATGACTAATGCAGTGAGATTACCTAAATTTTGATATGGAAAGATTATGCTTGTATCAAGACACATGAAAGTCAGGATAACTAGAAGCATGCACTCGCAAAACAGTCAAGGATAATACCTTGTCAATCCATAGTGTCAAGTAAGACCGGCATAAATGCTCATGACAGGTAGGACCAACAAAATATACCCACAAGCAGATAAAGAAATAAAATATGTTCTCATTCCCTCAATCTTCTAGCTATGCATCATCGAAAACTTCTCAGGGAAAGACCAATCATCAAATAAATCCTCATAGACAGCACACAAAGAAAAATAAAATCAACATATCTCAACAAGTTGATTGTTTAAGTGTGTGTGTGTTGGTCATAGAGTCAAACTCTGGTTATCACATCTACAAATGAGAAATATCGCATCAAACTTAGACTATTGGTTAAGACATCTGATAAGTGTTAAGAAACACTTGACACAAGGGTAGTGTTGAAAAACACTGTTTGGGGTGGTGTTGAAAAACACCTGTTGTGAAATGCCCCAAGAGACAAATGCACCTAAAGGACCAATGCTAACAGTTATGCCCCTTAGACAAAGACCAATTCCAAACCAAGGCAACAAGGTTAAGACATGATGGAGAAAGGCTAAGTGTCGAGAGCGCATGCTAACAAATAGGGGTGCAAGGGCCTCAAGTAGCGTCTGTTTCCAGGTTTTCACCACTTGGATTTATTGCAATTTTTTTTTTTTTTTGTATTTTTGCTACTAAGGTGCCTGTTTCCAGATTTTCACCAAAGCACTTTTTCTATTTTTTTTTTTTTTTTTTGAATTTTTTAGTACTTTTTATACTTTTTAGGATTTTTTCAACATCATATATCAATTTTTTTGGTATTTTTTTAGGACCAATAAGATATATACAAAGGATGCCCCCAGATAGAATGGACATTAAACTCATGAGCAAGATCACATCATGTAGTCCCAATATCTAGAAATGTGGAGGACAAGATGGATGAGCAAGCTGGTGAATGAGATGGAGGAAAGGAGAATGAAGGTGAATGGAGGGAAGAAATCCTCAAGGTCAAACTCCTCAAGAGTACCCAAGCTAGGGAAAAAAAATATCATGAAAAGCATATTTGGATAAGCAATGAAAAGATAGCATAGGATAAGTCACAAAAGTGCACTGCAAAAGAAGGGAGGATGCAGTCCAAAGGAGTAGATATGTCAAGAGGCTTCATAGCATTGTATTTTACTCTTTTTATTAGATCAAGACCAAGGGAGAAAATGATAGTGCAAGGCTAGAATGAATGAAGGGAAAATGAATATGAAAGCTAAAAATGAATGAAATGAAAGCAAAAGCATCCGAAGATAGCTCACAAGATAGCCAAATGTTTATGTATAGGTCAACATTGTCAAGATGAAAGAGAGAAGACGTAATGGATGAAAAATGTAGAAGAACTACGCATGATGCCTGATTGTCAGGTTTTCATCATGGTACTTATCCAAGGGGCCACAAGGGAGTGGTTTTCACCATAGGATGAATTTATTTCTCTTTACTTTTGCTACCAAGGTGCCTGTTTCCAAGTTTTCACCATGGCACATTTTTAATTTTTTTTCATTTTTTTCATTTTTTTCATTTTTTAAAAATTTTTCTATTTTTTTAAATTTTATAATTTTTGGAAGAAGGCAAGCTTTTTAGATAATGCTCCTTGAAATGATAAATCATTGATATACCAAGGATTCAAAATGATATGCTCAAAGATGCTGATAGGGAAAGGGAGATGGAAGAGAAAAATGGAGGATAAGGTTTTATGTAAAGCGAGTGAGGTTGGAAGATATGAGGAATAAGAAAATGAGGAAAAAAGATAGAAGGCAGAAGGATAATGAATGGAAGGAAGGCAAGATCAATGTCAACACACACCTTGAAGGGTGGCGAGAGGGTAGAGGAAATGTGAATGAAGGAATACGAGAAGAAATATGATGAATGTTTAGCAGAGGTTGCAGTTCAGGTGCATGGAATGGAAGAATATTTTTAGAAGAAGATGAAGTGGAAGCCTTTGGAAGCTTGAATGTCAACTTCACTTTTTGTTCAATATTAAACTCTTTCAAGAGAGACTTTGGAATCCATATAGCTTTAAGCTTTTTATTTTCTTTTGATGTGTTAGAGAGAATATCTTCAATGATGAATTTTAGAACCCATACTTGTCTTGTAGTTTTCTTCTTAGATATCTCTTTTGACTTTATGCCCCCATGTCGATTAGAGGAGACATGGTGATCTTCTTTTTTTGATGGATTCTTGTATTGCTTCTTTTTCTTGTATTGAACATTCAAGTTACTTCCAAAAGACTTGAGACTTGTGGAAGAAGAAGGAAAATACGACTGGTTTAGATGGGTGGGTGGATGAAAAGGATTCAAGGGTATGCAACTATGTTGATCTTGAGGAAAGATAGGAGATGGAGGGACATAAGAACCCAAGATGGATGATGAATTAGGAGAGTTAGGAGGGGAAAGTGAAGGGACATAAGGACCCAAGATGGAAGGAAGACATGAGGCCTTTAGTATTGGTGGAGGAGGTCCAAGGATGGACGTGGAAGATGCAAAAGGATAATCATTAAGTTCATCAGCATCTATATGACAACCAAGGACATCAGCATCTTTAGAGGGAGCATTAGAATTTTCAATAGGATCATGCACATCTTGAATAGGAGAAACTTCTTTGATAGGATTTTTCAAAGCTTGCAAAGACTCAAGAAAAGTAGAAAGTGGAAGTGAACATGGAGTGGTAGAACAAAAAGGTGAAATACTTTGATCTTGACAAGGATCTTTGGATAGCATAAGCGTATCATTTTTTTCTTGATTTTCAATAGGCTTTACATCAGAAGTAACAACACCATTTTTAATAACCTCAATGGAAGTATCATCTTTGGAAAGCGCAAGTGTGGTAAGGTTATTTTGATTATCAATAAGCTCAATAGTGTAAGTAATAGCTTGATCTTGCTTAGGAGATGGTGGAATGAATGCAGAAGAGTGTAGAGGATCAAAAGAACCATGCAATGGAGAAAATACATCATGAAAAGAATTGGATGATATGGAGGGTTCTTGATCTTGATATTTATTTATATTTTTTTCTTTATCATTTTTAAGGTCCTCTTGACATGGAGCCACTTTTAAGGACAAGGAAGCATGTTGGAATTGTATGGAAGACTTTGGAAGAGATAGTGAAGAATTAGCTGAAGTAGGTAGTATAGCAAATGAAGGCTTAAGATCTTTCAATTTAGCATCATTAGAAGTATTTGTAGCAAAGTGAAGGTTAGCTTGAGTTTCTTTAAGAGGTAGCCCTTGAGGATAACTATAGGGAACTGCATGGAAAGCCTTACGATCTTTGTTGGATGAAGGATTTGTGATAGATTTGGAAGACTCAAAAGCTTTAGGAGTATGGGCATTGGAGGAAGTAGAGGATGGAAGGGAACCATCACAAAACAAAGGTTCAACATTAATATGATCTTGCTTGAGAGTGCAACCTTTATTTTCAACATAAGAAATTTTAGAGGAGAGATTCTTTTGACATTTGAAATCAGTGCGGTAGATTTTCTCTTCCTCAGTAGGAATATTGTATTGTTCACAAAAATCATCAAAGAATTTTTCAAATTTAGAGTCATATGGATCACCATCACAGTCTACTCAATACGACTCCCCCTTAGAAATCACAAGTGTACCACGAAGATGATGCTTAGGAATAGAAATTTCATGGACATCACTACATTGTCCATCATCATAGTCATCATAGGTGGGTGTGTCACTCTTTGTGAAGAGACATCATAAGGACTATCACATTGCTCTTTATGGTATGTCTTCTAAAGAGAAGTAAGACTCTTTGAAGAAGTAGAAGAAGAATGAGATTGTGAAGAAGAGGAAGGTGAAGACCTAGTGGAAGAAGAATACTTGGATGATGAGGAATTTGAATGATGTTTAGAAGAGTCATGATAAGATTTGGAAGATGAAGAATGTGAATAGTGTTTAGAAGATTCATGATAAGACTTAGAAGATGAAGAATGAGAATGATGTCTGGAAGAGTCATGATAAGACTTGGAAGGTGAAGAAGAACGAGAAGATTTAGATGATGAAGAATGTTTGGAAGAAGAAGATCATGATATGATCATGTTTATGATTCTAGCAAAGGCATCTAATTTAATCATCTTTTCCTTTATTTTTGCCATAAATTTATCACTGATGAGAATTTTGGAGGAACAACACTTTTTGAATATGTCAATGAGCTCAAGATCATCTATTTTTAATAAAGGTTCCAAAACTAGATAGTCAAGATTCATGGTTATAAAAGAGGAGGAATCAAGCATGGAAGAAATGAATAGATGAATAGAATAAGGTAGACTAGATAGTAAGAGGAAAAGAATCAAGAAGAAGAAGAAGAATTTCCCATGGGAATAGAAGACTTTAGAAGAACATGGGAAATGGAGAAGAAAGAAGAAGACTAAGAGTCATCTTGTGCAATTGATACCATAATGTTCATTGAGATGTTGAGCAACATGACAACACCTAGGATCTGACCTAGACTGACCAAGGAAGACCAAGCCTCTAAGGAGAACTCACTATAGCAGGATGAAACTTAGTTTCAATATTCTAAATAGATCTTTCAAAAGATTTTGTAATGATGATCAAGCACATAGAACAACAACCAGGGAGTTCAAGAAAATAGTCTTCAAACAATGAGCAAGGGACAAAGCAACCTTGTGCATGAATAGAGATAGTGACTTAGTATGCTACTCCTTAAAGATTATACTTGTGTATGTTCTTGAAAATATTTTAGCAGGCACATAGAACACAACAAAACCTTATCAAGTTGTCTACAAGGATATACATGGCTTTTCTAAAAGGAGTCCTCGATATACACAAGGTACCTGAAGCCCAAATCTGTAGATGAGAAGAATCCAAAATCACACAGCCGGGGGGAGACGGTAACCCAAATCTCCTCCTTCACTTCTCAAAGGTATAAAGTTCTTTGAGGCTTAGCCAAGAGTGATGTCAAACTCAATTCCCAAGAGAGGTGTCTTTGGATTCACCTCCCGATATTTATACTCCACCAGAACATAGGAGTTAAGGTCGTCCCTTGAGGTGGTGTGTCCCCAAGTAGGCCTTCTAGAAATAAAAACTAAGTAATTCACTATGAAAAGTATTTAGAGCACTAAAGGTGGAACACTTAACTCTTCAAGTAAATGCGAAGTGAGTCCAAAAGTGGAACATTTAACCCTTTAAGATAATGTGAAGTGAGTCCAAAAGTGGAACATTTAACCCTTCAAGAGAATGTGAAGTGAGTCCAAAAAAGTGGAACACTTAGCCCTTCACACAAACTCAAAGTGAGTCCAAAAGTGGAACATTTAACTCTTCACACCAACTCAAAGTGAGTCCAAAAGTGGAACATTTAACTCCTCACATCAACTCAAAGTGAGTCCACACCTTAGAAAACAAGTGAGTTTCAAAAGCACAAAAGGGTTGCCTAGTGGAACAATTAACGCTTCTTTCCTGTAGACCCCTCCCCTTTAATGTGGCACTGATCTTGCAACCATGGGGCAGAAATGAAGGGCCGGTGGATTAGTGAGTCCAATAATCCAAGATAGCAATCTAGATCAATCACAAGTAATCTAAAGTTGTTTATCAATACTACTCACAAATGACAAAGGGTTGAATCAACGGAATATTTAACTTTCCAAGCAAACATAGAGTGAGTCCACAAAGTGGTGCATTTAACTCCCTATGTAAACAAGGAATGAATCCATGCCCTCAATCACTCAATGAGATATTTGATATTGAAACCAAGAATTACTTAAGGTTTAAACACAAGCATTCACTTACACAAACTTGAAAAAACAAATCTATGTTCTTTCATTTCCCATTAAGAGCATCAATTGAAATGTGTTCTATGAAAGTATGTAAACACTCAAGCCAAACACACAAGAGGTTCAATTTTAATCCCAAAATCCAAATTTTGTAGAGATGAAACAAAGTACTTCAAGTCCAATGCTTTGTTTTAAACATTTTTCATGAAAGCAAGAGCACCTTCAAATGAACAAGACAAGAAAACAAGCAAACAAGATATGTAATGTATATCCAACTTATGCAAACCTTAAGGTTAAATTTGAAAATCAATTATTAGGAGAAATGATAACCAGCAAATAATCCAAATGATAACTCATATCATGCAATGAATAATGAAAAATAAGTGCATACCCATCACAAAAATATTTTTTTTTTGCATTTGACCTAGTCAACAAGATTTGATTTTTACCACATTAATTGGGACCCTAAACCTAAAATGTAGAAAAGAGACCTCTATCAAAAAATAGAGAGCTTTCCAAAAATGTAAAATTTTTAGAAAAATCTCTTTATTTGTGCCCTAGAGACCTATTTTACCAAAATAGACTAGTTTTTATAAATTGACCAAATGAGCTATGATATGATGTCTAAATTAAAAACATAGTGAATGGACCCCCTATATAATTTGAAGACCTTTCCAAAAATATGAAAATTTCTAAAAAAAATGCTGATTTGTACCAAAAATTGATTTTTTATGAAAAATCAAGAAAAAATCATAAAAAATACAAATCACCTCCAAAAATTCTAAAAAGTGTTTTGGAGCTTCTCTGACATGTCACCAATCTAAAAAAATTTTTTTAGACCAAAATACCAGGCCCTTTGGGAGATATGATCAAATCTTTCAAATCTAGAGTTTTTCATCTCCAAACAAATCTGCACAAGGGTTAGCTCCAAAAATAATCAAAACCAGCATGGAAGAGGTGGGTTGCCCCATGGTGGGTGCCAAAAATGTGTGCTAAAATATTGTCACACTTCTATGAATCCTTACATGCAAGAAAACTCAAAAATGAGCCCTCACAAATCGATCCATAGCTCTCTATGCATGGAGTTGCAAGATTTGTAAAATTGCTCTCAGCTAGAGCTATAAACTCATGACCTTGCTAGTCAACCACACAATGAGAGATTCTAAATGAATGCAATGCTATGAAAATCTATATGAGAATGAAAATTAATCTTATGAGAATGAAGATGCAATTAAGCTTTGAAAATGGAAATGAAAGAGTTACAAACCCTCTAATTAAACTATGTGAGATTAATCTAAAACATGAAAGGAAATGATACCATGATGATGCAACTATGATGCAAGCTAGGATATGATGTAGATGCAAGATGAATGCCAATGATGTTTCAAATCTTTAAAACTTGATGCAAGAATATCTCCAAAAGCTTCAATGACTTAGAAAACCTGTAGCATAATAATTCAAGTATGTATTGTGTGTGCAAATGAGGAAGAGAGCTCTTCTTTTATAGGAAGTAAAAAAAAATGTACCATGGAGATTAAGAGGCAAAAGACTTAATCAATGATGGAGAAAAAAGAAGCTTGATCCTTGTGCACAAATATCCTCTAATAGGAAAATTAAAAGCATTTACTTTATGTTGAGCATTTAATTTATGTCTATGTGAGACAAAAAGTACTTTTCTTTTATTTTTTATTTTATTTTCCTTTATAAATAAGAATTAAATGCTTTATTTGTGCAACAAGGATAAGAAGAAAAGTGAAGATTTTGTATTTAAATAAAAAGAGAGGAAATTCCTTTTAATTAAATAAAGGCTTAGGATAAAGTGATTTTATTATTTAATTAAAAGAGATTTTTAAATAATTAAAAGAGAGCATGTTCTCTTAATTAAATAAGATTTTTATTTTTTATTCTCTTTTAAATTAAATAAGGCTCAAACCTTAGGAAATATTGAATTGATTATGATTTGATCAAGGAAATTGATATATTTGAAAAATGTTGATTTTTGAAAATATTGATTCAGGAATTTGATAAATTACAGAAATAGGGCCCAAAGTCTAGGCGACCATTTTAAGGTGCATACAATATGTTGGAAAAATTTGGTTACTCTTATGTGGTGAGACTTATGTGATTACTCTTATGCTTATGAAGCATACTTTAGTGGCTTATTGTGTATTTATGGATCATACATTCTTTTATATTTGAGTCTATATTTGTTAACTATAGTTGAGACTATATTACATGTGATTCTATGTGTGAACACATTTTCTTTACATTGATCTTGATTCTTATGATTATAAGATCATATTGGTTACTCTTATGCTTATGTGGATTCATCAGATAAGATTTTGAATATTACTAGAAAGGTAAAGGAGATAAGAAGTTTGATAGCACCAAGCTTTGTGGATGGATCTTTGATGATGGAAAGTGTACAAAAGTAGAAGTAGGTGTTTATTTGGCTCTTTGATCATTCCATTTTCTTCATGTTCTAAGGGTTATGATCATGCAATTAGTAAATCTATAATTCTCCAGCTTCATGAGATATGAAGATCATAAGCACGGGTGCATTCAAATGGGCATAATGAAGAAACATTGATAATGATACAATAACAAATCTAGGCTCACACATGCCATGAGCATAGCCAACTCATAGAAAGATAAGGTTGAATACATACATACATGAGTAAATGAGCATAAACAATAGGGTACCAGACATTTACTAAAGAGATGATAGAAGGATGACCATGGTGTGAATCCAATGTGCTCCTAGTTGATCTAGAACCTACAAGAAGGAAAGAAATACAGTTAGATCCAAGGGATCTAAGTAATGCATGATATCCTATTACATTGTTGGCATTAAGCAGAATTGCCACTAGTGACAACACTTATTTGCATTCTGAGTGCAAACCGAGCAGAACAGTGCAAACCGAGCAGAATAGTGCAAACCGAGCAGAACAATGCAAACCGAGCAGAATAGTGCAAACTGAGTAGAATAGTGCAAACCGAGCAGAACAGTGCAAACCCAGCAGAATAGTGCAAATCGAGCAGAATAGTGCAAACCGAGTAGGACAGTGCAAACCGAGAAAGATAGTGCAAACCGATCAAGATAATGCAAACTGAGCAGGACAGTGTAAACTGAGTAACATTATGTCTACTGAGTCACCAGTATTTACTGAGTTCAAAACCTACCGAGTGGTTAGTATGAATTGTGCCTTCACTTCTACCGAGTGCATGATGATGCTGAGTAATGCAGTGGACGCCGAGTATCAGAAAGTCACTGAGTTAGTTTGCAGGAACCGTGTAACCATACTTGGGCCGACTTAGTGGCACTTATGTTTATTTGTCAAGCCGAATTTGTAATTGTAATTAATTGTTTAGACTTGTATATAAACAATGTTGTAAAAAATGTCAAGATGTAATTATATGAGTATGTATGTAAAAAAAAAAAAGGAAAGGCAGAGATAAGCAAATTACAAAGGGCTACACCAGTATAGGGAACAACAAAGACAAATTCATCACAGAAGGTGATCAGTACATTCAGTGAATCTCAATCAGCAATCTAGTTGCAAAGTAAGAGATCTACTGTTTCATCCTAACAGGTGAATCAGTAATAAAATCCTTTAACCAGGTAGACTTAATAGTCTTTTATAAAATCTCTTTACTAAGTGCATACTTCATTGTATGTTTGTAAATCCTTTAACAAGGTGGATTTAGCAATCCTTATTGCTCCTAACAGGGCAGATCATCAGAAGTGATCAAATTGTAAGCCTTAACCGGCCAACTTTATTCTGCAGTACTAAAGCTTTGTGGGTTTCATCCCCACCCCAATTTTACTTTCTTTTTGGAAGGTTTCTGGGTAACCAAAACTATGTGTCATTGTTGTGAATGCTTTTAAGTTTCATGCTTTCTATATGCATAAAGAAAAAGTGAACTATATGTTAATACATCTGTAATTATAAGAAAATTTGAAGTTACTGATTCACCCCTCCCCTCTCAGTAACTCAGTTAATCCCTGAATATTTCCAGCAATTGGTATCAGAGCTTTGTTGGTTCTCAAGATAAAGCTTAACTAGCTTGAGAAAAGATCCAGGACAATGGAGGTATTCAAACTGAACAAGGTGATTGAAAATGAAAAGCTAGATCTGGAAATGGCCATAGCTAAACTTAAGGAAGCAAAAGAACATCTTTCCCAATCTCTAAGAAGAAGGAAGGAACTTGCAAATCAGATGAATGATCAGAATTACATTGAAGAAAAGATTGAAGATCTTTTTCCCTCAAATAGCTCAGATGAAGCAAACAATGCTGTCAAAGAACTCCTAGAAAAGAATGGGTCTCTACAGGAAGAATTGAGAAAATTAAAAGGAGAACAAGAGCTACACTCAACAAGATTTTGTGAGATCTTAGAACAAAGAAACAAGTTGAAAGATGAATTAGATGGAAGGAACAATGAAGTCCAAAATAAAACCCTTCAGCTAGAAAACCTAATTGATCAGATCTCCCATACAAATGAGGAAATTCTGAATCTAAGATCAGAAATAGAAAACACAAGAGAAGAACTAAGATCTGAAAAGGAAATCAATCTAAGATTTGTGGATGACCTAAACGCCAAAAAACAAATCAATGAAGGAATGCTGAAAAGCCAAGAAGACTTGAATCAGCTGTATGAGCGAAATCTGCATAGGCAGAAAGGAAAAGCAGGACTTGGATACAAAGGAGAAGGTGAATCTTCTAAGCAAGGTACTCAAAGAAATCAGAAACCTACTTGTAATCATTGTGGTAAAATAGGACATACTTCAAATAAATGTTGGAACAATGAAAAAGTAGAATTCAATGGAAAATGCTACAACTGTAATCAACATGGTCACAAAGCAAATGAATGTAGGGAAAAACCAAGATTCAGAGGTAATTGTCACAAATGCAACAAACAAGGTCACAAAGCATCTGAGTGCAGATCCAAGACATTCAATCCAGCAGAACAAATTATGAAAGCAATGTTTGGATGGGACTTCAACACCTAGTGTAGATGTCATTACTATGGAGAATATGGACACATTGGCATGAACTGCATAAAACATCATCTAAGGAAAAGAGATACTACTGTAAGATGCTTCAAATGCACTAAACTCGGTCACATAGCCAGAAACTACATGAATGCTAGTGAAGTTGAAGATGGAAAGAAGAATGAAGAAACTAAGGTCAGGAAACAGGTGAGACAAAAGTGGATTCCTAAATCTACCGAGCAAACCAGTCCAAGTAATGGAATGGGTGGCTCTACCGACTCAAACTAAATCTCCAAGAAAGCACTGGAACTGTATTCTCATAGACAAACTTAAAGCAGTTCCAGAACTGAATTAAAAGAAAGATCTAAATCAGCATACAAGGTGTAGTAAGATCACAGGAAGGTTGGTACCAGTCTTTATCGAACAAGGTCGGTATTAGTCTTTACCGAGTGAGGTCGGAGCAATATGAATTCTTGAGTTCACCAAGTTGCAAAGTCTTCACTGAGTAATTAATTCTTAGTGGGTGACAGTC
Organism: Chamaecyparis obtusa; assembly: GCA_027943335.1. Taxonomy (NCBI): domain Eukaryota; kingdom Viridiplantae; phylum Streptophyta; class Pinopsida; order Cupressales; family Cupressaceae; genus Chamaecyparis; species Chamaecyparis obtusa. Next base: position 258,985 of record BSBK01008357.1, on the reverse strand, counting down.
TGTCGGAATTCATACCCTAATTTGTACTGAGCATTAATGACAGGGTTGTAAACAAAAGGCAAGAAATCAAACTCATTTCTCACCGTGAATTTTAGCACTTTGAGAGCAGAAAACTTCAAGAGCAATCCAATGACTCAAATACCTTTTGCGAAAAGAATTTTCTGTGAGCTACCATGGCATCATCCAGCACTTCAGCGAAGAAAGGATCTGAAATGTTAGTCCAAGGGGAATGGAGAGCACCAGATTTCAAGATTGTGCCCACAATTGCAGCAGCCCTAGACCCGAACGAAGCTCAATCTCAGATTCCTCCTAAGGTACTACCTATTAATGATATTCACAATCATTTCAACTGTGAAATTCATGAAATGGGAAACCTAGAACTAGATATTGTGCATGAAGAACTATGTGTGGATGGTATTCTAAAACCTGAGCACAAACATCTGGAAGATAAGGGATTAGTTCACATTGCACATTTACCTCAAAACTTTCGGGAGAAATGGGTTAGATACATTCTCAGCCGTATACATGATGGCAAGATTTGGCTTGAGCAACCCATAGAGATCACCAAGAAGATGATTCATCAAATCACCGGTCTTCCCATGTTGAACAAAGCAAAAACTACCAAAACCCTGGGTCGGTCGGTCGGAACTGGAGAAGAAAACCCTAGCTGAGTGGGACGGTAGAGGCATGAAAGTTAGCAACAATACCGATGCTGAACTAAAGTTTGGTACACACATAATTGCCCATAAAATATATAGTTCAAGTTGACAGAATAGTGTCTCCTGTGAAGCTATTGACCTAGCATACAAAGTGGTCAAGAACAACTTATCATTTGATCTTGCAGATTTATTGTTAAAATAGTTTAACAAGAACATGGAAAGCATTCAAACTTCCAAAAACAATCCATGTAAGTTTGGATCCCTACTGGTCTGTTTATTCTTCTATGTTCAAAAATTCTTCCCTTCCAAAGGAAAAGTTGTATGGAGAAAAGATGTGCCAGTCCTTTATGAGATAAATGAATACATCTCAGAAATGGGTGAAAATTTTGAAAGCATTATGGATAGTTATTTTGAGTCTTTCAAAGAGAAAATGAATGACAGATTCTGGATTCCACAGAAGTTGGTGGAGGATTACAAGGATGACATTTGTTTCATGGTAGACTGTGACAATGTATATATTCAAGCAGCTAAACCGAGGATTGTATATGTAAAACCTCTTCCTTATGAGGTAAATATTGATGAAATCAAGAATATCATTGAAGCCCTTCTTAATCAGCCTGTTAATCCCAAAGCTGCATATTTTGGAACATATGATGAAGCAAAGGTGAGAATTGAATTAAGCATAAAACTTCCACAGGCGGTAAACAAAGGAAAGAAGAGAATAGCCAAAATGCAAATGCTAACCGAGGACAAAGGAGATAACGATGAAGAAGAAGAGGAAAAGGATGAGAAAATAGAGGAACCAGAACCTGCAAAGAAGAAAGGAAAGGTTTTCATCACTAAGGCACCTAAGCCTCCCACTATTGTATTTACAAGGAGAAGTGCAAGAGGTAAGGCAGATAAGGTAGACAAGGCAGACAAAGATATAGTATTCAAAAGGCCTCCTCTAAACTTTCAAGAGAGGATCAAACTTTTTAGAGACGGATCAAGATCTGGAGTAAGTAACATAAAATCTTTTAAATATGAAACTAGATCGGAAATAGAACAAAAGGAAATAGAAGATGCTGTTATTGAAAAGATGGGACAGTGGAAATACTCTCCTGATGAATTAGCCCCACAGGTTCTAGCAGTCTTATTAAATCCAATAAAAATGAGATGGAGCAATGCAAAGCAAACTATAATAGACATATTTGATCAAACCCTGAGACAGTTAATGCCGAGCTTGAAAAATGATGAAGTAAAGAAGGCATTAAAGGAAAATGAAAGTAAGATGACACTAAAGTTCAATACTTGTTTGATTCTGATCAATAATATTGAATCGGTTGTGAAGGCTGCAAATGCCACATGGAAGAACATATACCATCTTCACCAACCGAGTATTGAAACAGTAATAATAAAAAATATTGAAGATGACAGTGATGAACAAGAAGAAGCCACTAAGGTAGATGATACTGTGAGGATAGCAGTAGAAGTTATTGCATCACTTCCTACCTCTCCAGTAAAAGTTTCTACATCTAGCCTGGAGACACCTTCAAGCATGGTTGTGACAACTTCAACTTTTGTCCAATCACCTATAGCAACAACAGAAGCAACCACCATTTCTTCTACCGAGTTGCAGTCTCCCACTTCATCAAGTTTTTCAGTAGTAAGTATTCCAGTTTTTGATTCTACAAGTGTAAATATTTTAAGTTCTCCAGTAGACAATGTGCCAGTCTCTATAGCCAGTCCTACTATGTCTATTGTCACTACTACTAAGGCATTAAGTACAGATAAGCCTAAGGCTCTACTGAGTATAAAATTTTTGGGTAAGAATATAGTAGAGGATATAGACCTAGATGAAGAAATAAAGATTCCAACATTAGATTTTGCAAATCTATCAAGCAGACCAAATGCAAAATATAGGTGAAATCCTCCAAAGGAAAGCAAAGCAAAAGAAGCTTAAAGAGGAGAGAGACAAGAAATATCAAATCATTAAGGATGCTAAAGACATTTTGTCTGATGCATTAGGTATTAAAGTAGACTCCTCTCAACATGTTTTGCTACAATTAGCTGAAGCAGTAAATAAATACAATGAGGATTCATCTGGGACAGAAAAGTTAGTTGAAAGAGCCGAGAAGAGATTCAACAATAAAGTGCTTGAGCACATTACTCAGCACATAGCTATTAATCAAGTGGAATTGTCTTCAGATTTGTCAAATATTGAATCTACCTATTCGAATGTCACCTCTCTTTTGGCCAGACTGTGCAATATTGCTGAGTTCACAAAGGATGTTAAGGATAAAATGAATAAAATGGATGAGGATATGAAGATTAGCATACAGAAGCTGCAACTTGAACCAAGTTCAAGCTCTGCTCATCACATGAAAGTCTCATACCTATCAAATATGCAGTCAGATCTACTAAAAGAAGACACAAGGATCCGGTCCACACTGCTAGACATCCAGAACATGATCCTTCCCATCATGAATACAATGTATAAGCACATTGAACATTCCAAAACATTGATTCATGACAATCAGTTCTCTATAGCAGATCACATGATTGAACTCTCTGTAGAAGTCCAAATTACAATCCAAACATGCAAGATTCTGCAAGAAAATTGGGACAGAACCCTGGCACTAATCATGAAGGTACATTTTTATTTTCTATCAAATTTTGGATTCTCTCTGTAAATCACTTGTATATACACCTTTGGCATTATCATCAAAAAGGGGGAGATATGTATAGAAGGAGATATGTATAGAAGGAGATTTGTATAGAAGAAAAAGTTAGCACATTGAAAGGGGGAGATAATGTATAAAGCCCTATGACAAAGACAAATTTTAAAAAAAAAAATCAAAATAAATCTCAGTATGATTCATGTATATAAGTTTTGAGCAATAAGTGTTTTTGTCACTAATGTCAAAGGGGGAGATTGTTGGCATTAAGCAGAATTGCCACTAGTGACAACACTTATTTGCATTCTGAGTGCAAACTAAGAAAAACAGTGCAAACCGAGCAGAACAGTGCAAACCGAGCAGAACAGTGCAAACTAAGGAGAACAGTGCAAATCAAGCAGAACAGTGCAAACCGAGTAGAACAGTGCAAACCGAGTAGAACAGTGCAAACCGAGTAGAACAGTGCAAACCGAGCAAGACAGTGCAAATTGAGCAAGATAGTGCAAACCGATCAAGATAATGCAAACTGAGCAGGACAGTGTAAACTGAGTAACATTATGTCTACCGAGTCACCAGTATTTACCGAGTTCAAAACCTACCAAGTGGTTAGTATGAACCGTGCCTTCACTTCTACTGAGTGCATGATGATGCCGAGTAATGCAGTGGATGCCGAGTATCAGAAAGTCACCGAGTTAGTTTGCAGGAATCGTGTAACCATACTTGGGCCGACTTAGTGGCACTTATGTTTATTTGTCAAGCCGACTTTGTAATTGTAATTAATTGTTTAGACTTGTATATAAACAATGTTGTAAAAAATGTCAAGATGTAATTATATGAGTATGTATGTAAAAAAAAAAAAGGAAAGGCAGAGATAAGCGAATTACAAAGGGCTACAGCAGTATAGGGAACATCAAAGACAAATTCATCACAGAAGGTGATCAGTACATTCAGCGAATCTCAATCAGCAATCCAGTTGCAAAGCAAGAGATCTACTGTTTCATCCTAATAGGTGAATCAGTACTAAAATACTTTAACCAGGTAGACTTAACAGTCTTTTGTAAAATCTCTTTACTGAGTGCATACTTCATTGTATGTTTGTAAATCCTTTAACAAAGTGGATTTAGCAATCCTTATTGCTCCTAATAGGGCAGATCATCAGAAGTGATCAAATTGTAAGCCTTAACTGGCCAACTTTATTCTGCAGTACTAAAGCTTTGTGGGTTTCAACCCCACCCCAGTTTTACTTTCTTTTTGGAAGGTTTTTGGGTAACCAAAACTATGTGTCATTGTTGTGAATGCTTTTAAGTTTCATGCTTTCTATATGCATAAAGAAAAAGTGAACTATATGTTAATACATCTGTAATTGTAAGAAAATTCGAAGCTACTGATTCACCCCTCCCCTCTCAGTAACTCGGTTAATCCCTGAATATTTCCAACAATATCCTCATCTATAGTCATGCATGTTCATAATCAATTCATACATAGTCAATCATATGATGAATTGAAAACAAGTAATAGTTAATCATTGATGCCCTAGGTCATCACAACAAGCAGTAAATAAAAATGCAAGGATCCAACAATAATACCCTAGTGTTAAACACGGGTCCTCAAAGATCCAAACGAGTAAAATATAGTAGTGATGATTATAATGTTGTGTCAATAACCAAATCAAAGATATATATAGAAGGAAGAAACAGTCAGAGGCTCACAACCTTGAGCAACCAAATAATCATCATTGTCCAAGTAAAGCATGATGCTTCGATCTCACATGAAGCAAATGGAATGATCAAAGATCCAAATAAACATCTACCTCTTCTTTCCTAGCTCGACTTCACGCTCTTCATGTGCATAGCTTAGATTTATTAAAATTATAAATGAGGCTTTCTTTTTCTTTTTCTTTGTTTATAATCACACAGGTGTTGAAATTATGATGGATCATTGCTATTATGATAGCGTTGGGGGCACTTGCAAAAAAAACACAAAAATCACACACAATTGGTAGTATCATCACTACCCACTGTAGGAATTTGACCCCAAATGTTGTAGTGATTGGAGGGAGAAGTCCCGTGAACTTTGGTTGAAAGAAGGGGATAAGAATATGAAATTTTTTCATGCCTCAGCTAAAATTAAGAAAGCCTCTTCATCTATCTTCTCTATCAAATATGCTATTATTGGTGCTACCTTAACATCATAACATCAAATCAATAATGAAGGGGTTTCTTTCTTAAAATTTTTTTTATCCCCTTCAGTGCCTCTGGCAAAGGATAATTATGCTATGGATGAGCTTTCACAATCCATCCCCACTCTTATCTCTAGCGGTGATAATGATTTCTTAATGAAGCCTTTTACTATTGATGAACTTCATAGTGTTGTTTTTCTATGGCTCTTGATAAATCTCTGGGTCCAGATAGTTTTACTATCCTTTTTTATCATAAATATTGGGATGTCATCAGTTTTGACCTTCTTCTTGCTATTGAAGAGTCTCGTAGTAAAGGGTATGTCTTGAAAAGATTTAACACTACCCATCTTACCTTGATTCCTAAAATAAAATCTCCCTAAACATTTGCGGATTTTAGGCCTATTTCATTGTGTAATTCAATTTACAAAATTATTTCTAAAGAAATTTATTTGAGGCTTAAGCCTCTAATCCCAAGAATTATTTCTCCTGAGCAGGGTGGCTTTGTCCCTAGAAGGGAAACATCTGATGGTGCTTTGGTTTCTCTTGAAGTTCTTCATTCCATTGAGACTCATCAAATTCTTTCATTTTTTGTTAAACTCGATGAGATGAAATATTATGATAAGGCCTATTGGTCTTTTCTTCTAAAAGTTCTTAGGAATTTTGGTTTTTCTGACCTTTGGTGTAAATGGATTAAGAATTGCTTATCTAGGGCCTCTTTTTCAGTCATAATAAATGGCGCTCCATCAGGTTTTTTTTTTATGCCTCTCAGGGGGTTCACCAAGGTGATCATATTCCTCCCTTTTTATTCATTATAATGGTAGAAGCCTTTAGTAGAATAATCCATAAACTTAATCATCTTTCTGCTTGGAAAGGGGTTAAAATCCCTAATTCAGATATTGTGTTTTCTCATAGTTTCTTTGCTAATGATACTCTGCTTTTTGGTAGCTATTCCATTCATGAGGCTAAGTGTGTTAGAAAAACTCTTGATTTATACCCTGTTGGATCTAGTCAAGTCATCAACCCTCTTAAGTCGAAGCTTCATATGTTTTTTACTCCAAACATTATTGAATATAGAATTATTAGTGTTCTCGGGTTTCCTTTGGATAGCTTGCCAACCACTTATCTTGGGATCCCCTTCTTTTTTGGTCAAGTTAAACCTTCATATTGGGATAATGTCATTAGTAGGTTAAAAATTAGGGTTTCTTCTTGGAAAGCATGATAGCTTTCATTATCAGGTAGAATTTTATTGATTAAAACTGTGCTCACTGCCATTCCAAATTATTATACTTCAGCTCTTCAAGCCCTAGATTCGGTCATTGCTCAAATAGAGAAAATCATTCATTCTTTTCTATGGAAAACTAATATGAATAATGAAAATAAAATTCCTCTCATCTCTTTGCAGAAGCTTTCTATGGATAAATTTTTATGGGGTGTGGGCTTGCACAATTTAGCAGCTTAAAATAGAACTTTTGGAGGTAAGCTTGTTTGGAACATGTATTTTAAGACTCACTCTCTTTGGTGTTAGATCATGAAAGATAAATATTTATATTTTCCTAATCCAAATATAATTTTCACCATCTCTAATCCCCCCTTAGGGTTCCCTACCTAGAATTTCATGATCTCTTCTAGGGAGGTAGTTTCAATTTTTTGTCTTGGCAAGTTCATTGTGATGATAATGTGTTATTTTTGAAAGATTATTGGAATGGTTTTCCTCCCTAAAGTCCCTAAATACTCTTTCAAAAGTAATTGACATCTTCACCTACCATTAGGGAGAAAATCTGATTGACTATATCGACCATGTTGACATTTTTCCCTATAAGGCTAGTTGGAAAGATCCTTCTTCTCTTCCCATCTCCCTTACTCAGGCTCAAATGTTTAATTCGGTCCTTGAAAGTAGATCATTTTATTTGTTTAAGGGTATGGATAAATTTTTGTGGTGTCCTTCTAGAAGTGGTAAATACTCTGTTAAATAAGGTTATTTAGCCATTCTACATATGGAAAATTAGAACACCTCACATAGGGCTTTCTTTTTTGTTGGAATAAGTCAATTCTTCCTAAAGAAGGGGTTTTATCCTTGTTAGCTCTTTAGAAAAGAATTCTTACTAGTGATAGGTTGGATAGGTTGCAAATTTCTCTTCCCTTCAACTATATTCTCCCTGGTAGTTGTGTGGAATCTGTGGATCATCTTTTTGTTCAATGTTCTTTTGCTTATCAATGTTGGTCATTTTCCATGAACAAATTGTTTATTTCTTTTCATCTTCCAGCATCTATATGGGATCTATTCCAAGCTTGGCCTACATTGTTTACCAATTCTCTATTTGAATGTCTATGGACAATTTCTCTCTCCATTATGATTTGGTCAATTTGGTGGGAGCGTAATAAAATAATTTTTAGCAAATCCTCCTCTGATCTCTCTTCAGTTCTTTCCAACATTAAGAAGCACATTTCTGAACAAGGCAATAATTTTTTTCTAATCATTTTAACCCAAATGTTACCTTCTCTTCTTGGGATAGTCAGGTAGTCTCATCTTGGAAGTCTTTAACATTTCCATCTTCTCCTATTTTTCCCTGCATCAGGAGAGTTCCCATTGATAGATCATCCTTTAAATGGAATCCTCCTGATTCTCCTTTTGTTAAGCTCGACTTTGATGGTTCCTCAAGGGGTAATCCAAGTGACTTGGGTATAGGTATTTGTCTGAGAGATCATTTGGGGAAACTCTTATCTTTTAAAGCCTCTCCTACCTGTCTAGGCACCAACATGTAAGAGTCAGTTGTGCTATTAGAAGGTTTAGTTATTGCCAGAAGACAATCGATTGAACCCTATCTTGACAATGAAGGTGATTCATCCATCATTATTAATGCTTGTATTAATAGGAAAATTGAAAGTTGGCATCTTAAGTATATACTTGAGTAGGTCTGGATTTTTATAGACTCTTTTCAGAATTTTATTATTTCACACATCTATAGGGAGGGTAATGTCCTTGCTGACTGCTTAGTGAATATTGGTTGTGATAAGATTTAGTTGGACTCATGTGATTCAAATTGATCTTTGGAGAATTTCCCAGCTATTCTCTCAATTATTCATAATAAATCTTCTTAATTTCATACTTGATTCAAGTTATATGGTTGTTGATCTATGTATTTTTTCTATGCTACAAAATGACTATGGGTTTTCTCCACAAATCATAAGTGCGTATATCAATGAGCTTCATTATTTATTAAAGGACAAGTATTGATACATATAGGTAATTATGATTTGGTAAGAACTACCATATTTGTTTACCTAGCATACTGAACTATATATATCAACTATCATTTTGGTTTATTTGGTAGCTTCATGGTAGTTTTCATTCCATGCTTGATGCACTTTTCTCTAACCTCTGTTATATCCTTGGCTATCATTAACATGTGCATTTTTCTTTTAATGGTCAGGTTGGTTGGCACACATGTTTTTCATGAGATATTCTTTTTTGTGTGAGATTATTTTCTCTCCTTACCTTCATTATGTTTCCTCTTTTTCTTTAATTTCTAATTTGACTTACCTCTCATTTTCACCCAAGTGTTTAGATGATCTGGCCATTGTTTCTCATGTGTATTATGTACTTTCAATTTTTCCTTTAATTTCTTTATGGCTCTTCTTTCCCTTCTTTATGTCCTTTTCAATTTCTATGTGATTATCTATCTTATTTTTAAGTGTGTTGTCATCATGTTTCAGTTATGCCACTTAGTTGTCTTCATTTTGGTTTGGTGCGTTGGCTGTCGAATGTCATTTCTTGGATTTGCCTCACATCCCATGAATTAAATCCTATTTAAAGTCTCCATTACTATCTTTTTTTGTATGTGGTTTTCTTTGATCTTCATTATTCATGGTTCTTTCTCTACTATCTCTGTCATTCGTGGCTCTTCTCTTGTGCAATATATTAGGGTGACCAAGCACTTTGGTTGGTATTAGTACTCAGGTGGATGTATATTTGACATGTTCTTTTCTGCATATGGATTACTATCCTCATAACTATAGGGTGTGTTTGGAAGTAGAGATTTAGGAAAAGCCATTTGTGAGTTTTATTCAGGATGAAATGTTGGCATCTATATTTTTTTGTGATTGCCCGCATATCCATCGAGGCATTAAAGAGATTGTTGGATTTGATGTTCTCTTTCCCTCTGGCAAGAACATTATATTTCCATCCCAACTTTCAAATACTATCGATCTTCTATAGTCGCATTTTCTGTTGGATTTAATTGTTAATCATTATGTGAGGCCCGAAGTCCTTTGTGGTAATAAAGTTCACAAATCTATCCATAAATATGATCTATGGGGCGGCGCTTCTCTTATTGGTGGTTTGTTTCATCATCATCTATTCTTGAATAATCATGGGGTTTACATGGTGCTAGAAAGTATCAAGAAGGCCCTAGAACGTCGGTCCTTCCGACCCGTGAAAGCCTCATTACAACAATTTGGTGGTTTCTTATCAAAGGAATGTGTAAATGGTATTCACTAGATTGTCTTTGTATAATTAGATCTTCTAGAGAAAGACTCTACCCCTTCTGTCGCTCAGCCTACTCCATCTACAACTCCTTCACAATTTGCTTCGACCTCTAATTGAGTAATTCCTAATCTTAATCTGCAGCTAGGCTCTGGTGAAGCCTCTAGTTTTATTATGGAAGATTGACCTTTTGATAGATTTTGCAAGTTCTTTTTCGATTTTTTATTTTGCAAATCCTCATAATTTTTTGTGAAGGCTATAGGGACCTAGGCACTGATATAAATTTTTAAAAATCTAGTCCTAGAGGTTCCTTGATTTTGTCAGATTGCCCACTGATTAGGAAAATTTGTGCAGTCCTTTTTTTCTATCTGGTTTCAGCCTTTGGGCCTTCTTGTAATCATCGACATTATTGTAGTTGATTTCTCTGGATAGGGTTTTAGTTTCTAGGACATCTGGATCTTTGTAAAGCTCACTTTTGTAATCTTCTTAAAATATCTCAAGCATTTCTATTTGATATGGGGCCATGAATGAAGTGTTTCTTCCTGGTTCTTTTCTCTTGGAGCTCCTTTTGAACTAGTGTAAAAATATGTAATTTTTTTTTATATTATTATATCAAGTGGATTTGCCACCTTTTTTCAAAAAATAAAAAAACATCAATATTAAAATAACGTCAAAAATTTAATAATGAACAATTTATGCACAACCTCTTTCTCTTTCTAATGATTTAATTTTATTTTAAAAACTTTGAGTAAATTATATTTGATGAAACCTATGTTATATAATGAATTTGAAGCTAGCATGAGTTTTGAAAATCGAGTAGAAAAGAATAATCGTGCGTAATAACCTTATTAGAAAATTAGTTTTTCCTCTAGCCTTCCTGCACACTCTCGTTTAACTACAAGTTAGGAGCAAGTGCAACCCATGAGCTTTTCGTAGACTTAGGATCTTGTCTCCCCAAATTTTCTCTTGATGTGCAACAAAGAATTTATAGTGAATTAATTACTAGTAAGTGAATTTGAATTTTGATTTTGAGAAAAAAAAATTGTGTGAACAAAAATAGACAAATGGGGGAATGTTCCCAACATTCAATAAGTATGGAAGAAGAATATTATGAAAAATAGTTTTGTGCTAAAGGAATTTGTATAGTTGTTATCTAAGTTTGTTTAGAGAGCAATGATTATTCTAGGCACTTTGTAGCTCCAGACAAGCAAAAATTAGAGAGAAATCTAAGAAGCTCCAAACCTTGTAGGTGCAACTCTAGATTAATGCAAGTTTGTTTGTAATCAATAATTTATAGTCAATAATTCATTTCTCTATTTGTCATTAGTTTATTTTGTAAAATTTTATTTTCAGTCTTAAATAGAAAAGAATTTGGCATGTCTTTAGTTTGTTGCTTGAGTTTCATTTTGCATATGTATCATTGGTGATTGGAAAATATGAGAAATAGTCTGAAAAGTTTATTTGACATTGTATCAGAGTAATCTTTTGAGTAGTTTTAGATTTCTAACTTGGTATGTAAGGGCCTTTTGACCCTAATTATGTGTAAGTTTTGGCATATTTATTTCCGAGTGTTAAAATTCCTTATATAGGAGAGATGGCTAGATATGAAGGAAAGAATTATGTTGCACATATGATTTTTATGTTGTCATTTTTATCAAAATTATAATTTGTGATGTAGAAGATAGATACCGTTATTTAGGAGTTGTGTTTTGTAGTGTTTTTGTGTGTTCTAAAGTGATAAAGTGTCATTAATGTACATATATGTTATCAAAGATGAGTTGAGATAAATGGAGAAGATTATAGAACAAGTGTCTAGATATCTCAAAACCTATCAAGAGTTATGTGCAAATGAATGCCAAATAAAGATTTTATAATTGCTGCAATTAGGTGATGCAAGTGAGGTATCATTAAGATGTCACCTAATTAGGGTTTGAATGGTAGGCTGCAACAATTCAGGACATCATGAATTCAAGGATAAAAAATTTCATTACTCTGCTACAACCTTGAGCCTCCAACTAGTGACCCCCAAAATAGGGAATGGTAAAAAAACAAATGAGGGTTAGGGAACTGGGGGTTTCATGGACCTCCATGTATCTCTACATCTCCAACTTCTGAAAGACCCAAATAATAATGAAACACAAAACAAAGGAAAAAGGGGACTTTTAGGATTAGAACTTTGGCATTCAATTAGTTTTTTTGAATATCCAATTCCTTGATTAGTAAACCTCTAAAAATAAAAGAATAAAGAGAAAAAAACCCAAAACACACAAGGAAAAACCAAAAAAATAGAAAAGAAAAAGGGTTTCTCCACTCACTTCAAGTGATCATGCGGAAGGTAAGTTGTGAAGTAGAATATCAATATAACATAACATTATGAAGTTGTATATTTATATTATATTTTCAACTATATATGTACTTTATATAATAAAATTTATATTAAAATATTTTTAAATCAACAATTATATTTTATTATTATTTATATTGATAATTATCTACTTTTGATATATAAAATATAATCTACTACTATTATTCTTTATATAGTTATTACTACATATTTTTAATAGTATTATTAAATTATTAATATAAAATATATAGTATTAGCAATATATTAATTACAATATATAAAATTTATCTAATTAACATTTTTACCATAAGTTATTATTTAAAAATATATTATCAATAAATAATTACTTTAATTATCTTAAAAAGTAAACTATTTAAATAAATACATTTGTATTATCTAAACTTTTAATTATTATTCCTAAACATATAAAAATTTAATAAAATATTTTTAATTAATTAATTAAAATGAATATGTTTTTGATTAAGTAAAATAGGTTTTACAGGGTGCTTGAAACCCACAACATAGATTAAAAGAAGAAGAAATGAGTTCAGTTCAAAGCTAAAGCATTAAAAAAAAAGGGACAGGCCACAGAAAGGCCATCCAAGAAACAACCACTAAAAAGGAAAGACAAAACAGATCAAAAAGAGGTAGGCATCAAAAGTCGGGTTAAGCCAGGCTCCTGAGCATGATGAAAACATTTCATTCGAGAACCTCCATCATCTTTGCTACCTCTTTAACTTTTTGAATGTCTTGGGGTCTATGGGAGCCATCATCCTCCCTATTTTTCTTTGTTTTGGCTCTAGTTCTTTTGCCTAGATCCTCGCTGGGCTGCTTATTCTCTTCCTCCATAGTCCTCTGATTAACCTTGTTGTCCATCTTTTCTTCCATTTTGTTGATTAGTAGCTTAATGTGGTCATTGGATGCTTTAAGAATGTTATAGTTTTTCTCAGCAATACCCTTTAGGGTGTCCTCTAGGCTGATCATTTTAGATTCCAGGTGCTCAACCCTAGCCTCTAGGCTATGCTTTCGCTTAGTGGTTTTGTGATCCTTGTCATCAATACTCTAAATTTTTTCTTTGAGGTCTTCAATTTCATGGAAGAGCCATTTGAAGGACCTGTACTGATCCAGCATACTATTCTTAGTATTGTTGAGGAAGTCCATCTCCATTTCCCTGGCCTTATCGCTGAGAACCACCAAAGTGGGGTCACTTATCTCCTCCTTATGGATTTTTCCTTCGGTATCCTCCAAAATTTTAGGGTAAAAATCCTCCCTTATGATCCCCATGTGCACTATATTGATATTGAAGCTCCTCCAAACCTTTTTCCCTTTTCCAGAATCTTGACTTTGATATTCCCCTCTGGACTTATCTTTTGAGGTCTCAAGCATAATGGGAGACTAGGTAGAGGGATTTCCCTGTTCGTCTTTGGGGTCCTTGGAAATGGGGTCTTAAGCCTCATTGTTGGTTCCTGATGGGGGATAAGGAGGTGGGGAATTATCATTGTCGATCATGAGATCAACAAAGAGATGACCCGAGCAATCCCTCGTAGTGTTGAGGTTTTCCCCTTTGAGCTATTCTGGTATTTTTGTGGGTTCCTTTTTTGGGTTTCCCTCCTCATCATCTGTGTTCATGTCTTCCTCATTGTCATTATACTCCTCATCCAAGGTTATCTCCTTTCTGTCCTACTTTTTCAGAATTTTTTTGATTTTGACCAAGCTCAAGGGTCTCTTGTTGGATGAGGACCCCTTTTTCAAATTTTTCTTCTCTTCTTCCTCACTATCCTCAGAATGAGTACCCTCACTATTACCTGACAGGATGTAGTCTGACCCAAAATCTTCACTATTAGCTTTATTATCCGTAATTTCCTTACCTATAATTTGGGCTTTGAAGAAATCATAAATCAATAGTAACAAGCCTTCATGCAGAGAAGGGTTAGCTATGTTCTTCTCTCTAAAGCCATTAATATTCTCATTTATGGAGGAATAGAGATAAAATGGGATGTAAATCTTTTTTCTGTGCCTAAAGTGATTCAACAAGACAAAGTGGTAGGTATGAATTCTATCAAACCTAGTATCCAGAGTGATGTATGATATGAGGGCCTTGAGAATAAACTACCACAACATTTTCATTCTCATAGGCTGGTAGTAAGTACCCATCTTAACAATAGCCACCTTCTCCTTGTCGTCTCTCACAAAATCATTGACAACATTGTCAAAAATTTTATGATCCCTGTAAAATTTTTTCCCGAATATGGGGATGCCAGTGACCATGGAAATCACCTTCTCTGTGATAGTGAAGGACTTACCTCTATCTCCACCATTCTTTCATTCCAACTTTTAATGAAAATTTTGGTGATCACCTTCCTACTACCATGGAGTCTTTCTATGAAGGTGGTAATTTCCCCTTTCTGTAGGGCACTCCAAACTTTAGTGCAATTCTTCCACTTCTTGCTATCATTCTCTAGCTCCCTTCTATGTCTTTCCCCAACCATGGCTCTAGTCTAGATACTGCTTTGTCTCTAGTAAGGTGGAACCTTAATGCTTTCTATCTTTCTTGTAGCCTTTGTTCTAAGCTTTCTAGATTTTTGCCTTTGAAGATAATTACAGTTCTTGGGAAAGGAAACCCAGAAAGCATGCAGAGGGGACACATAGTAATTAACCTTACTATCCCTCTAGTCCTTGTCATTAATGTAATAACTCCTCCAAAAAACCCCTTAAATATTTCATGATTATCTTTTATTATTCCTTCAGTACTTTGGAGTCTTTCCCCATTGAGAGAATCCTTCACATCGCCTGAGAAATCTTCGGCATGGTGCCAACTCATGTTAGCTTCCTTGCTGAATGCCTGGTTGGTGATCTAGTTAGTGACCCAAGTGGCATCCCTGGACATGTGATTAATGTGGACCACTTCAAGATTGTTTTGAATGGCCCATGATTCATCAAACATGTTGGCACTTTTCATGATGTTCAAAGAGTCAACTTCCAACCAGAGAAGTATGACCCCAGTATCAAGGGTAGGTTTGGTGAACTAGAGGGTCACACAAGCTTTTGCAAAGTGATTAGTTTGGGATCCTAAGGGAAGGATGACTGCAACAAAACCAAATTTGATTCCTTCGCTACCCACCTAGCCTAGGATCCCATTGGCTGCTCCATTGAAATTGGCTTTGGACCAGCCAGGCTGAAAAAATCTCCCTTTGTTGTTATGTATTTTCTCCTGAGCCACTTCCATGGCCTTTCCTTCTTCATAGTTGACTTTAGCATTAAGATAAGTAGAGATCCACAAATTGATTCCCTCTAACTTAGCCTTCTACATCATAGTTTCCTAGTTTAAAAAAATGTGTGTTCTATGATTCTAGATCATGTTCCTTACAACATCTTGCTTGTGTGATCTATTGAGCCCATAGGGGTTCCATGAAATGACTTTCATTTCTTACTAGGGGTACAAGCTACTTGGATGGTTTCTAAGTTCCAGCAGCAATGTTCTTACTAGCTTCTTCTTTCCTGATCTGACTTGCTCTCTTTCTTCTTGGGGTTTTTAGTGTAGCCCCAACATCAGCTTTGTTTTTTCTCCTAGTAGCTGCAAGGGAAACCAAAGAGGGATCTCTGTTATTGGATCTCTTCTTATTTTGGACCTTGGACCAGCCCTCCTTTACATCTTTGTATTTCACAAAGAGCTCTTCCATCTTGGTGAGCTGCCTTGCGGAAATAGTGACTAGTAGTTCTTCCATTTGTAGGACTTTATTTGAGTCCTGCATCTCAGGACATGGGTAGAATTCTTGAGATGGGGTGCCTCTAGACTTGTCCCTTTTTGAATTGGAGAAGCATTCTTCCAGTGGGGATTCTAGGAAATCTGGGATAATGGAAATGAAGATAGACCTAGGACATGAGTCGCCTCCTTCCGCTAGGCCATCTTCCTTGGTTTCTTCCATGGTTTCTTGCTAAATGTTGACTTCTAGACCTATGCCTTATGAGGGGGGAAACTCCTCTCTAAGATCTATTTTGTCTAACTGTTGACTTATTAGCTCTTTGATGTTATCTTTTTATTGTCTTGTCGACAACCCATCTATTGATTTATCCTTATCATCCCTAGTTTCAAGGATCTCAGGTAAGATCTCTGGTTGATCCTTTTTTTCCCACACTCTGTGGGTATTTGCCTCTATACCAACCTATGGTTTTGTGTTCTCCCTAGATGGGCCTACCTTATCACATCTGATATTATTGCCCAAATTTTTGTTTCTTTCAGTGATTTTTGCTTTCCTTTCTTTCTCTGAGTTCTGGAATGCTGGACATGCTTTAGCTATGTGTCTAGCTTTCTTGTAGAGGAAACAGGTAAATGGGACACTTTTGTAATCCATCTTCTGCACACATTTGCCCAGTTTGGATCAAAGCTCTAAATTTCCAGCATGTCTTGACCCTCTTCCACCCCTATGCAAATACTAGCATAGGTTAGGTGACTTCTAGCAACTGTCACTGGGTCTATCAAGAGTAGGGTACCAAAGGAATTGGCTATTCCATCAAAAACATCTTCATACTAGAATTCCAGAGGAAGTTCTAGGAGTCTAACCCACACTAGAGCTTGGACAAAGAAAGAGTCATTGAGGTCTAGCTTCGGTGTCCATTTTTGCAATGCCAGGGTTGCCTTTCCTATAGCTTAGGTACCCACACAAAGGATTTTGTCTAAGTTCTCCTTACATGAAAACTCAAGGGATAGAAATCCCTTAGCCATGGCAGTGACTTGGACTTGACCCTTTAAATCCCATTTCTTTTTAGCAAAAATTGGTGTAGGAGCACCCTTCTAAGGGCTCCCACCTTTTAGTTTTGGTTGTGTGAACTTCTTACATGAAGTATGTAATTAAAATAAGAGCTTGAAGCTCATTTTGTGTGCGTCTAGGCCTAGTAGTTCAGATGGTCTTTCCTATGTAATGGCACATTGATTCAAGGCATGTTGTCATTGTAAAATCAGTGCTTAGCTAGGATTTTAGAGGTCTTTGGTTGTGTGTTTGTTAGGGTGATGAGCACAAGAGTGCTTTGGAAAGACCTTGAATTGGTCTTGTGATGTAAGAGCAAACTTTTCTCAAGCAAAGAAAAGTTGCTTAAAAGTTGCTAGCAACTTTTCTAAAGTTGCTTAGCAACTTTTCCTTTGAAGGCTTTAAACCTACCTAAGTGGCTAAAAATACCTTACAATACACTCACACTAAGGAGGAGGATATATAAGACCTGGCAAACCCTAATTTAGTGGTGGGTTATAAGTTGGTGTGCGACTAATGTACGGGAGACCTGACTGTGAATGGAAAAACTAGTGTGACAGTCATTTTTATGCCTTGAAGGATTGAATCAGAGTGTTTTCATTACCATCTCATGTTTGTGTGATTATATTGTACTTTTTTTCTTTCATTTATATGCATTAGACTAGTTCCTAAAGGTTTTGGTGTGCTATAGTTTGTATTCTTTCTTTTGTTTAGTGCTTTGCCAGTTTTGGAGAGCTTTGTACACATGGGCCTGTAACTCTTGATTCCACCATGGGAAAACCATGGAACTATGGATTTTAAGACTAAAGACCCTAACCTATAATACTATAGAAGCAGGGCCACAGCAAGCATGTGCAAACACAGGTTCGACAAAGCCCTAGGTGAGTTTAGCAAGAGCTTGGCTAGATGTAGCAGTAGTGCAAGAGCTCCTAAAGATAGTGGAAAGAGCTTCATGGCTTTCCATTTGGAGGGAGTCAAGAATGGTGTTAGAAGGTGAATTTTTGTGAAGGAGAAGGTTTGGTGAGCTTTGGAAAGGTGCTGGTGAAGTTTGGAATAGAGAAGGGTTCCCAAACCCTTGAAACCCTCACAATTTGCAAAGGGCACTGTACGGCCTGCTGAGGACTTAAGACCCCAAAAATCTCTAAGTTTTGGTCCTTAGTAGAAAATTTCCTTTAGGACAAGGGTGGTGTTTCTTTGAAGCAAGGGCCTCAAAATCCCTAAGAAATCGGAAGGAGGGCTAATTAGGCCTCCTCCTTGTAGCCCTAATTTCCAAAGCAAGTCCTAAATTGGGTAAAGACCCAACTAATCCAATGTCATGAATATGTGCCTAATGCCTTGAAAACATCTTGGAACCTATAAAATTCACTGTTGGAGTGTGGGATAGAAGCATAAGCCAAAAAGAACCTTATTGAGCCTATGTAAGGGATAGTGTCTAAGAGCTAAGCATGAAATGTTTGAAGGATGAGCTAGTTTTACTTGGCGAGTACATTAGGTAGGTCAAGGGGTACTTAGAGAGATAAGGAATCCCTTAGACCATCAGAGGTGTTAGAGAACACTTGGATCCTAGAGAGGATCAGGGGCATAGACTGAGCTAGTCTATCCTAGCCTCCCCATCAAAAATCCTAACAATATCTATGTTAGGTCTAGACCCTACAAATTTTCCAACAAGAGTATGGTCTATTGAAGCTATGTTGTGATCAACCAATTCATCAGGAATCTCTATGGCATATTTTCCTTTTTCCTTATTAGATAAATCCTTAATGGAGGGGAAAGAGGACTTGCCTATAGGTTTAACTTCAAAGAGAGTTTCCCACCGATGATTGAGGGCTATTCCATTCTAATCACATGCTTGGGTCTTCATGACTATGGGAGATGTGGGAGGAAAAACTAGATTCTTGTCCCCCACCCCTGCTTCCTTACCTGGGTCTTTTTGCTTTTTTCATGGGACCCCATCCTTTTTCTCTAGGTTCGCTGGGTCCTATTCTGCAGGAATGCCATCACCAGAGGATCCCACAACCTGCAACCCTAGGATCCTGCCTACCTTCAAATTCAAAAAACCTCCCGCTCCCACTCCTGCTTGTTCGCTATCCATTAATTGTGAGAGATTAATTAAAATGAATATGTTAAAAGTTCTTGAATTGTATATAAAAACCTTAATTTTTTTTATTGTTTTTCCAAAATAGGTTGTTTGACTTAGACTTATATGGAAACATAAAGGTGAAGGGTACTTACTAAATATAAAAAAGTCTCATTATTCATTTGTCATGTAGAACTAGGCAACAACCAAACTACAAGTGAATGAAAATAAAAGACATTCATGAATTCCTAAGAATCACCCAAAATAAGTGATGTGGAGTGTGATCATCAAACCCTAAAATATTTATTTTGAGGGAAAGATAAAATCTTTGAGAGTACATAAATATAAAAAATATGTTTTGCGAGGTCACTATATCTATTGACAAAATTATGGATGAAATAGTGTCGAATTGATTTTCTCTAAAGCATCAGAGCCACTCATTCCAAAAAGTTGCACATGTGGCCATTTTTTAATAGCTCCATGTTGGTTTGATTTTGTTGTTTTTTTTCTAATTAAGTATAGGAAATTTTGTGTAATGTTTATTTTTAGATTCCTTTCTAAAAATTGCTCAATTATTTTTCTAAAAATTTCTCAATTATTTTTCTAAAAATTGCTCAATTTTTTTTTTCTAGAAATGGGAGATCATGTGATCATTGAATTCTAAAGCTTAAAATGTTCTCCACTTTGATAATTTCCTATGCATTTCCTATGTCATTTGATTGTGACAGGAGGGAAGTGGTACAGTGAGAAGATAATAGCAACCTATCATGGGGATGTTGTCTTCTTAGCCCTCAACCATTGATTTCAGAAAATAGGTTGTCCATTTTAAATAAGGGAACACCTTCTATGTAATAATAACATGTGACGACATAGAATTGGTTTCAAAATATGGGTAAAAAACATGTTCATAAACTAAAAGTGAACATATTGAGGAGCTACATATTAGTTGTCACCCACTAAGGGATAGTAATATTTTTAAATAGTTGTAAACTTTTTCAATAATAAAATTTATAGAATTTAGCTTTTGCAAAAGTACAATCTAATGAAATATCTAAGCTAAAACTTGTGGTTTTATAACAATTTTAGATAACTAACTATAATTTTTAAAAAATATTGAGCACCTTATTATATAAGGCCTCAAAATATTTCAAATAGGACAATAAGTTATATTTTCAATATCAAAAATTACATTGGAATAGGTTCTAATAGGATTTGAGTGACTAGATCTTTTATATCTTTATTAGAATTAGTGAAACCATCTCTCTCTTTATAAAGAAGTTGGTAACTTCTTTCAATATTATAAGCATGGTCCATGCTTATAGTTGGAACATTCTTGGGTTTCAAATACTCCCGATCTAATTCTTTGAGTCTTTTTTGCAAGAGGTCTTTAAGGTAATCCAATGCTTCTTCTTTGCTAGATCCTGGATGATCTTTTATATAACATGGTATGCTTGAAACTAACTCTCCATGATTTTCCTCGGCCTTCAAAACCAATCATTAGAATTATATTAAAATTCATTTGTACATATAATTAACTTAAAATAGTTTACATGTACACTTTTTAACATACATACAAATTTAATATATAATGAATATAAAAATATTACATACCTTAAAGGTTCTAGTGTCTCCTTTTAGTCTAAGGGATATGCATAAGAGTTCATTAAACCTTGATGGGTAATCCATTTCTAGAAGGGTGTTATTTGGAAGAAGGGAATCTAATGTTAATGTAGGTTGCAACATGGTTACACGATACCCCGAACTTGGTGCACCATTTTCTAAATATTCTTCTAAACTTGGTATGTACCCATTAGCAAGCCACTCTGCTTCTATTGTAAGGCTTATCAGATAATGTTCCCACTGCACAAAAAAATAACAAGTTCACTTAAATTTGAGTGATCTTCTTTACGTAATAATTATAAATAAGTTTAATTATAATTTAAAAAAAAAGGTCATTAAAGCATTCAAATTTTAAAATATTAATTTTTTTTTAAAATTTAAAAAAATTCTAAATACTTTTGAATTAAAACAATATATCACATCTCTCTATATAAGAAGTAGTTGTTTTAAAATAAATCTAAAAAATCTTAATAAAAATATAGAAGAAAAATAGAAGCCTCTTTTCAAATTGTGTTATCACTATAATGTGAATTATAATTAAAAGAAATTAAACAGAGAGTGAGAAGAGAGTAACATTTGGTCAAACAACCAAATAAACCGGCATTTATGTTTGTGCTACTAACTATAACTAGCAAATCTATGTTGACATATCATTTGATTTTGGGGATTAGAGTCAATTATAGACATCTTATTAAGAAAAATGGAAACCTCTTTCCAAGTTGTGCTATCACTTTAATGTGAATTTTAAATTAAGATAAAATAAAAGGAAAGTGAGAAAAAAATAGTGTTTATTTAAACAACCAAGTAAACCAACATATATATTTGTGTTACTAACTATAGCTTGAAAATCAATGTTGGCATACTATCTGATTTTGAGTTAGACATAAATAAGATATAAATACTTGGTAAGTGAAAAGAAAACTAAATCAATAAAATTCATTTAGTTCTATATGGTGTAGGGACGAAGTTAGTGATATAATTTTTGAAATAAGAAAGAATTAAATTCATACAACTTTGCATGCATAAGGGAGCATGTCTCATCCTTGAGTCTTCTTTGCTGCTTGTGCACTTTCATTTACTGCCATGTGAAATGCTTTATATGCAATTTTAATATTTTCAGGAAGACTATTTGGAAGTGAAGAATCCCACCTAAGAGACAAACATGCCAATACAATAAATTAGTTTTTATATACTATTTGGAAGTGAAGAATCCCACCTAAGAGACAAATATGCCAATACAATAAATTAATTTTATATTGGCATGCACTCTATTGCATGTATATCTTATAAAATGAAAAGTAACAACATTAATAGGGAGCTATAATTTAATATTCATCAATTAAATAAAAAAATGACTACTAAAATTCAATGACTTAATATTTTAATTGTTTTCAATAATAAAAAATTACACGATTAATAAGCCTCTCTCTATACAATACTTCCATCTTAACAACTTCATTAAAGAGTTTAATCTCCTCAATAGTTCCATAAGTGTCATAGATATCATGCACAATGTTTGCAAGAGCACAAAGTTTTGCAAAATCATGTCTATAGGCATAATACTTCGCATCTATACAATATGCATATGCTAAAGCAAAATATTCTACATGACAGTGACGAGAAAAGTCCACTTTATCCAAACTTGAATCCTTCCACCATCTAAATACAACATAAATATAATTTTTAGTTTCTTAGAAAACCAACCCACAAAATAAAAACAATACAAAATAATACTCATGAACATTGAAGTTCCTTAACAAAACTTTGTATGAAGAAACTTGGAAGAAAAGAGAGAGGATAAAAAAAATGGTAAATAAGGGTCTCAAATATTTTAATTGTTCCACTTTCACCTCATTGTCTGATGACTCTTAATCTTAATCAATCTTACTTACTTTAAGATTGATTCAAGCTCTCACCGATGGACAGACTGCATGATATTGAAGTCCAGTTTAGCCAAATTTAGAATTTGTTTATTAGCAGCCATCCTGAAAATCTGAATTAGAAGGTCAAACTTTCTATAAAAGACTAAGCCCTAGATAACCATATGAGGTATAAATGAAAAAACAAAGTAATGCCATTAGTTGGTCCAAGATTTGTTTTCTCCATAGACGCCCATGTAATTCCTTGCTTCTACTCTGGGTAGATTTGTGTGTCTGCCGTACTCAAGGTTATACTTTATTTGCATGTTAAAATATAGGGTCTGGTCTTAAATGAAAAAGGTTGTACTTTATGCCCTTGAGCTTCTGGACAACATTACCTCTCATGAAATATGTGAACTGATATTAGTCTTCTTTAAAGCTTCATTCAAATATATTGTTGCAAAGGATTTAGCCTCATCCATAATATTCTCCTCTGGCAAAGCAATCAAGGAAGCTCTATAATGATTTATAATACTTCCTATCTTCTCTTCCTCTGACTGAGTTGGCGGACACAAGAACTGCCCATCATTTCCTTTGAAGTGTCTTAACACGTTTGCCATCATAACAAATAAATTAAATGAGAAAGTTTATTAAAATCAAACATCTATGTAACAATTATATCAAATAAATTAAATGAGAAAGTAGTGTAGATGTAGCATGCACAAATGAAAACATAATGAGCATAAGAGTATAATTAATAAATAAATAGTTGTTAATCAGTGTAATCAGATTTTCACAATCTATATGAATAATAATGTAAGCTTTTGGTTTGATTGTGTTATAGTTTTTAGCATTTTGGACCACACTCTGTGATCCATCATCTTTGACACTCTCTTTCATGCTGATGATGGATTCCAGAGTGTGATCCAAAATGTTGATACTAAAAACTCTAACACAACTAAACAGTTGTTAATCACCTAAAGAAATAGGATATTTGTTCAGGCGAAGGATTCAAAGTCCCAAGGCTGCAGTATTCAGATCTCTAGGGCAATTCTTCCAATATCTGCTAACAAATTATTTTATTCATATAACAATCACATAAATTTTAACTGTTGGAAAGCAAGTTGAGAAAATATACTGTCCAACTACTATTATGAATGATAGCTATGAACGTAATATAACAATTTTTATTATGAAATTTTTAACCAACCTATAAACATAATCAAGTGCTTGGGCTATTTCATTTTTGAAATGTCTATCTATTGCAAGACATTGAACTTTATCAACCATCACAAGGCGCTCAAAAGCATTCTCTACACAAGACTTGCCACTTTTTGCTATGGGAATTTCATTGAACATGTCCTTGATCTCTCCAATAAGCCTCTCAGCATGCTCCATATAATCAGAAGACTACAATATTTTGACACTCTTGTTCATATTGATCATCATAAAGAATGTAAAAAATGACATAAAATGAAATTAGTTTGCCTGATATGGCTGCTCTTTAATGGTGTTTAGAAGACCATCATCCCACAAGTTGGGATGATGGTTTCCTATGCGCTTGACTAGAGTTTCAACAGTGGAAGTGGAAGCCTTATTGATGAAGGGATTAAGCCTCCTCCTGCTCAAGCTTGGAATTTTTTTATTGAAAATCTTGCCATGATGGTTGGGTGGAGATTTTAAGCATGAGCTCAAAATAGAGGGGGAAACATAGAAAAGAGCCATTGCAAGAATTGTGTAGTGCCATAGAGCCTTTGATGGCCTTTTATAGTAAAATGTGATTGGATTCGGTGACAAATTTTCAAATGTTACTATACATTTGATTGAATCTATGATTCTCGTGTGACAAATTTTCAACTCTATAGTACATTTAATTGAATCGATGATTCCCACATGACAAATTTATTTTGGAATGTTTGGTCTTCCTGGGCTTGAATCAAAGGGAGCATGTGAGTCATTATCTACTTTTGGTTCACCTACTATTTTGACTACACAAACAAAGTTTACATTCACCAAGTATTGACAATACAAGCATATACAACAATTTTAGTACTAGCTTATAGATACTTTATATATATATATAATAAGCCGAGAGATATCTTTCTGAGGCACCTATTGCACTGAGATATATTATGAAAATAGGCACCTCGAGAAGGATATCTCTTGGCTTATTATATATATATAAAGTATATATAAGCTAGTAGCAGTTGCGATGCATAATCAAACATTTTATTATTATTATAGTTAATCTACAATAGTAAATTATATAGTGAGAAAATAAAGGAATTATATCTAAGATTGATTAACACATTGAATTAATTAATTTGATTAGGGTTAGTATTTGGTGTTAGTATTAGGGTAAGAGTGTGGTTTAGATTTATTATTATGATTAGGGTTAGGGCTTTGATTATTATCATGGTCACGAAGAGAATTAGGGTTAGGGTTTTGATTATAATTACAATATATAGGATAAGGGTGTAATTTGGGAAAAGGATCTAATTTGAAATTAGGATAATGATAAATTATTTAGATTTATTATTATGCTTAGGGTTAGGGCTTTGATTATAATCATGGTTATGAAAAGAATTAGGGTTAGGGTTATGAAGAGAATTAAGGTTAGGGTTAGGGTTTTGATTATAATTACAATATATAGGATAAGGGTGTAATTTGGGAAAAGGATCTAATTTGCAATTAGGATAATGATAAATTGTTTAGATTTTTTATTATGATTAGGGTTAGGGCTTTGATTATAATCATGGTTACGAAGAGAATTAGGGTTAGGGTTATGAAGAGAATTAGGCTTAGGGTTAGGGTTTTGATTATAATTACAATATATAGGATAATGGTGTAATTTGGGAAAAGGGTCTAATTTTCAATTAGGATAATGATAAATTGTTTAGATTTATTATTATGATTAGGGTGAGGGCTTTGATTATAATCATGGTTACGAAGACAATTAGGTTTAGGGTTAGGGTTTTGATTATAATTACAATATATAGGACAAGGGTGTAATTTGGGAAAAGGGTCTAAATTGCAATTAGGATAATGATAAATTATAGAGTTTAGATTATCCATTATATTGTCAAACAATTAGTACACATTGGAGAAATACTGAAGATAATTCATGAACATCATGTAATAATTAAATACTTAATATTTATTGAAACATAATTTGACATAATGAATCACAACAATTAACAATTTATTACTTAATAGTCATTCCAAAATTGCTTAAAATAAAAAATACAATTGTTTAAAATTTTGTAAACACATTGTCCAATAATATGAAAAATACTTTCACTTTTTTAACCATGGATGCATCGGTAATATCTCCCCATTTCCAGGAAGAATTTTATGAACTTTAATTGATATAGTAGACTTCATGGAAAATAAGGTAGGCACCCCATAATATGCGTGCAACAACCTGAAAGATGGAATGACTTGGTGTACTATGAATGTGATGGTGTAATCAAACTTAAGAGTAGCAATCAACCATTCTTCGAGTGGGCCCTTGTGATAGATAATTTTAGATTCTCCTTTAAGAAATTTCATAAACTTTAGATTGAGTTCATCAGAGAGAGTATGCTTCTTGAAATTTACTGTTGGCCTGATCATGATTTTAAAAATGCATCCTGCAAGATAAAGATCATGAATCTCATGGTACAAAGCATCTGACCATCCACATAAATCTACAATCTCAATTTGTAGGTGGTGAAACTTCATATCTAAGTTCATTTGCACCTTCATTCTGTAATAAAAGTTGAAGTATACAACATAGTTATAAAATTTAATTTGAGTGTTCCTTGGTCCATTGTTTTTAATTCGATTGACCATTCTATCCCTTAGCCAATAACGAACACTCAGCTCCTCTATACGAAGGACAACATTGTGTGGAAGACACGGGTGAAATTCCTCCAACCAACTGGAAACCCATGATAAATGCAATTTGTCTAACATCTTTGTAAGCTGCATGGAAATTATTAACAGTATTTATATCATAATGAAACATGATAATGAATTTAATTTTTGAAACTAAAGAAATGTTGCATAAAGGATAGTAACCATTAAGAAAATGCATGTTATCAAAGAAACATAAAATATATTTTTTCGGCTTGATATCTTGAGATACATTTTTTAAAAGGTTACTATATTAAATCATTTTAAAAAAAATTATATTAAAAATGATGCAAGATTATATTAAATGTCTATTTACATATTATGCATTAACAAAATATATTTATAACATTTCAAATGAGACATAAATATAGCATAGAATTATTCAATGTAGATATTGTGAAAGCATACAATAGTACAAAAAATGTTACAAATTATTAAAGTGGGAAAAAGAAATTGTACTAAATGCATTGGAAAAATGCATAAAAAATAATATATTACATCAATTATCTTCCAAGCATTTAGTCTATTTTCTTCATCCTTGCGCTTGGCAAGTTGTCTACCCTTTTTCATTTTATCATATCAATCATATGTGAATGGAGGCATTATTCTTAGACACTGTAGAGATTTGACACGAGCAATTACCACAAATGTCAATCTTGTTCTTTCTCTTGGCCCTATATCAATTGTCACTTTTGGAAGAGTCAATCCTTGAGATTTATGTATAGTCAATGCCCATGCCAATCTTAATGGTAATTGAAGTGTTGTACCCTTTTGTATTGCTGTTATTGGTATTGTTTTTGGATGATGATCTTCAAATGGTAGTCCAGAATAATTATCAAACTCAACCATCACATATGTTGGAGGTTGAGGAGGAGCAGTACCTTCTTTGTAGACAATTTTTCGAATGTACCCTAGAGCTCCATTTACAAGACCCGCTTCTATCCATAGATTTGAGGTTAGCATGACCCTAGAATCCTTAGATATTAGCAACTCCAAATCAAGCTCATCATTTGAACAATCTTCTGATGTATTACCACTTCCTGCTTTTGTTGCAACGCTATGTGCAACAGGATGCTTCAATGAATGTAACATTTTTTTATTATGACTGTGAACATTTTCATTTGTTGAGAATAAATGGACAAGCATATACAACAATTTTAGTACTAGTAATTGCAACTCGGTCTGCAATTTTTTATGCCGAATGTATGTTATGTTATTTAATTTAATTTAATTTTTTTTTAGATACGATTTTTCATGAATAATTATTAAATAGAAATAATTTTTTATTCATTAGTGGAGGAAAGTGACCCAAATCAGTAAAGAGAATTTTAGTTAATTTGTTAGTTAATTTTACATTGAATTGTATAATTTGATTTTAAATTTTAATATTGATTAATTTATAAGAATATAAAAATTATCCATAATTTGAATGTATTTAATATAATTAGTATGTGTGAATATAAATATAAAAGTTTAATTTATAATATATATTTTTAATGAATATATATATATATATATATATATATATATATATATATATATATATATATATATATATATATATATATATATATTGAATAGAATGTTTAAAATAGAATAATTTATACGAATATAAAAATTACCCAAAAATTGAATGTATTGAATATATTTTGTATTTGTGAATATTAATTTAAAAGTAGAATTTTTAATTTTTATTATGAGATTTTGTAAGTACTATGATAAATTTTTTAAAAAGAATTATGGTCTCTTTATCTCTAGATAAAAATACCTTCAGTTAGGTGATCTTTGAATGAAATAAAGTTTTGATATAGAATAAAATGATTACGAGGTTCTTAGTTGGTTGTTGAGACTCCAAATGCAAGTTGGCATTGTATTTTGTTGATCGCTAGGTCTCTAAGTCATTTAGTGGTTAGTTCTTTTATTCTGTGACCTTCCAATTTTAATGGTCGCATGTTCCCATGATTCTGGTGGTTATGTGTCAAGCGGTCAATGATTCCATGACACGATTATCTTGAAGTCTCCCACTATAGTGGTTAAGTTATGAATAGTATGGCGACTTAGCGGGTAACGTTGGATGCAAATTTGATCGACGGTTGATCTTTAATTTCATTACTTGACCTTTGTTAAGAAAATATTTTGGTGACTTGGAGAATAAAGATTTTCAGTTAGTTGTTTTGAATTGTTGATAAAATTTTGATCGGGTGGTGGTCACCTAGTCTCAAAATCAAACCATGGGTTAGAAAATATTTCAACGACTTTGAGATTTGTCTTGTCAATCAATCTTCAATCAAAATCAAGTTATGTTAGTTGTTGATCGATTGGAAGACTATCTTCAGTCAGGTAATCGCAAAATCATATAGAGTTAGGTGTTTTCCGAACTCAAAAAATTGAATAAATATGAATATATGTTTGCCGAATATTTTGATGTGTCATCTTGAGTCGTTGAATCTCCAAATAGGTGAGTCAGGAGGTCTTAAAAAAAACTTGATATCCTTAAACATGTCATCCTAGACCCACTTGATATCTTGGATTCTTTAGTAGTGTTAGATCAATCATCCGACGGTCAGTGTTATTTTCCCTTTATGAGTGGACATTAAGTAGGCCATCATGGCCTTGATACCAAATTGACAACTATCACATGATCACATGGATTGAAAAGATTCCATGTGAATAAGTGACAACTGTTAGATCTTTCATTTGTTGATGTTAGCTTAAGTAACTGGCCCCACTCTGTGTCGACCAATCAGAGATGTCTAGGTTGTATTACCTAGCAAGCAGATGTGTAACTCTTTTTTACTAAGCACCAGTGGTACTAACATCTTCCACATCATCAAATACTAGACCGACCTTTTTCTTACGTGTGGGAATAAAGTAAAATCAATGGTTGTTGCATGATCACAAGGGGTCTAAAGATTCCATGCAAACATGTGACCACCTTTGGATCTTCTACAGGTTTTCAGTCCTGTAGATCCTCTTGAAGTCAGCTGTATCTTTTCTTAATCAATAAGGAGTTGCCACATTGCAAAATCAGGTAAGAAGACATACATAAAGTAGGCCATGATGGCCTTAATACCCAATCAATAGCTGTCGCATGATCACATGTCTTGAAAAGATTCCATGAGAACAAGTGACAAGTGTTAGATCTTTCATTTGTTGTTGTTAGCTTAAGTAAATAGCCCCATTTTTCTTCAATGAATCGGGGATGTCCACGTTGCATTACCTAGCAAGTAGACGTGTAAGTCTTTTTTACTAAGCACCAGTGGTATTGACATCTTCCACATCATCAATTACCTGGGCCCAATCAGGAGCGGCCATGTGTGTACAGCTGGTAGTAGACCCACCTTTTTCTTGTGTGTGGGAATATAGTAAAATCAACAACTATCACATGATTGCAAGGGCTCCAAAGATTCCATGCGAACATGTGACCACCATTGGATCTTCTACAGGTTGTCAATCTTGTAGATCCTATTGAAGTCAGACACTTTTTTTCTTAATCAATAAGGAGCTGCCATGTTGCAAAATTTGATAAGAAGACATACAAATTTTTCTACTTGAGTGGTAGCCTTGTCGATGGGTTTAATGAGTGGGAGATTGATTGTGGTCGATATATGTCTTGTTGGCCTTTTTTCGGCATGTCTCGAGATAAGATTAAAAGAAAATAATTTAGCAGGGACTAAAAGATTGATTATAGTCTCCAAGTGACAGAAGGTCATCCAGTTCCTACATAAATTAAATAAGGTTCAAAGTTTTATGTGACTATGATTCCTTGTTGTAGTCGGTAGGTCTTAAGAAGATATAAAGTCATTTGATGACTAAAGTTTTCTGTACTGAGTAGGCACAATTTCTGAATAGAAGGATTTGGGTAAGTCATTTATATAGCATTGTTATTTTTTGATGTAGTAGTCATGAACAACTAAATCTAGGTTCTACATTAGATGACATCGATATTATAGTTAATATTAGGTGAGGAGAGTCAGAAGATTTAATGTTCATTTGTGACAAATCTATTCTTTTGAGCTTAGTACTTGCTGATCAAATTTATATGCCAGTAACTATTAATTCTGAATTTAGTTGTCATGAACATTGAACTTAGATCAGATAAGTTATGTTTGTTAAAATTTTTAGTCGATTGACAATAGTGAGTAGATTGAAAGTACATCAGTTACAAATCTTATAAAGATTTTGTTATAAAATGATCTTCAATTATATTTGGAATTTTACAACATGTCACATCTGTTATTAAATCTAAATTGTTTTGTATATAACATAACTTAAATGTGTCAGATTTCACTTAAAATGATATCGATATAAGTCATGAAATTAAGTTAGAATAGTCTTTAACAATTAAATTCATTCCGTACAAAATCTACTAAAGATTTTGTTAATTAATAATCTTGTAAATCTTATACATAGCCATATATGTGTAAATTCCTACATTACTATAAAACGATGAACAAGAAAATCAATTGCTTGTAAGGATCATTAGAGCAGATAATATAGATTACTATAAATGAACTATTAGTAATGGACGCTACATTTACTTTTCAAACAAGCACACAACAAATAGCTTTCTTTGGGAGAGTACAACATACATATTTAAAAAATTTGCTACTGTGCACGAGTAACTCTGTTGTGCAAGCTGTTCAATGGACATTAGGTGAAGAATTTCATAATGCTACTCATCGATGGAAAGTTAATGCTAATATTTCTGATATGGTAATGGCTTGGGGTTTAGAAATAAATGAAAATGTTCAGACTATTCGTTTTGTTATGATTTCTCTTTTTCCTAAAGATTTGAGTGACGAAATTAATTTTTTGCTAGAATATGCACAACCAGGTGAAGGTTTTGAGTACAACAAGTGTTTTGTAAACAAAGAAGACATTGAAAAGATAGGTATTTTACCATTTCTACGATGGCCAATGTCAATTGACAGAGACATTTACAAAAAAGATATAAAAAATCAATGGATAAATCTTTGTAAAGAAATCGGGCAATATAAACAATTTGAAGTCACATCAATATTTCCAGTTGTCTTTCCACAATATGAATGTTCTGTCTGTGTACAAATAAAAAGAAAACATTGGAATTATAAAGGTTTTACAACAAATCAAGTTGCATTGAGGATGCCAATCATCTATTTGAAACGCCATTGCAGTTTTCATGAATTAAAATGAAGGATATTTGAAAATTTTGCAAGGTGATCAAAATCTAAGGTAATTACTATAATATTTATATTTTATTAAACTTAATAAATCATAACATTAATTTTCCTCATGTTTTTCATTTTTTTGTATGTTTTAATTTAGGTAAACAAAAGCTTATACCTTTGGAAAGTAAGATAAGCGGGAGAAAAAAGTTTTAATTTTATATGGCAGGTTGTTCATATTTGCAGTAATGCATGTTCTTGTTAAATTATATGGTTTACATTTAGTTTTGCATAGATGATATTGTAAATGAAAATATATTTTAGGATATGAATTTTTCATAGAGAATCAAAATATTTTTAGAAATGTGGAAATGCTCTTCAGTGTTTTCAGTGAAATATAGGTAATTGAATAGTGTATATGTATTTTTCGATACTCTAAAATATTTTTTTGATAGTAATCTGTAAAAGAGTTTTCATATTTATTTTTGGTATTCTGAGTTGGTGAGTAAAGAAATTGTTTTATAATCAGTGATAAATTTTGCAGTAAATTTTTTTTTGCTAACTTAACGAGTCAGGTTTGAATGATTTTATGCAGAGAGTCATGTAGCAGTTTTGATTTTAAAGACTTATTGATTATTGGAAGAAAAGATAGTCACTCAATTTGATAGCTTGTTATGTCTTTTTATAAGTATTCATCGACTATAATTTTGAGTTGATAAGTGTGCGTATAATGGATGAAGAGATTAGCTAACTATAGTTTTATTTATAGAAGGAATCATTAAACTTGGTCGATCTCATAAATGTTTATACAGGGTAGTTAACACATTAATTTTTTAATAACCTTACTGAGATATTAAAATAATGTATTTCATATTTAGTAGTGATGAACAACTTAATCTGATATGTCAAAATAAACATTTAATGGGGGACTATACCCTTTTCTCGTTATCTTAGAATGAACCGTACAACCGGGAAAAAAATCAGAGAATGTGCAAACTGTTGTCATTGAGGAGATGTTTGTCACTTTTAAAAAAAAATTTCTTTGGCAGGGTTTTAGCTAGTACAAATTTTTGATTTAGAAGTCAATAGCAACTAAATCCAATAAATATTTGACACGACTCAATTTTGTTAAGATATACAAGGTTGTCGAATTTAGTTGTTAGCGAGTTCTAAATGTGAATTTTGTTTTAAAGTTATTTGTTTGCCTGATAATATTAAGTGGTCATGACATCATAATCGATTAATGATTTTCAAAAAAATTATTGCTCTGACAGTAGTTGGATAAACACAGTAATCGATATAAAAGAAAGTATAGCTAGTAGCTTAGGCTAACTAATAAGGAGCACTTGGCTACACATAGAAAAGGAACTTTTACTCTTAGGCTCTTCAGAGTGTATTGTTTGAATTTCCTATATCTTGAAGAGAAAATGGTTACCAATGTATAACCCTGTATAGTATGGCTAGCAAAATAAATAGTTACGATCATCTTGATGGAGTAGAAAATGCATGGAAAGAAATCACATATACAAATCTTTATTTTTACAATTTAAATGATCTGTACATAAGGATTAAATCAGAACCAGTTCATCCCATTACACAAAGGCTCATTGACAATGGATTAATCGAAGCTACAGGATTTCCAATTGCTATTTAGGTATGAGAACTAATTATGGAATGCATTCAAAGATTTGATCCATGTACTAGAGAAATAAAGAAAGAAAACAATGAAGTAGTCATTTGTTTGAACAGAGAATCAATACAGAAGTATTTTGTTTTACCTTCAAGAGAAGAATACTCAGAATGGACTTTCTCTCCATCAGCATTAAATTTTAGCTTAAAAAGGTCACGATGGTGAGGTGTAATTTCAAATAGATGGTTTGAAACCATTAGAGCTGGTAGTTCTAAGTTACCGAAAACCCTATATGGAATAGATTTAAAAAAAGAGATTGTTGATATTCTAGTACTTTTGCATAGAATTAGAGGGAGTGAACAAGCCCTACATTTTGAAGAATGCTAGTTTTTCCTTGTGCAATGTATAGCTACAAATAATATCTATATTTATTGGGCACAACTCATAAGTGATAGGCTTACTAAAATGCTTGTTTCAGCAAAGCATTCATACAAATTTGCAATGTCATCTTTCCTCATCTATGCCCTAGCATGTGAACATATAGGGAATGACCTTCCTAGTGTTGGTGAATATGATGCAAATATTCAAGTTTATGATTTCTATCCATGGATACAACTTGAAAATAGCTATGGAAATTTTAGAAGGGTTAATGATTTCTTTTCAATGAAGCTATGCTGTGAAATTTAGGGTTGTCCAGAATGTAGATTATCAGATGAAGCTTCTCAAACAATAATGCAATTTGGTAGCTATTACACTCAATATGCTACATTTACATATATTAGGATTGGAGGGATTGGTGGGTTTCCATAAAAATTGCCTAAATATCTAGATGATAAAATGGCTTTGATAGAGTTGTGCAGACAAATTATCGAGGTCAACAATAGATGCTGCTAATGACATAAAGTAGGTATTCATTTTCTTATATCGATAGGTGCTTATACATGCTTTTCTAGTTCTTCTACAATGAGTGTCATCAAATCATCAGGAAAAAAAAGATATAAATTTGATGAATATAATGTTATTAGGCATCATTTTGACCCTTCAAATTATGTAAAACAAAACCTGCATTTAGGCCCTAGTTTTAATCACGTTCCTTCATTAGAAGATTTCTGGGCTAATTGTAAAGATGACTTTGAAATGAGAGAAAGATCATGGTCCCGACTCACAGTTGAACAGATTCAACTTTATAATGTTGATATAGATGTGAAAGGATTATATGATGATCAATCTAAATTGTTTTCTGATCATTATTTGCACAAAATAAAAGGGACTCCTTTGTAACCTGTACAATTTGAAGAACCCAAATTAGACAATCTTGAAAAGAGAATGGAACATATAATGAAAAGAACCAAGAAATGGGTTGTGTACAAGAAAAAAACCAAGGACTCATCAAACACACAAGGTCAATCAAGAATAGAAGCTCAAACAATAGCTTCAATTCGAGTAGTTTTACCAAAAATGTCAACAACAGTTCAGTCCATTCAACAAATGACAGGAGTGTGCGATCAACCATTGGATATAGACATAGGTATAAGAAAGAATTGTGGTAGTGGTTCAGTTGCATTGATTAAGATATACACTTCAGAGGAAGCAGAAAAAATAGAACAAGAAGATAAAATAGATAAATCAGAACAAAATGCAACAATGCAATCTTTTGAAGAAGAACCACTAAATGAAGAAAGAGATTTTATTGAAGGTAGTGTGACATGTATTCAAAATATAGTACCCTAGTTTAAAACTTCAGCTCATCAAATACAAAGCCCTACAATAGTTAGGAAATTGTTTGATAATGAAAGTTTAGCCTCTGCCTCAAAAATTCTAGGCATTGCTTCATGGATAGAAGAAACAGTGCAAAGAAAAAAAAGAAGAAAAGAGGGTAGAATTCTTAGTGAATATTTTGTTTCTCAAATCATAAATGAGAGTACTGGTTCAAGGAAAAAAAAGGAAAGAGGCAAACTAGCTACCTTTCAAAAACATCAAGAAATAGGACATGTAATAATACAAGTTGCAGAACCAAAATAAGATAGTAATTTTTTTGATCTAAATGCAACAAATTTTGATGTTAATGAAATTGACATAGGACCTGCATTCCATGATTGTACAGTTGATATGTGGGAGTTCACACATCATGAGGTAAGAGAGAGATTGGAGTAATTAAAAGATGAAAAGAACATTTTGAAATCTACTGTCAAACATTTATCTGATTATATCTAGAAAATTTTAGGTCCTATGTCTTGTCAAAGAGAAAGTCAAAGAGAAGATATTTTTGATCCATCACTGCATTCGAGTGAACAAATTATGAAGCAGATGCATTAAGAAAAACATATGGCCCAACTCTCATGATAATGGGTACAATTTCTCAATTCGAGAGGTGTGCGTCTCATTGACTACGTAGGCAGTTATTAAAAAATATATATTGACCTAAAAGGTATTTTGTGTACAAAATTGTAGATGCTCGAAGAACATAAAACAATATATAGTAGACAAGAAAAGGTATTGCAATCTGTAAAAGATATGGACAGTGAAGAAACTGTGAATGTAAAAATTATCAAATCCACTGACACACCTCTACAGAAGTGGATTTTTTCAATCAAATTCAAAACAATGATGTGCATAGATGTTATTGAAGAATTTCAAAATCTAATTGAGACAATTGAAATGGGCATTACAAATATGAAAAAGATGTTTGCTAATATGGGTTGCAATATTGATGTAGTCAATGCTGAAGATGCTCTAGATATAGAAATGATGAAAAAAAATTATGAATTGCATCTTCAAATTATTATCAAGAAAGAAACATATGAGGAACTAGATATATACAATTTGAGTGCAATCATAGAGTTATTTACAACTATAAGTGAAGACACATGAAGCATTTCTAAACAAATTGAAACAATTAAAAGGAATTATGAATATTTCATTGTAAGAAGAGAAAATATTATCATTCCATAGGTACAAGAAATGCTTGATGTAATTAGAGAAATGGATCAATATAACAGTAACAAAGTTGAAAAAGAAAAGGCCATTGGTAGATGACCTCGATATTCTTGACCTGGATATTTGACACTTGACCCATGAGCACAGGGATGGTAATTATTTATGAAGAATGGTGTAGGTTAGGCTGAAATGGCAGTCACCATATCTTGTAATAACTCAATCAAATGATCAAGAAAATCTCTAGAGAATGTTGTCAATTATCAATTAAAGAAGATCAGATGAGTGCCAAAGTTTTTGGTCTTTAGAGCACCCGAGGCTTAATTTTTATTCTACAAAGGTTTCCAAAATGTTTTAACTATATATTTTTGAATTGTAATGTCTTATTTAAAACACCTTTATCTACTTATTTATGCATATAACATGTTCATTCATGTAAATGATTTATGTTTTGGTTTGCATATTTTTTAGTTAAATGAACATTTCATAATTTATGAACCTGAAATATAGTATTTTAGGTCTGCTTTTGTGTGAGATTTGTTTGTTAAACTTGGTACTCTGTATAGTATTGATGGAATTATACAAAAACTGGTATTCATAGGATATTTTTTAGATTTTGGATATCTGATTTTTGTAAATTATTATCATATAGTTTGGGTCATGATGATGTTAGAAACTTGAATATTCATGTAAATGATTTCTCTATTGGTTTGAAAAATATTGAGTTTGAGGAATTGTTGATAATTTATGAAATTGAAATACAGTATTTTAGGGTTGGTATTCTGTGAAATTTGTTTAATATTCTTGGTACTCAGTATAGTATTGTTTTAATTATATGTAAATTGGTTTTATTTGGATATTCTTCCTTCTTCTTCAAGTCCTATTATTGAATATCCACGTACCCTTGTTGTGCTTGCCATGGGTGATGAAGACATAGAACAAAGAGAGAAGTAGAGATATGAAAAAAAATAAATGATTCCATTCTATAGTTTGTTGCAAATGTAAAATCATAAAAAATTTATAAAATTGCTAAGCAGTTGTCTGACAATTTGATCAGTTTTAAGAAAGAAGTAGCCACCATAGACCCAATTTTGGATAAGTGGGTTTGTAGAGAGAATAGGTTGAAGTCATTGTTTGAAATGATTAAAGTTTATTGTAATGATTATAGATTATGAAGTTAGATAAACTATTTGGTTGTTGTTAAATGTTAATGGACATGTAGTTGTAAAATGGTTATTTATTTTGAACTAATTATTGTTTCTTTATCGTATGTCAATTATCTTCAATTCAAGTTTTGATCAGTATGACTATCTAATAGTTTAAACAGCTGTGCATGAGATTTGGTGTTTCTAAACTTTATTGTTATTCTAAAACATCGAATAAATATAAGAAGTTAAACTATAGTTGGAAAGAATATATGGATGTCAAGATCATAGAAACTGAAGTAAGGAAGGAGATGACAGAAAGGTTTCAGACAATCAATCTAGAATAGGGGAGAGATCTGGTGAGAAACTAAGGAGTGCTTATCCTGTCAGAATGGGATATAGCTAATGCAATGGTCTTAGATGTGGTTAGGAAACAGAGCTTTTTCTATGCACAAGATCAGGGAGGAAACAATACTAAAGGCTTATGAGAAATTAACATATCTTGTAAAGAGCGAGAAAGAAGAGGAGACATATGCAGAGGAAGCAACAAGTGGTGATGTCCCAATCTTTTAAAAGAAGAACAAACAATGCTAGAAACTTTAGACAGTCAAAGAAAGTACAGATGATACACCTGGCAGAAGTTGAATTGACCTTGGGACTTGTTGCAAATTTTGACACTCATCTCTACAAATATTTTGCAAAATTGTAACAAGAAGGTGTTATAATTGCCTTTTTTGTCTTATATGACAAACTATTTTGGTCTTTTGTAAGAAAAATCTGAAGCTTGTATGCAATTCTTTTTTTTATAAAAGGATTACCAGGATCATTGTAAGAGGACCGAAACTTGTGCATATTTACGGACAAGTTTTGAGTCTACGAAATAGTAGACTGTATAAGGCATATTTTTGTAAGAAAGCCATATTGCTGGTTGAAGTTAAAAATCCAGATAGTTTGCATTTTAAAGCATTTTGTATATATGATATTGATATGGCATTTGAATAAAATCCAAAGTTCATATCTCTCCTGTGTGTATCTCTCTTTGAGTTATGAATTATTGATATCTTCAAAGGAAGTTAGAGTAAGGTAGAACTCTCCTATATGTATCTCTCTTTGAATTATGAATTATTGAAATTCATTGCATATCTATTTTGTCTCTATGTATGTTTATGTTCTTCAGCTCTGATTTAGGATCCGATTAAATAACC
The DNA here is from genome assembly GCA_027943335.1 of Chamaecyparis obtusa. NCBI lineage: Eukaryota > Viridiplantae > Streptophyta > Pinopsida > Cupressales > Cupressaceae > Chamaecyparis > Chamaecyparis obtusa. The sequence continues at coordinate 220,404 of BSBK01008357.1, read as the reverse complement.
TTTAGACATGGCATAAATTCTTTAAGCTTGACATAAGGATATGAGTAAGTAGTATGAATCTAGGATTCCTTTGATAAAATTCAACACAGTGTGATAGCATTTTCATAGGATAGGGTTATAAAAAGCTCAATATATTTGTTTATGTATAACAATCTTGCAGTGAAGGTGTTTCCCAATGGAATATAAATATAAAATTAGTACGTGTGAATATAAATATAAAAGTGTAATTCATAATGTATATATTAATGATATAGTTTTGATTACTAATATCAGACTATCTACTATTAAATAGGTAACAAAAATGGCCTTGTTAAGAAAATGAGCAATTAGTCAAATAATGGATGGTATCTGCATCAAGGAACCATGTACTTATGGATTATGATATCCTCTTGAGGACATTGGTCATGTCTATTGCTAATTAGAATGTGTTAGGGATTATTCTTGTATGAATTAGAGTGCTTGAAAAACTACCTGAATAGTATGGCTACTAATAGTGATTCAGACAAAAGAAATGCCTAATTACTGAGGATTGGATAAGATTCTTCCTTATTTTAAAGTTTGACATGGTCAGCCAGGTTTGACCTTTCAATAATTTCTGATTATACAATATATTTAAAAATGCACACTGATATAACTATGATTAAGATTGGAGACTGCGTGAAGATATTTATTCTGCAAGTCACTAGAAGATTTTGTTAATCTTAGTCAAGTACTGAGATTAAAGATCAATTGTCTATAAGATCTTCATTCATACAAGAGTAGACATACAAGTAATGAAACAAAAATAATAGGAGAGAGAAATTACAGTGTATTTTTATTAAAATGGACCTGTAAATTACATACAAAGATTCATGCTCTGAAGTTCAGACACAAAATTTAGTATTCTGCTCTCTAGCAATTATACTCAGTTGTTCAATTATATTCTTCTAACTCTTTACAAAATGAGGCTACAGCCTATATATAGCTTAACCATCTTGGAATTCTCTTATCAATGAGAATGCAACAAGCTACAGATGGTTGGAGCTCAAAACCTTAAAAAACATATAAAACTAATTACAAAAAGTGTTCAGGTGATGGAAACATATAAATATTTTAGAGTGTTCTGCTTCATGGCTTGTTGATCACTGACACTTTTGTCTGTAGATATTCATGATATTTTCTTGAGTTGTTGTGAGATATGATGATCGCCATTCCTTGTAACTTACATCATTCTTATTGATAGCTTATCATTCATGTGCTCTGATGTCAGGTGTCAGCTAGAGTAGGTGTCATCTTTACTCATCATCTAAATATCAAAGTCAACTACAGTAGATTTGATCTTCTTGGTCTTTGTAACCTTATCCCACACAATTACTTCTTCCTCTGTTGGCCATTTATAACTCTGGACATGTTGTAGATTAGATATATAGGTGATCTCATTGGTAGCCTCATAGTCAAAATGGTCACTGACTCCTCTATAGTTGAGGCATCATGTATGGTGGTAAAAATAGCCTATTTGACAGTGAGGGAAGCAGAAAAGGAAGGCAAGGAAAAGGAGGAGGTCACAAAAATCCTGGAAATAATACTAAAGGGTTATGGGGAATTAACACAGAGACTATATGAGAAGGATAAATTAATTACAGACTTAAAAATGAGGTTGGGTGAACAAGGCCCAATTCAAGCATCAGGGCTATTGCTAATTTCTTCTTCACCTACTGGACCTTCATCTTCAAGTCCTATTATTGAATATCCATCTATGCCTCTTGCCCCTACCATGGGTGATGAAGACATATAACAAAGACAGAAGCAAAGATATGGAAAAAAAATATACGATACTTTACATTGAACTAATTATCTTTTCTTTATTGTATGTCAATTATCTTCAACTCAAGTTTTGATTAGTATGACTATTTAACCGATGAGCATTTTATATGGTTTTGTTATCATGTTTAGATTTCATATAATTTTTTAATATAAATTTTATATGTTTAGATTGTTTGAATGTAATGTTCTTGTTAAATTAATATTTGTTATGCATGTCAGAAGGCTTTATCTTTGAAATCAAAGTATGTATTATTAATTTATTATAATGAAGATTATGATAATCAATTATTTTCTTGCAAATTTTAATTTTAAAATTGTAATCAAATTTTTTGTTTGTTATTTTTATTTGTATTGATAGGCAAATTCAAGTAGAAACTTAATATTTTGCATAACAACTTTACAAAGAAGTTTCTACATATATAAATATTGGCATGACAAATGTTTGAACAAGTTAGCAGTTATATTTTATTCAATTGAATTCAAGTTACATGTCCACATTTTGTTTCAAAAAAATTGTGATACATTGGAAGTTTATATTTATATATGGTTCTAGCAAAAAAATAGAATTAAAATACAAATAAATGCAATTAATATGGTGTGTAATGTTCATAAAAAAAATGATTTCAGTGTTTTCCATTGACACAATTTCAGGCATAGTGGCCTCTTGATAGCGCAATCTACACTGATGAGTTTCATTCACAATTAGTGGTAATGGTGTAACATATGCATTTGAGACATCATTTGCCCACCTAAAGTAACCGCAGCCATTGTTGCCCTGCAACATCAGCTTTACATTAGTACATACAATAATGTATAGTCTATACATTGTTTTTAAACATAGTGTTCATGTCTAGTACTAACCTTCTTGCTAAGTGGACAGGTCCAAAATTTTCTTTGAGGGTTTTTTTAGTGTTTGAGGTTTTCAAAATGCAAGCTCCTTTATCACAATTGTAGTGTGACACATTTAGGACAATCATTGCTTGAGAAAGCTGTAAAAGGCAAACTTATGTATAAATGCTGAAAACAGATAGATTGGGATCTAATGTTAGTTGAGAGTCTGAGAATGAATTCAGTAAATGATAAATATATCAGAGACAATAAAATAGGCTATTGTGGGTGACTTTGAATAGAAAGTACATAAAAATGTATTAAAAATTGGTGTGATTTAAATAATAGTTTATATTCATTTCCTCTTCACATGTAAAGGTTGAATATTATGCATTAAACTAAGATAAGTTAGTAAAGTTTTGGTGATTAAGAGAGTCATTGTAGTTGTTAACTTTCTTGAAAGAAAAATTTAATTTAAAACTTCAAATATGAAATATCAAATTGTCAAAAAAAAAACTAGAAAAAGATTTAAATAACTACAAAATAGGCTACAATATGAGTATGAAATTATGTATATAGTATTATGAACCCATAATATCTAATTGGAATATGCATTAAATTACAAGGCTTACCTGTATAAATAATGGAAAATATATCATTTTTATTTAGGCATAACAAATGGTGGCATACATATCTGTATAACTAATTATTGAAAGATATAAAGATTATCTATTTGTAAAAAATTATTGATTTGTATATAAAATTGAAATTGTTTAATCATTATGATTCTAATCTAATATGATGGATTTGTTCAAGGAGTTAAATTTCCATTTCCTTATACATAAGTAGTAGAGATCTACTATTTTACAATCTGACAAAAGTTACAGCCTTAAATTATATTATCATAACTCATGGGTGTGTGTGTGAAAATTGTACTTGATCTGTAGACACAACACTTCAGCAAAACATTAGAGGTTAGCTATAATCAAAATTATTTAAAATTGAAATCTACTCCAACCAAGTGATTTAGTGCCTTCTAGTAGGTGCGAGATTGATGTTCTCAAATTGTTATCAAGATCAATGACCTAGACGACATCTAAACGAAGGATTTGAATGCAAAACTGATATGAAATATGAATGCAATTAATCTATTTTTTTTGGTATTTTCTATGCAATAATAATAAAAAATTGATATGAATCTATGCTAGTATGGAAATTGATCTAACAATGATATGAATCTATGCTAAATGATATGCAATGCTCAAAACTAGAAAAATCTCACAATAGCTTGGATTCACAAAGATGGTTCTTCAGACTCCAATTCGACAGCATGAGAATGCAAATTCATGGATTTTGGAGAGATGAATTATGAAGAGTTGAGCCTTGTTTTTATAGAAATCCAGGGCTTTGGAGGTGCATGGAAGAAAGCCATAAATCACTCAGATTAACTCAGCTTCATTTTTGAGTTATCTGATAATAAAGATAATTTAATTCACAAAAACATGCAAAAGCTAAGTTTTAACTCAAAATAGAGTTTAGCTTTAATTGATAATTGATAGTTGTCTTCTTTTATGATTGTGCATGTTTTATTTATGAATTAATTTAATAAATAAAGTGATTTATGCTCAACTTAACTGATTTTTGAAAATAAATAATTGATTTATGGGTTAATCAATTATTTAATCAAACTTTTATTAAAAACTATATTATTAAATAATGACAACTTACTTTAATTAATTAAATAAGAATTTAATCAATTATTCATAAGATATTAGATTTATTGTCAAAATTAAATAATACAATTACTAATAGATAGAATTAAATTTAATTACATAATTAAGTGGCAAGATATTAAATCTAATTAATTAAATGTGAAAATATTCAATTAATAAAACTTAGGATAAATGTGATTTATCACCAAATAATCATTAAATTAAAGATAATTAAGATAATTAGGAATATTGCTAGGAATATTCCCCGATGCAGAATTTAAGATAATCAATTAGGATTGAATGATGTTTAGATGTGCCTTAGATTAGGACTTTGATGTCGATTTCATTCAAATTGTTGATATAGGAGATTAATGAACTTATAGCCCATTTTTGGGGTATTACATTTTGTCCCTCTTTGAATTACTATGCGAAGAGCAGTGGTTCAAAGATAGTCTGTGTTTGATAAAGATATGAAACGGATTCGAAATTGATAATTGATATGAGACAGAAGCTGATTGATATTGATTTGATATGGAGATAATAGGTCCTGAATGACCAAAGATAATGTTCACTATAACAACAAATGAACCGAGGATTGTGAAAGAGTGTTAAAACGCCTGATTCCAAACCTTAGGATTGCAAAGAAGTGAGTGACTGGTTCTAGACTCGATTGTCTTAGCAGAACTAGTAGGTATCACATCCGAACCCTTCAGTTGTCGAAGAACCAAGGAAAGAACACTATGATCCGATGGTTGCAAAAAACTAATACAGTTTACAAGATTAGGAGAATACGAGATTGATATGGATCAATGAATCTGATATGCCCCAAGTGATGATAGATTTTCCCCGAGTGATGAGGACTTTTGATGAATCAGTAACTAGACGTGGTTGTTGTCTTGATTACTAAGGAAGATATGATTTCCATAAAGATATGATTTCAAATTTGATTACAGACTTTGAATGATGTGCAATACCATTCCCCCTTCGGGATTGAAATTGAAATTTGACAAGAAAAGTCAACGTTGATAGTTTAGAAGCATGTTAATTGATTTGAGAAGTGGTTAAACACATCTAGGAATGTATTCTGCATCGTTTAGAGGTCCAGACAACAAAGTTTGACTAGGTGAAACTATGAGTTGACCATAGTTGACCAAGTTGAAATTTTGATAGTTTGATGTTAGATAATCAGTTAAGTTGAATACTAGATTTCTGTGATGATTGAAGGTTGAATATGCAAGTAATTAATAATATGAATGATATCAGATTTGAATTTTGATCCTGAAAAAGGATTCTACTTACTGTTTCATTGGAGGAACCTTCGTGTGAGATTCAACTCTTGTTAGATTTGAAGATGTGAGTGGAGAATTGTTTAAGCATTGAAGTTCCTTTAGCCATTGTGAGATCATGCAACATGCAAAATGCAAAGAGACATGCAAAATGAAATGCAACCTAAGACCTAGGACCTAGTCACTGATCATGTGTCGATTTGTTATCATCATTGAACTTTTAGGTAACCGAATAAATCAATGCAATGCCCACTAGCTATGAAACCATAGACATGAATATTGATTTGTATGTGCAAAAATCAATACAACACCCACTGTTCAACAACCATGGATATATGAATATTGATTTTATTTTTGGAATGTCGGATTAGATATAAGAACCAAGGCATAAACACCAGGATGACCTGAATATCATGTCCATTTTGATATAGCAATTTGTATAAGTATCAAAACATGAACGTCATGATGACCTAAATACACCTTGCATGACAAACACATCAAACAGCCAAGAGATTATTCTAAATCCAATGCGAATTACCTGTAGTGACCCTTTATCATTCACATCCTTAGGTAAGATCGTGTTTCACAGTAGGAGAAATAACTCACTCAAAAAGACAATAGTTAGATCAATACTTCTTTGAATCATCTGGGTATCAATGGTCAAGGTACGCATGGCCATCCAATTTGAGATAGAGGCTCTTACAGTCGGACACCATTTCAATCTAGAATTTCCAAAGACGTTAGATTTTCACATACAAGCAGAAGACAAAGAAAAGATTATGCCCCCAGTCATCACTCTCTAAATCCTGTAAAGGACATCATCAAAGAGCTCGAAGGGACACAATATGCAAAAATCTCAATGTGAATCAGTAAGCATACAAGGAGATAAAAGCATGTAAAAAAGCATAGATTATTTTCAGTTTGTGTTTGATTGCGTTGTTGTAGATGCAAAATCCTTTTTGGAGACAAGACTAATTGACTGACTCACATGAAGCTTCAAAGGACTTTGACTGGATATGATACGTCTAAGATATACTGGAGACCATAGGATTTGACATTGATTGCCCCCAAGTTTGAACATTGATAGGATACAGATGCTGGAGCTGATAGGTGTACAGACTGACTTATTGAAAATTGGAAATGCAGAAACAAACCAGGAGATATGTACAAACTAAAGCAAGACTAAAAGCTGGGAAAGACCAAGATTGCGCTAATAGATGGAGGATTTTGAAACAAGTGGCACTCGTTTACCAGGTTTTCACCATCTTGGTAGAGATTCTATTTTTGCTACCAAGGTGCCTGTTTCCAAGTTTTCACCAAGGCATTTTTTTTTTTTTTTTCATTTTTCATTTTTCAATTTTTTTTTAATTTTGATATTTTCTTATTTTTTGTGAATCATCAAGGTGCCTATTGCTAGGTTTTCACCAAGATGTTCATTTTTTCAGGACTTTTTCAGATTTTTAAGATTTTTTTAGGACATTTTACCATAGACTGAATGCCTTAGGCATAGAATTTCTTTAGATGGAGAATGTTGATTAGTTCTTGGAGCTGTTCTCCTTCAGTCGTTGAGAGTTGATAGGCACCAAAGCCAAAAGTAGCAGTGACAACAAAAGGACCCAGCCAATTGGATTCAAACTTCCCCTTGCGTTCTCGATGGGATTGATTTTTAGGATATTCTCTCAAGACTAGATCACCAACCTGAAATTCTCTATGTCTGACTTTATTATTGTAACCTCTAGACATTATCTTCTAATATACTCTGAGATGATCATATGCTACTTGTCTGCACTCATCTAGTAGTTCAATTTCTTGCAACCTAGACACTCTATAGTCATCATCAGTTACTAGACCATGCAATCTAATTCTGAGTGATGGGATTTCAACCTCAATAGGAAATATTGCTTCACACTCATAAACTAAAGTGAAAGGTGCAGCCCTGGTAGGTGTTCTGATACTTGTTTTGATACTGGTTCTAATACTGGTTTTGATACTGGTTCTGATACTTGTTCTGATACTGGTTCTGATACTAGTTCTGATACTAGTTCTGATACTAGTTCTGATACTTGGTATACTTGATAGCATCTTTTTCCATTGCAAGCTCCCAAGCAAGATCATATCATGCAGTCCCAATGTCTAGCAAGGTGGAGAACAAGAGGGATTGACAAGTTGGTGGAAGAGATGGAAGACAAGAGATTGAATGAGAATGAAGGGGAGAAATCCTCAAGGGAAAACTCCTCAAGAATACCCAAGCTAGGGAAAAAGTGTCATGTAAAATCACTTTTGGACAAGCAATAAAAAGCCAGCATAGGATAAGTCACAAAAGCATAATGCCAAAGAAGGATAGGATGTAGTCCAAAGGAGTAGACATGTCAAGAGGCTTCATAGCACCGTGTTTTACTATTTCTTTTTTGTTATTAGATCAAGACCAAAGGGGAAAAGGATAGCGATAGGTGAAAATGAATGGAGGAAAATGGATATGAAGGCTAAATAGGAAGGGAATGAAAGCAAGATCATTAGAAGATAGCTCACAAGATAGCCAAATGTTCGTGTATAGATCAACATTGTCAAGATCAAAGAGAGAAGATGGAATGGATGAAATATGTAGAAGAACTATGCATGACGCCTGATTGCCAAGTTTTCATCATGGTACTTATCCAAGGCACCACAAGGAAGTGGTTTTCACCATAGGATAAATTTATTTCTCTTTACTTTTGCTACCAAGGCACCTGTTTCCAGGTTTCCACCAAGGCACATTTTCATTTTTATTTTTTTTTGGAAGAAGGCAAGCTTTTTAGATAATGCTCCTTGAAAGGATAAACCATGATATGCCAAGGATTCAAGATGATATGCTCAAAGATGCTGATAAGGAAAGGGAGATGGAAGAGAAAAATGGAGGATAAGGTTTTATGTAAAGTGAGTGAGGTTGGAAGATAGGAGGAATAGGCAAATGAGGAAAAATGATAGAAGGTAGAAGGATAATGCATGGAAGGATTGTGAAAGGGTAGATGGAAAGGAAGGAAAGCTCAACATCAACACATACCTTGAAGGGTGGTGAGAGGATGGAGGAAATGTGAATGAAAGAATACGTGAAGGAATATGGTGAATGGATAGTAGAGGTCATGGTTTAGGCGCATGGAATGGAAGAATATTTTTGGAAGAAGATGAAGTGGAAGCCTTTGGAAGCTTGAATGTCAATTTCACTTTTTGCTCAACACTGGACTCTTTCAAGAGAGACTTTGGAATCCATATAGTTGTAGGCTTTTTATTTCCTTTTGATGATCTAGAGAGAATATCTTCAATTATGGATTTTGGAACCCATACTTGTCTTGTAGTTTTTTTCTTAGATATCTCTTTTGACTTTATGTTCCCATGTCTATTAGAGGAGACATGGTGATCTTTTTTTGATAGATTCTTTTTTTTGTATTGAACATTCAAGTTACTTCCAAAAGACTTGGGACTGGTGGAAGAAGAAGGAGGATATGACTGGTTTAGATGGGTGGGTGGATGAAAAGGATTCAAGGGTATGCATCTATGTTGATCTTGAGGAAAGATGGGAGATGGAGGGATGTAAGGACCCAAGATGGATGGAGAATTAGGAGAGTTAGGAGGGGAAAGTGAAGGGACATAAGGACCCAAGATGGAAGGAAGACGTGAAGCCCTTAGTAGTGGTGGAAGAGGTCCAAGGATGGAAGTGGAAGACAGAAAAGGATAATCAATAAGTTCATCAGCATCTATATGACAACCAAGGATATCAACATCTTTAGAGCGAGCATTAGAATTTTCAATAGAATCATGGACATCTTGAATATTAGAACCTTCTTTGATAGGATTGTTCAAAGCTTGCAAAGACTTAGGAAAAGTAAAAAGTGGAAATGAACATGGAGTGGTAGAACAAGAAGATGGAAGACTTTGATCTTGACAAGGATCTTTGGATAGCACAAGCACATAATTTTTCTTTTGATTTTCAATAGGCTTAACATTGGAAGTAACAACACCATTTTTACCAACCTTAATGGAAGTATCATCTTTGGAAAGTGCAAGTGTAGTAGGGTTATTTTGATTGTCAATAAGCTCAATAGTGTAAGTATGTTGCTTGACTTTTAGTCACCCATTTTTTTTGACAATGTCAGAGTCAAGTCAGGTCTATTTCGTTAGTGTCTAGGTCTAGTCTTCCCTAGGATACGAAGTATTTTCTGGGTTCCCCTACCATTTCCTTCTTGTTTCAAGCTGGGTGGGTTGTTATCAAGGTCTCATTATTTGGGTAGGTTGTAGATCCCAACTTGGCAAAGATCATGGTGCTCCAATTGATGATCTTTTCAGAAAGTGGAATGATGTTTGGGAGTAATAAGTTTCAGGCATTCAAAAGAACCATGAGAAGATTCTTCATGTGAGGGATGCAATGACAAAGCCATCATTGAATCATTTAGATTTTACTCTATATAGCAGTCTATTTTCTACTTTTTGGCCTGAAAACCCAGTGTGTTTTCGACCTTCCCTCTGAAGGTTCAGGATGTTTTTGACTTTAGGTCTGAAAATTCTCTATGTTTTTGATCTTCAGTTTGAAAACCCTCTGTGTTTTCGACCTTCAAGTGCGCAACTCTGACCAGGTGGGTCCCAGTTTCTAACATCACCATGGGGCTAGTCAGCAGTCAAGCAAAAAACAAGCCACTAGTGGTCAGTGGTTAATATCTTCATAGTTGGTCACATGATTGCATGAGCTCTTCCAAGCCCATGCGACCATGTGACAAACTGTCAGCGGTCACAGTTAAGAAAGTTCTAAATAGTTTGTGGTGGCAGATAACACTTTGTGGTTGGTCGCATGATCACATAGGCCTTCCTAGCCGGATGCGATCATGCGACAAATGGTCAAGTAGAAGCTTTTAGCTCTGGTGGTGGGTCCTTGGGCGGTGACTTGTCCAGTTTTCATTGGTTGGTGGGGTAATACATTGGCAGTGGGATCCTTCCACATGTCCAAGTGGGATCGAAGATGCTTGCAAACTTGACCAATGGTAGAGCGATCGCATGATTGCATAGATTAAAATAATACCATGTGATCATGCGACAATGTAAACTTGGGAGGTGGCTATGTTGCTGGGACCCATGTACACCGATGATAGGAGGGACTAAATGGATGGGCCCGCTAGAATCCATGTGTGCTAATGGTAAAGTGGTCACATGATCACATAGATTAAAATAATACCATGCGATCATGTGATGATGTAAGTTTGGGAAGTGACGTGCTCTGCTAGGACCCGCATACATCAATGATGCATCCACGTGTCAGGTGGGACTAGGAATTTCTCCATAGTTATAAGATACTAAATCGACAGCTTCTTCTTAGCCTATATGGAGTCAGAGATTCTTAGTGGATTAGCAGGATCATGCCATGTGTCCCAGTAGGTCCGCAAGCTTTTATGTTGCAGCACAGATCAATGGTCGTCACTTTCCCGGGATGGTGCTAGATTACCTTTCTAGTTTAGAAAAACACTACCACGTGGAAAGAGTGGTTGCATGATCGCATGAAGTTAAAAAATGTCTTGCGATCATGTGACAACGTAAGTTGCCGAGTGAAGGTTAAATAAAATATGCTCTGTTGGACCCACGTGCACCAATCATAGAGTGGTCACATGATCGCAAGGAATAAAATAATACCATGCGATCATGTGATAATGGAGTTTGGGCAAGCGAATGCACTCTATTGGGACCCACGTATGCCAACAGTGCAAGTGCGATGAGGAGATGGTGATGAGTGTATGTGGCAGCTCTTGATTCATCATAGTATTTCATGCGGTCAGGTGGGGCTGATGTTCTAAGTTTTCAGACATGACAAAGTGCAAAAGGATTATGAACGATTGCCATCTGTCCTGTGGACCCAGCTAGTGTTGAGTTCTGACAAATGCTAGGAGATCTATAGCTAGCGTATGATCGTGAGGAATATTCTTTCCTCTTGTGATCATACGACCACTGTCCAATGAGAAACTTGTTAGGTGGGACTTGAGACTTAAGGAAAATAAAGAGATTGAAAGATGACGTAAATTTTCAATTGTCATAAATGAATAAGTTGAAGGTGACTAAGAATCAAGGCAGATATGGATGATAGGTCTTTCGACTAAAGTCACGAGTAGGAAAAGAATGAAGAATATAATCCTAACAATGTTGTATGCTTTAGTTTGTGGTGGTAATGATAAAAGCTATAAGATCATGCCAGACATTTCTGAGATATTTAAAGAAGGTTGAATACAGTTGCAGATCGGATTGATTATTGTTGGGAAGATAGTTTGACTCCGAGAAGCCCAATGGATTTGACTTGACAGATGCTATTAAAAAGAAGACAAAGGACTCAAGTTGAAGTGTCATAATTATGATGTCTCTTCTTATTCTCATATCAAAGACTAGCTTTTCAAATTCTGTTATCAAAGATATTCTTTCTTTGTGCCTTGTCTCTTTGTATCCAAGGAAGTGGGAAGGTCATGAGTTCTGAGGAATTTTATGTATTGTAAAGTCTATAAATTCTATCAAGAGACTCAATGTAAAGGGTCAAAAAATTGGTGAATATAGAAAAGTAATTCTATTTACTGAGCCTTCTTCTTGTTTGTTGTTCCATAGATAGTTTCTTTTGCATTATGAATGGAATGAACAGTTGCATGCAGAGTTGCATTTTCTTGCTGAATTCTACTTCATGTTAGGAAGTGTAGTGGGAGTGATTCTATTCACTTTCTTGTGTATAACTCTTTGTCCATTCATTCATCATTTTAGTTGCATTTCTGAATGGAAAGCACACTTATATTCTGATACTGTGATGTCTTCCTGAATTCTATTTCTTGCTAAGTAATTGCAGTATCGGTGATTCTATTTACCACTCATGATATAAGTCTATTTCTATTCACCAAGTAGAATCTGCATTTCATAAAAGAATAGGATAGAATTAGTTTAGATGTTAAAAATCATGTGATGATCTATAATCAGCATTCTACTGAGGGTTGTAGATTATCTCTATCTTATCCTTGCCTGAATTACTTGCGCCTACAAGTAGTTTGGTTACATTTTCATTGCTCAGATTATCTAATGATTAATGAAAAAAACAAATTCATTGAAGATCAAATATAATGAGGGAACTATACCTGCTAATTTAGAGGGTAGTGATTGTAGAATACACTGACCCATTTGTTGGCGAACATCCTTTTGTTCTCTCACCTTGGGTGTTAAGAAGAGTCAAAGATTATAAATCTAAAGGGAGGACAAACTGTTAACCAACAATTTTTGGCGACTCCGCTGGGGACGTGGAAAGAAGATTGGTGTTGAAATTTTACTTCCTCAGATTTTTGTTATCTCTGCTGTCTAGAGATTGGCGACTCCGTTTTAAATTCTCAAAATTTTTAGTCAAGCATTTCAGTGCTTTCCTTTTCAGATTTTGAGGTCCCTCCCCTAGGATGGAGGTTATTGGTTCTGTGGAAGAAGTTTTTCTGAAGTATTCAAAATTTTTAGAAGACTGGATTCCAGCAAGTGATGAAGATGTCTCAAATGTTTTTATCTTTATCCCAGTGTTCAAAGATCCAATCCAAGAAGTTACAGAAGATTTAGCAAGAGAGGTGAAGTGGCTGAAATCTTTCTATGACACTATTCTTATCAAAAGAAAACCTCTTGTACAAGAGCTAAAAGAAGAAGAACATGTATGTGAAGATCTTTATGAAGTTGGAATTAGTGACCCTAACCTCACCTCATCAAATGTGTTGCATGAACATGAAGGGGAACAACATAGACAAGGTAACCTTCAAGTAAGTAAAGATGAATGTTCACATAATTTGTACCTTCAGCCTGATTGTTCAAGTGATGAAATTTTCAGTTGTTTTGAGAATAAGGAAAGTCCCAGTTTGAAATTTGATCCTATGTTAGTTGAAAACGGTAATCAAGATGAGTTGATACCATCAGTAGTATGTTATGAAAAGTTTCCATCATGTGGGATAGATAAAGGATCAAAGAGTTCTGATTTTTCTTTTGAATGTCAAAATGAAGATATGACTGAAGTTGTTAAAATTGAAAAGTTGCAGCAGTGGGTACCATCAACAATTGTAATGGACATGTTACCTTGTAAAGAAGAGATCATTTTTCAGCTCTTATCAACTCTTGAGGAAAGAGTTTCTCCTCTTTTGGCCCCAGGTATTAATTCATCATCTTACATCTCTATTTTACATAGAGGATTTTCAGATTTAATGAAAGAGGACTGTGATAAAGCTACTTCAATTGATATTTATCCTGAAAAAGCACGGCTATATTTTGAAGGTATATTGGATGATGAAAGTTGTTTTGATCATGGTTTTCTCATGAGTCTTGTTGATAAAGATGATATGAGTTCTCTTTTGGAGGTGTGGATTAATTATTTGTTTCAGCCTAAAGAGTATCATAGTTTTGATTCTTCTATTCAGAAAGAGGAGGGAAAACCCAAAATTTATAATGAAGCCTGGTTGTTTGGAAAGTATTTTTGGCTCACTCATGATTTATACCATGACAATTTTTCTTCTAGCTTTAAAAAGGATGTCATGGAGTTTTTGTCTTGGTTCAGCTGGTTGAAACACCATCCACTTTACCAGAAAGGCTCATACTTTTCTCTTCCGGTTAATGGTCATGCAAGTTCTCCATTTTCTCTTTTCCTCTCCTATTTGTAGTTAGTTTGCTTTCACAATTTTGGTGTGTTTAGTTTAGCTTTTCCCTATTTTGCTTAGCGTAGTCTGTCCTTGTATTCATGGTTGGTTGTTTTCCTACTTTAGTGTGTTTAGTCTACCCTACTCCCCTCCACCCTCCCTGTATGCAACTTTTCATTGTTCTCTTTGGTCTAGACTCGACAACCCAATGGATAAGGCACTTGTATCACCAGAGAAGCTAAATTCTTTATGCACTTTGCAATACATGATCCCCCAGTTAGAGCAAGCTGTTGCCTAACTTTCAGTCACCCATTTTTTTGACAATGTCAGAGTCAAGTCAGGTCTATTTCGTTAGTGTCTAGGTCTAGTCTTCCCTAGGATACGAAGTATTTGCTGGGTTCCCTTGCCATTGCCTTCTTATTTCAAGCTGGGTGGGTTGTTATCAAGGTCTCATTATTTGGGTAGGTTGTAGATCCCAACCTGGCAAAGATCATGGTGCTCCAATTGATGATCTTTTCAGCAAGTGGAATGATGTTTGGGAGTAATAAGTTTCAGGCATTCAAAAGAACCATGAGAAGATTCTTCATGTGAGGGATGCAATGACAAAGCTAGCATTGAATCATTCAGATTTTACTCCATATAGCAGTGTTTTTTCTACCTTTTGGCCTGAAAAACCAGTGTGTTTTTGACCTTCTCTCTGAAGGTTCAGGATGTTTTTTACTTTCGGTCTGAAAATTCTCTATGTTTTCGATCTCTGGTTTGAAAACCCTCTGTGTTTTCAACCTTCAAGTGCGCAACTCTGACTAGGTGGGTTCCAGTTTCTAACGTCACCATGGGGCCAGTCAGTAGTCAAGCAAACAATAGGCTGCTAGCGGTCAGTGGTTAATATCTTCACAGTTGGTTGTATGATCACATGAGCTCTTCTGAGCCCATGTGACCATGCGAAAAACCATCAGTAGTCACATTTAAGAAAGTTCTAAATAGTTTGCGGTGGTAGATAACACTTCATGGTTGGTCACATGATCGCATAGGCCTTCCTGGCCACATGTCATCATGCGACAAATGGTTAAGCAGAAGCTTTCAGCTTTGGTGGTGGGTCCTTGGGCGGTGACTTGTCCAATTTTCATTGGCCGGTGGGGTAATACATTGGTAGTGGGATCCTTCCACATGTCTAGGTGGGACTGAAGATGCTTGAAAACTTGACCAGTGGTAGAGCGGTCACATGATCACATAGATTAAAATAATACCATGCAATCATGTGACAATGTAAACTTGGGAGGTGGCTATGCTGCTGGAACCCATGTACGCCAATGATAGGAGAGAATAAATAGATGGGCCCACTAGAATCCATGTGTGCCAATGGTAAAGCGGTCGCATGATCGCATAGATTAAAATAATACCATGTGATCATGCGACAATGTAAGTTTGGGAAGTGATGTGCTTTGCTGGGACCCGCATACGTCAACAATGTGTCCACGTGTTAGGTGTTACCAAGAATTTCTCCACAGTTATAAGATACTGAATCGATGGCTTCCACTTAGCCTATATGGAGTCGGAGATTCTTAGCGGATTAGCGAGATCGTCCCATGTGTCCCGATAGGTCCACAAGCTTTTATGTTGCAGCACAAATCAACGGTCGTCACTTTCTTGGGATGGTGCTAGATTACCTTTGCGGTTTAGCGAAACACTACCATGTGGAAAGAGTGGTCGCATGATCGCATGAAGTTAAAAAATGTCTTGTGATCATGCAACAACATAAGTCACTGAGTGAAGGTTAAATAAAATATGCTCTGTTGGACCCACATGCACCAATCATAGAGCGGTCGCATGATCGCAAGGAATAAAATAATACTATGTGATCATGTGACAATGGAGTTCAGGCAAGTGAATGTGCTCTACTGGGACCCATGTATTCTAATAGTGCAAGTGTGATGAGGAGATGGTGATGAGTGTATGTGGTAGCTCCTAATTTGTCGTAGTATTTCATGCGGTCAGGTGGGGCCGATGTTCTAAGTTTTTGGACATGATAAAGTGCAAAAGGATTATGACCGACTGCCATCTATCCTGTGGACCCAGCTAGTGTTGAGTTCTGACAAATGCCAAGAGATCTACAACTGGCATATGATCGTGAGGAATATTCTTTCCTCTCACGATCATACAGCCACCATCCGATGAGAAACTTGTTAGGTGGGACCCGAGACTTAAGGAAAATAAAGAGATTGAAAGATGACGTAAATTTTCAACTGTCGTAAATGAATAAGTCAAAGGTGACTAAGAACCGAGGCAGATATGGATGATAGGTCTTTCGACTAAAGTCACGAGTAGGAAAAGAATGAAGAATATAATCCTAACAATGTTGTATGCTGTAGTTTGTGGTGGTAATGATAAAAGCTATAAGATCATGCCAGACATTTTTGAGATATTTAAAGAAGGTTGAATATAGTTGTAGATCAGATTGATTATTGTTGGGAAGATAGTTCGACTCCGAGAAGCCCAATGGATTTGACTTGATAGATGCTATTAAAAAGAAGATGAAGGATTCAAGTTGAAGTGTCACAGTTATGAAGTCTCTTCTTATTCTCATATCAAAGACTGGCTTTTCAAATTCTGTTATCAAAGATATTCTTTCTTTGTGCCTTGTCTCTTTGTATCCAAGGAAGTGGGAAGGTCATGAGTTCTGAGGAATTTTATGTATTGTAAAGTCTATAAATTCTATCAAGAAACTCAATGTAAAGGGTCAGCAAACTAGTGAATATAGCGAAGTAATTCTATTTATTGAGCCTTCTTCTTGTTTGTTGTTCAATAGATAGTTTCTTTTGCATTATGAATGGAATGAATAGTTGCATGCAGAGCTGCATTTTCTTGCTGAATTCTACTTCATGTTAGGAAGTGTAGTGGGAGTGATTCTATTCACTTTCTTTTGTATAACTCTTTGTCCATTCATTCATCATTTTAGTTGCATTTCTGAATGGAAAGCACACTTATATTCTGATACTGTGATGTCTTCCTGAATTCTATTTCTTGCTAAGTAATTGCAGTACCGGTGATTCTATTTACCACTCATGATATAAGTCTATTTCTATTCACCAAGTAGAATCTGCATTTCATAAAAGAATAGGATAGAATTAGTTTAGATGTTAAAAATCATGCGATGATCTATAATCAACATTCTACTGAGGGTTGTAGATTATCTCTATCTTATCCTTGCTTGAATTACTTGTGCCTACAAGTAGTTTGGTTACATTTTCATTGCTCAGATTATCTGATGATTAATAAAAAAAACAAATTCATTGAAGATCAAATATAATGAGGGAGCTATACCTGCTAATTTAGAGGGCAGTGATTGTAGACATACACTGACCCATTTGTTGGTGAACATCCTTTTGTTCTCTCACCTTGGGTGTTAAGAAGAGTCAAATATTATAAATCTAAAGGGAGGAAAAATTGTTAACCAACAAAGTAGTAGCTTGATCTTGCTTAGGAGAAGACTTAAGACATGGCGGAATGCATGAAAAAAGTGTACAAGATCAAAAGAACCATGAAGCGGATAAGAGACATCGAGAAAATGAGTGGATGACATGGAGGGTTCTTGATCTTGATCTTTCTTTATGTTCTTTTCTTCATCATTTTTAGAGTCCTCTTGACATGGAACCACTTCTAAGGACATGAAAGCATGTTGGGATTGTATGGATGACTTTGGAAGAGATGGTGGAGGACTAGCTGAAGTAGGGATTCTAGCATATGAAGGTTTTGGCTCTGTAGGTTTATCATTATTGAAAGTATTTGCAACCAAGTGAAGGTTAGCTTGAGTTTCTTTAAGAGGTAGCCCTAGAGGATAACTATAGGGAACCACATGAAAAGTATCAGGGCTTGTGTTGGATGAAGGTTCTATGAAAGATTTGAAAGACTCAGAAGCTTTAGGAAATGTACAGGTATTGGAGGAAGTAGGGGATGGAAGGGAACCATCACAAGATAAAGGTTCAACATTAACATGATCTTGCTTGAGAAGATAATCTTTATTTTTAGCAGGAGAGTCCTTAGGAGAAGGATTCTTATAATATTGATGCTTCAAGCTAGCACGATGCATTTTATAGTCCTCAGTAGTAGTAGATGGATCATAATAAGGGTATTGTCCACAAAAGCCATCAAAATCTCTTTCAAAATTAGAATCATATGGATCACCATCATGATCTATCCAATGTGACATCCCATTTTCTAGTAAGCAGGAACACATGATGAGGAGGACTCTTAGGAATAGAGGTGTCATAGGTATCATTATATTGTTTGTCATCATAGTCATCATAGTCTCCAAAGTTGGATGTGTCACTCTCCATGGAAGAGGTATCATAAGGGTTATCATGTTGCTCAAATTCTATTTGGGGGCATGGTGACATGTACAAGTCTTTATCAAATGGAAAAGGGCATAGAGATTCCATGGAGAACTCTTTGGTTCCTTTTCTTTCTTAAGATTGTTAAGTTCAACTTGCAGAGCTTGCAGCTGCTTCATCATAGTGGTGATTAAAATTTCTTCCTCATGTGTACTGATTCTTTCAGACATGTATACTGATTTTCAATGGCTACTACTTTGTTCTTGACACAATGATTTGTTCGACAGATTCTGGAAATAGGCTGAAAAAGCTAAATATCTGGCAATTCTGACAATTTTTTGACAACTTTCAAAAATTTCCCAAACGACACTCTGCAGACTCGTACGATAGTGGGTATGCTATGAAATGATAGTTGCAAAACTCATACGATAGTTTGGTAGCAATGAAATGACAGTTGTAAAACTTGTACGACAGTGGGTATGCTATGAAATGATAGTTGCAAAACTCATACGACAGTTTGGTAGCAATGAAATGATAGTTGCAAAACTCGTACGACAGTTGGGTAGCAATGAAATGACAGTTGAAAATCTCATACGATAGTTGAAAGATTTTGACTTTGAGAATTTGCTGGCATGGAAACTCGTACGACACTAGGTACTCAATCATACGATAGATGGGTTGTAATGAAATGACACTTGAAAAAACTCATATGAATTTTGACTTCCTGAAATGATTTTTGACTCCAGAAAGGATTTTACGTCAATTTTTGCAAAATTTTGAGTTTGCAGATTCGGATTGTTTGCAAATTTCAATGTCCAAATTTGAGGATTGTAATAGATTTGTTTGTTTTCAGTAACCAGATAGAGAAACAAGCATGCAAAATAGCAAGCATGTGATTTCAAGCATGTCTGAAAACAATGAACAAGGGCAAAAGAAACCTTGTGCATGAACAATCAAGTGACTTATTCATTCTAATCCTCAGAAGCGCTAATTGTGTATGTTCCAAAAATGTTTTGCAATGATGCACATATACCCTAGAAAATGAAACTTTGGCCTCGCTAGGGTTTTTAGTAATGGTTTGACTCTGCAAGTTTTATGATCCAAAGGGGTGAACTCCAATCCCGGTGCACAAGGGTTTTGACACAGTCTGAGAACTTAATCTTCAGGAGCTGCTAGGGAGATCTGACAACCCAACAATGAACCATACCTGTGGAGATTTCTTCCACAAGGACATTTATATAGCGGCTATCACTACGATGGTGAAAATGGCTATTACCGCTTGAGGTTCCATCAATGTAGTTTACCCTATGAAGGGAGTGTCTGCTATGGTTAACCCTCTCTCAAGGTGACTCACAATAGTATACCACAAGGGGACTTGGCTCTAGATCCAAGGTTTTTTGACACCTTTTCACTTTTAACCCAAACAAAGCAAGCAGATTAATCCGACACGCTAAGACAAAGTTTTGCTTCACCAAGGTCTATGATGTCAACTCCATGTGATCTATCAACCTCTCCAGGGAGAGAATGTATCAATCAATAAGAGAAGGTGCACTAACCAATTTTGATTCACCAAAGCTCGTGATGTCAATGCCATGTGATCTATCAACCTCTCCAAGGAGAGAATGTATCGATCAATAAGAGAAGATGCACTAACTGAGCTGAATGTGAAACACACTAAGTATCCTCCCTACCTACAAGGATTCTGTCATCAAGAAGGATTTCGCTGGGAATCCAATCTCTTAAGAATCACAAATAGTGTTCATAGGGCCTAATTACTATGTGAGCACAAATGTATGTTTCCAAAAGCAAATATACCAAAAGTACCCAAAAAGCAAAAAGAGGAACACTTAACGCTTAGAGTGAATATGAGATGAGTTCACAAGGTGGAACACTTAACACCTCACACAAGCTGAAAATGAGTCCCCAACTTAGAAAACAAGTGAGTTCCTAAAAGCATAAAAGGGTTGCCTGGTGGAACAATTAACACTTCTCTCCTATAGACCCCTCCCCTTTATGGCACTGAGATTGAAACCACGGGGTGGAATGAGGGGTTGACAGATTAGCGAGTCCAATAACCCAAGATAGCAATCAAGATCAATCACAAGTAATCTAAGACTGCTAATAAATACTTAAGGTGTCACAACCTAGTATCAATTATGCAAGTGTGTAAAACAAAACCATGAAAAGAATCACCCAAGCTAGACACACAAGAAATTTATTTTAAGCCCAAATCAAAATATTATCAGCACAATTGGAATACCTAAGATCCTCGCAATGCGCTTAGTAGATGTTTACCTAATTTTGAGAAATTCTTGTGCTTTTTCCAATCAAACCAATAGAAATCAATCAGAAATAGTAAATTTCAATTGTTAGGGTTAGCTGTCAGTCAAAATCCAAAAATCAAATCTGACAAACTACCTGCAAAAATGAAATGACAATTGAAATCTGGTACCGAAACTCATACGACAGTGGGTCTGTTACGAGATGATAGTTGAAACCTGATGTCAAAACTCATACGACACTTGGTCTATTACTAGACGATAGTCCAAAAACTTGTACGACACTGGGTGTGTGATGAAATGATGATCCAGCCTCCAAATGATAGTGGGTTCTTGATGAAATGATACTCAGTCAATTGTCGTACGATAGTGGGTTCAAAATCATATGACTTTTGTCAGAAAATCATACGAAGATTGTATGGACAAAAAATAAAAAATCATATTTTTGCATAGAAATCGAGGAGAAAAAGATAGAAATTGATAGAATTGAATTGGAAACCCATTTCAGGGCCCCACGGTGGGCGCCAAAAATGTGTGTGAAAATTGTACCTGATCTGTAGACACAACACTTCAGTAAAACATTAGAGGTTAGCTATAATCAAAATCATTTAAAATTGAAATCTACTCTAACCAAGTGATTTAGTGCCTTCTAGTAGGTGCGAGATTGATGTTCTCAAATTGTTATCAAGATCAGTGACCTAGACGACACCTAAATGAAGGATTTGAATGCAAAACTGATATGAAATATGAATGCAATTAATCTATTTTTTTTTGTATTTTCTATGCAATAATAATGAAAATTTGATATGAATCTATGCTAGTATGGAAATTGATCTAACAATGATATGAATCTATGCTAAATGATATGCAATGCTCAAAACTAGAAAGATCTCACAATAGCTTGGATTCACAAAGATGGTTCTTCAGACTCCAATTCGACAGCATGAGAATGCAAATTCATGGATTTTGGAGAGATGAATTATGAAGAGCCGAGCCTTGTTTTTATAGAAATCTAGGGCTTTGGAGGTGCATGGAAGAAAGCCATAAATCACTCAGATTAACTCAGCTTCATTTTTGAGTTATCTGATAATAAAGATAATTTAATTCACAAAAACATGCAAAAGCTAAGTTTTAACTCAAAATAGAGTTTAGCTTTAATTGATAATTGATAGTTGTCTGCTTTTATGATTGTGCATGTTTTATTTATGAATTAATTTAATAAATAAAGTGATTTATGCTCAACTTAACTAATTTTTGAAAATAAATAATTGATTTATGGGTTAATCAATTATTTAATCAAACTTTTATTAAAAACTATATTATTAAATAATGACAACTTGCTTTAATTAATTAAATAAGAATTTAATCAATTATTCATAAGATATTAGATTTATTGTCAAAATTAAATAATACAATTAATAATAGATAGAATTAAATTTAATTACACAATTAAGTGGCAAGATATTAAATCTAATTAATTAAATATGAAAATATTCAATTAATCAAATTTAGGATAAATGTTATTTATCGCCAAATAATCATTAAATTAAAGATAATTAAGATAGTTAGGAATATTGCTAGGAATATTCCCCGATGCAGAATTTAAGATAATCAATTAGGATTCGATGATGTTTAGATGTGCCTTAGATTAGGACTTTGATGTCGATTTCATTCTAATTGTTGATATAGGAGATTAATGAACTTATAGCCCATTTTTGGGTATTACAATGGGTTGACCGTTCATGGGATTCAAATCATCAAACCAGTAAAGATGTTCAAATGTTTGATGTAGTATACCCTAGTTCTGTGTATGAACATTAATACTTGGGTAGAGTTTATAAGTGGTTTGGGTCCATGTAGGTATTTGTTCCCTTACAATCTTTTCTATACGTTCACATATAAGTATAGATAAGTAACAACCCTGAGGTCTCCATCTTTGTATGACTTATTTGTTCCACAATGTGTCTGAGGTTGATGCAAAATGCAAGCAATACATTTGACCATGATAACAAAGATTACGTAGAGAAGTAGTATCGGTTTATGGAGTTCGAAGCAGTTTCTCTATGCATAATTGACCTGTTCCATTTATCAAAGAAGATTATTCAGTCTCAGATGCTATTGATGCTAGTTGAAACCATGTTTCACTTGGGACATGATGAATTTGTGTTGGATTGCATGTGTCACAAGACTCCAATTTTGAAATATATGGATCTCTGTAAAAGTGGTCAAAATTTCTTTGCGATACTGGATGACATGTTATTAGTCATTTTTGTTGTAGAAACCTTTGCGCTTCCAATCCTGAAATTCTATCTTCTTCATGTATTGTGTAAATGTCCATGTGTTGAAACAAGTCATGACTGGCAACTATTGTCTGTTGCAACATTTGTATGTGATGCCTTATAAAGAACAAAATTTGGTATAAGTAATCACTAATTTAAAATGAAATAAAAAAAAATTGTGTACTTCATTTTTACAAGACATTTTCTTCAGATTATATTGGTTCAAATTGATTTGTCCATATTGGTCCATATCTATATTATTCAAATTTGTTTTCTAAATGAACTTGGTTATATAGTTTTAGGTATTGAAATTAAAAAAATGTGCGAAGAATGAAGGAGATTAAGAATGATAATTAATGAATGTAAATACCATAAGTTAGTTTAGATACCAGATATTGCTATGACTTTGCTTTGTCTTCTCTTCTATTCTTGGCTTCTTTTCAAGTTTGTTGTTATTGTATGTTGTTTTGATGTTTTATCAATTATTTTTGTACAAGTATTTGAAATATCAATATTATTTGGTACTTTATAAAAGAACAGGGTGGTGCTATAGAGTGCTTTGCTCTCATAACATTAATTGAAGGAGATGATATTTTGAGGAATGTCATTAAAGTGATGAGATTGAGTTTTGCAGAGGTAGGCTTAGTATAATTATGTATGTGTTTGAGCTTCAGAGCATTTTTCACCTATTGTTATAAAATCTGAGCTAATTTAAAATGAAATAAACAAAATTGTTGTATTTCATGTTTAGAGAAAGACTTGTTTTATTCTATATATCTTAAAAGAAGTAAAAATATTGGTAAAGGTATCGCATTGCATTTAGAACCCTAGTTCTGCCATTTGAGAAATTTGAAGACAATTTATGAAATAGTTTTACTATTCAGTTAATTAACTCGATTGTAAGAATCGAATATTTATCAAATCAAGATTTTTTAAGGTTGCAAGACATTTTCTTCAGATTATATTGGTTCAAATTGATTTGTACATATTGGTCCCTATCTATATTATTGAAATTTGTTTTCTAAATGAGCTTGGTTAGATAGTTTTAGGTATTGAAATATAAAAAATGTGCCAAAAATGAAGGAGATTAAGAATGATAAATAATGAATGTAAATACCATAAGTTAGTTTAGATACCAGATATTGTTGTGACTTCCCTTCATCTTCTCTTGTATTCTTGGCTTCTTTTCAAGTTTCTTGTTACTGTATGTTGTTTTGATTTTTTATCAATTGTTTATGTACAAGTATTTGAAATATCAGTATTATTTGACACTTTATAAAAGAATAGGGTGGTGCTGTAGAGTGCTTTGGTGTCATAACATTAATTGTAGGAGATGATATTTTGAGGAATGTCATTAAAGTGATGTGATTGAGTTTTGCAGAGACAAGCTTACTATAATTATCTATGTAGTATGAGGAGTTTAAATAATTTATTTATAGGTTAAATAAATGACACGTAACGATAGCTTTAATGTTACTCTTGATGAATCCTTTAATGCTAAGATGTTTTTTTAATAAATTTATTTTATATGTCAAGCACATTATCGATGACACGTGCGAAATGGAAAAAGGTACTTTTAAAAGTATTTTGATATTTCATATAATTAAGTTTGAAAATCTCATGATATATCAGACAAATTAAAAATGGTAGATGTCGTATCAGATGACATCGATATTATATATAAAATTTGCTTGCAATTGTCAAAACATTAAATATACATCTGTGAAAAATCTAAGAAAGATTTTATTAATCAATAGTCTTTGAGATCCTATACAAACTGAAATATCGGTATTCAATACAAGGAAGACGTGCTTCGAATTTATATGCCAGGAACTACTATTTATGAAAATATCATTGTCGGGTTTTTGGAAAAGTGATACATACTATAGTCATCAGTGGCGTTCTGTCAGATCGGCTGTGTTTGCAATCATCACCTTTTGCAAGAAAAATAGTAATTAGTAAAGCTAATTATGATATAAATTAATAACTATGATAGTAATACTAATTTCTTTTTTAAAAATAATGTTAGTGATAGTATAAAATAGTAAATAATATTGAATAGTTGATATTTTTTTATATTATTAAAATGTATTTATAAAAATATTAATTATTGTAACATATTAATAATAATAATAAGATATTAATAATAATAATAAAAGATATTGAAAATCCTAATAAAAAGCATCATATATTAATAGATTATTTAATAGTCACCAAGTCTCAGAATGGAAAAATTTAAGTGACAAAACATCAGCTAGTCTTCAGATAAATTGAACAAGGTTCAAACTATTTAGTGACTATGATACCTTTCTATACTCGCCAGGTCTCCAGAACAAATAGAGTCATTTAACAACTAAACTTTTCTTTATTCACCAGATCTCGGGGAATGTAAGGGACACACCAAATTTTTCAGTGCTTACGAGAATGTGTTGTATTCACTAGGTTGCCAGAAGTTAAAATTTGATTACGTGTCATTTTCTTGGCTTACAGCTACTGAATTAAGTTGTGAACGTGCCAAGTAATGGTGGAACTGACATGATTTGTGGGCTAATGTAGTATTTTGTAGTTATCTCTGAATGAAAGTTCTAACCTCATAAGTCGGCAGTTGTCGGATGAACGCAAAAATAAAGATACAATAATTATGAGGTTCTCAGTTGGTCGCTGAATCTCTAAATGCAAGTTGGCGGTCTATTTTGTGGGTTGTTAGATCTCCAAGTTATTTAGTGGTTAGTTGTTTTATTTTGTGACCTAGCGATTTCAATGGTTGCATGTTCTCATGATTATGGCGGTTATGTCACAAGTGGTCAGCGATTCAGGGACACGGTTATCTCAAAGTCTCCCCATGTACTGGTTAAGTTATGAAAAGTATGGCAACTTAGCAGGAAATGTTGGATGAAGATTTGATTGACGGTTGATCTTTAATGTCATTACTTGACCTTTGTTAAGAAAATCTTCTGGTGACTTGGAGAATAAAGGTCTTCGCATAGTTTGCAGTCTTAACCATAGTTAAAGGAAATATCTAGCGACATGGAGATGAGTTTAGATGCATGGTCACCAGACAAGGTTGAATTAAGAAAATATTTTTAGTTAGTTATTTTCAACCATTATTTTCAATGGTCATATAGGTTTTAAAAGAGCGATCTAGGGTTTTCTTTGCAAAGGAAAGGCATTTAGGGTTTTTTCATGTCTGCTTATTTAATTAGGGCTTATATTGATTACAAATATTGCATTTAGTATACAATTTGGAAGATTATTAATTAACAAAATCTTTCATATATTTGTCATGAATTTACTTTGATTGTGGTGAGTGTTGTTAGTTAATTTTTTGATAAAATTGATAGTTTTCTTTTAATAGGATGGTTGTTGTTAATTTGCAAAGCAAACATGTATTCATTGGGATGTTGTGACATCGATGAATGTAGGGTTTATCTCATTTGTTTCACTATTTATAACAGAGAAACATGAACTTATGGTGTGACCATGTCAAAATGGCCAACAATGAGAAGTGGAATATTTGGGCATTGATAAAAAACTTGAATTTGAAAGATATCAGTGTAAAAAACTAAGTTTGGTTAAATAAGAGACATTCTTGTACAAAAATGTGCGATTTGTATCAAGCAATGAACAATTTTTTCAATTTGTGCAAGTGTCAAATCAAATATAGTCTATTTTGTTGGACAAATGCTTTGTTTATCAAAGAAATCAGGTTTTATTATCCAGTTATGAAATTATTTCTTATTGGTTGATTCAAACTGCACATTTTGATACAAGGGTGTATTTCATTTGATCAATGTTTATTTTCTACACTGGTATTTTTCAGACATCAATTTTTTTCAAGAATTGAAATGTTGAAATAAGACAACAGTTTTATTTTTTGTTACTGGTTGGACAGTGATATTTTTTGTCTGCTAAAGATATTGAAGGTTCTATATCTAGTATTTGTACTATTGTTTAGGTCATGGTTAGTGATGAGGTGTTTTTATGTATGATTATATTGTTATAGAAATGAACAGGAACTATAATGCCGTATGAAGAGGTGTCAATGATATATATGAAAAGATCTTATAAGTATCATAAATGATGAGATCAAAGAAGTGATTTCATTAAATGAGTCCTCTATTATTTTACAAAATATTGATTTTGATGAATTGTTCATGATGTATGAGTGCGAAATCCATTATTTTAGGTGTTTGTCCATGAGATTTATTTGGTAAACTTATTATTGTGTGTATGATTGATGGAATTATATGAAAATTGGTTTTGGTTGGATATTTGTTAGATTTAGGTAATTGGGTTTGTCCAAATTGTTATCATATAATTTGATTGAAGATGATCTTAGAAACTTGGCTATTGATGTAATGTTTATGATGATGTCTATTTGTTTAACTAAACTTGTAAATTTTGGTATTATATTTTGATAACATGTTATATTTTGGTCTGTTGTATTATTGGTATTGCATAATTCATTACTCATGTGTGGACCCATAAATTTGTTAATATAAAAATTTGTTGCCTTGTATATAAAACAATTTTTTGTCTTTGTAGAACTGTATAATATTAGATTGACTGGGCTTGATAAGCATAAATTGAATTCTAAATTTAATAAAAGGTGATCGAGAAAGTGAAATTAGACTTTAGTATATGCAATACATGCTAGGCCAATCGAGTCCATGGAACCTTGTAGCTATTTTTGTCTTGATCTAACAGACTTTATTTGAGTAAATTAACAAGACGAACATAACTATTTCACATGTCAATAAAGTATACTACAGCTATTTCAGAGACTAAACTTAATTATTGCAATTTTGATAATAGAAATATCTATTATATTTATGTTTGATTAAAAGTTGTATATGATAATTGTTGCAGTAACAACAAAATAGGGTAGAGTCACTGAGTCTCAACAGACAGTTTAGTTTCTCATAAAATGTTTATTGTTACTAACTTTATACCTATTTTAAAATGACTGTATGTTTAGATACTTTAGAGTTCAAAATCTGACAATCATGTATACATATTTGTGATTTCAATGAATAATATACAATAAGAATACACAAATAAGTTAATATTCTGATAGTGCTTTTAAGCATCTCTCTTCTTCTTTTCACCTTGTAACATTTGCATTTTGTTCCATGTGTGAATATCTTTCAAAATTGAAAGATGGATGAATATGAAGTCCTAAGAGTTCATGAACTCTTGAAAGAGTTGTAAAGGTTAATCCTTGCCGTTATGTGTGTGCAATGTCAATTGCTACTTTTTCAAGTGACAAACCCTATGATTTATGTATTGTTAAAGCCCATGACATTCACAAAGGTATTTGTCATCAGCAACCCCTTTTAATTGGTGTGATAGGAATATTCTTTGGATTAGTATCATCCCAAGCTGGACCAATGTAGTTAAAAAATTGAATCACAACTATCAATGGTAGTTGAGGAGGCTTTTCACCATCGTTATATACAATAGCTTTGATTTTTCCTATAGCATCATTAACTAGTTTTGTCTAGACACATAAATTTGTACATAGCATAACTTGTTGCCCTATACATAAAAGAATGTGAGATTGTAGTTGTTCTTCATCTGCATTCAAGCTATCAAAATCTTTTTGTTATTTTGCTATTGAAAAACCCACAAGTTTATGTAGAGATAATAACGTACATTTATTATGTAGAGCTACCATTTCATTAGTTGCAAATAGGTGTATTTTAGAATGGAAATCCTCTTGTTCCTCTTTACTGAGAGCAGTACTTGTCTGTGACATGAGTAGAGTCCAATCTTCAATTGTTGGTTCTGCATTTCTTAGATTTGTAAGAAGAGAATGAAATTGTACCTGAACATCTGTGTTACCAATTTGGAAAAAGTTAGCCTCTAAAGTAATTACTTTTCTGAATGATTTCCATAATTGTCCACCATATGAATTTGAAGCATACATAGGAATATCTTTAACTGGAGGAAGTTGACCCAAATCACCAAATAGAATCATTGAACGACCTCCAAAAGGAATATGATCAGGGTAATCTTTAAGAAACCCCCCCTTCAAAAAAGGTGTAAAAAAGTGGCAAAAGTTAGAAGGGAAAAAAAATAAATTTGGCAAAATTATTTTCTTTTCAAAGAAAAAAAAATAATCTCAATTGGCGAATCATTGATGCTCCCTGAAACTAGGTGGAACTATCTTGGCGAATTGTGTTTTTGTTTCATAACTACTAAAATATAAATTAGCAAATATAAAATAGTATTTATATTATATAAAATATACATTGGCGAATATAAAATAGTATTTATATTATAAAAAATATAAATTGGCGAATATAAAAGAGTATTTATATTATAAAAAATTTAAATTGGTGAATATTTGTGGTCACTGGTAATAGTGTGCATAGTTTCGGCAGGATAAAAGGAGGGTCTATGCTGACAGTTACGAAGATACGTAATGGTCAGGTTGACAGCATGCGTGACTTTGACGGTTATGCTGGCAGGTTGCAGTTGAAGGCGATAAAGATAAGCAAAGGATAGGTTGACAGTGTACGTGACTTTAGAAGTTATGATCATAGGTAAGATATGGGGGTTCCAAGGACATGTTGGTAGTCTACGTAACTTAGCCATGAAGTTGTAGTGACATTTGTGGTGACTAGTAACAATGTGCATAGTTTTGGAAGGCTAAAAGGAGGGTTGATGTTGACAGTTACAAAGATACATAATGGTCAGGTTGACAGCGTGCATGACTTCGGTGGTTATGCTAGCAAGTTGTAGTTGAAGGCCACAAAGATACACAAAGGACAGGTTGACATTGTATGTGACTTCAAAAGTTATGATTATAGGTAAGATATGGGGGTTCTGAGGACACGTTGGTAGTTTGCGTAACTTAGCCATGAAATTATAGTGATATTTGTGGTCACTGGTAATAGTGTGCATAGTTTTGGCAGGCTAAAAGGAGGGTCAATCCTGACAGTTATGAAGATATGTAATGGTCAGGTTGATGGCGTGTGTGACTTCGGCGGTTATGTTGGCAGGTTGCAGTTGAAGGCCACAAAGATATGCAAAGGACAAGTTGACAATGTTCGTGACTTTAGAAGTTATGCTCGTAGATAAGATATGGGGGTTCTAAGGCCATGTTGGTAGTTGGCGTAACTTAGCCATGAAGGTGTAGTGACATTGATCACTAAAGTACAATTAATTAGACTTAATGATGATAAGATTTTGATTAGATGTAAAAAAAGGTTAATTTGTACAAAATCTCAGCTATGAATCGTAAACATTCATTATCTTTCTTTTCGGAGCCAAGTCACATTATGTGAAAGTTTAATGCGACTGCCAAGTTGTCAGTTGAAAATTTAAAATCACAACTAGGATATGGTGGTTCTGAGGCAATGCCAACAGTTTGTGTAACTTGAGTGGTACATAAATCCAGGCTAAGATTTTGATTAGACATTAAAAAGGATAATTTTATGAGATATGAGATGTTATTCATCAACATTTATTATTCTTCTTATCGACTTCGGAGCCAAGTTACGCAGGACATTACAATGTCTGCAATTTTTCTTTACCAATATTCATTAATTTCCTTTTCCCAGGCAAGCTACCTAACGTGAAACATTCCTTCAAAATTTATTGTGGCTAGTGAGTTGGTGATTATTTTCTTTATATACTCCTCAGTAGTGGAATTGCAAAGCATAGGAGCTTTCTAAATTTCTAAATTTGGATGACAAGTTGGTGATTATTTGTATTTGTATTTTTTAGGTACTTTCATAGAATGGGTCTTCCAGTAGTTGATGGATCATCAAATGAGAACCCAGAACCTGTTATCCAACCAAATTTGGATATGGAGGAGGAGATTCAATAAGATTTCCTCAGTCATCTAATGTCTATAGCAAGGGATCATCATCATGCAACCAGTTACACGGGTTACCTGAGTGACATGTTCAAACTTGAAGTAGAACATGGCAAGGCAGAGATGCACGCCATTTTTGATGATTATGGCTTTGACCAGGAGGTGTTCCAGGAGGAGATGAATCAGATGATCTTGTTATTTTCTGGTCTACACATCGACTAATCTTTTTGTCTTTGTGGATCTTACAAAATTTTTTGTTACTTGTAAGTTGTAATTTGTAAATACGAACTAATCAAATGTAGTTTTCATTTTGGTTTTGCAAATGGTTGTTCCACAACCATTCAGTGAAATTGTGAATCAGTGAATCAATTTAAGTTACCAAGGTCTAGTATTATGTATATAATATATTATATACCAATTTTTGAATTAAATAGTAATACTGTAGTCTGTAAATTTGTAATTTACTGTATAGTGTATACAAATGAAACAATGAGAAGTCAGAAGACTCTTTTTCAAATAGTGTTACTGTGTTATTGTTTTTAGTTTTAAGTAATATGCGTTGCTATTATTTGCTAATACTTTAAATTTCAATAGTCAATACACTAAATTCTAATATAGTAACAATAGTTTTATTATTTATAAATTGAAAAATATGTAAACTATAATTAGTAAATTAGAATGCTAAATCAGAGTACTAAATAAATTGGAACCCACTCCAAGCTATCCTTTGCGTATCTTCGTGGCCTTCAACTGCAACCTGCCAGCATAACTACCAAAGTCATGCACGCTGTCAACCTGACCATTATGTATATTCGTAACTGTTAGAATCGACCCTCCTTTTAGCCCACCAAAACTATGCACAATACTGTTACTAGTCACCACAAATGTCACTGCAACTTCGTGGCTAAGTTACACAGACTGCCAACGTGTCCTCGGAACCCCCATATCTTACCTAGGATCATAAATTTTGAAGTAACGTACACTATCAACCTATCCTTTGCATATCTTTGTGGCCTTCAACTGCAACCTACCAGCATAACCACCGAAGTCAGACATGCCGTCAAAGGCTATTTCGTAACTTCTCAATGGTTAATTTATTATGATGGTGATCGATTCCAAAGTTACGCCAGGCTGTTTCATAACTTCTCAACATTTAATTTAATATGATGGTGATCTATTCCAAAGTTATGCCTGCCTATTTCATAGCTTCTCAACATTTAAAACTTTAATTTATTATGATGGTGATCGGTTCTGAAGTTACACTTGGCTGTTTCGTAACTTCTCAACGGTTAATTTATTATGATGGTTAGGGGTTCCAAAGTTACGCCTGGCTATTTTGTAACTTCTCAACAGTTAATTTATTATGCTGGTTAGGGGTTCTAAAGTAACACATGGCTATTTTGTAACTTCTCAATGGTTAATTTATTATGATGGTTAAGGGTTCCGAAGTTACGCTGGCTGTTTTGTAACTTCTCAATGGTTAATTTATTTATGATGGTTAGGGTTCCGAAGTCCCAACTAAATTTGTGCGTAACTTCGTAAGGGGTTGAAAAGTGAGAGACAGTCTGATGGAGAGTAAGTTTCATGCCATGTGGAAAGTGGGGAGTACAAGTGTCATCATTCATGCAGCATGCCAAGCTGTGTCGTAACATCTCAAGGTTTCATTTTTCTGGTCAGTTTAACAGTCCTGAAGTTTTGAAAAGGTGTTGCGTGACTTCACAAGTCTCAAAGTTTTCAAATTTCAAATTCAAATGGCCAAGGGTCAAGGCTCCTAATTTGCAGGTAGAAATTTAGCATAGTTGAGATAGGGTATTAGGGACCTAGGGTTAGAAACTTAGATGTACCATTAGCATCACTTCGACAATGCGCTAATTATTTGCTCTTGGATCGCTTCCAAATCTATGCTGGAAGAGTGGAAGTGACAGTTGATAGTGAAACTTTTCTAAAAAAGGTAATTACTAATTTCATGCATGGGTGACTATGGTTGATGAGGCATTGAGATTTTAATTTTTAATATAGTAGGTGGCCTGGTGTCTAGTAGCCTGGTTGTACTTGTGAGTTGCTTGTTACTTGTTAGTTATTAAATATAGTTCACACTTCAGAGCATCCATAATTTCCAAATTCAAAGAGCAACCAAAGAGTTTAGTACTTAAAAGAATGATAGAACAAGGATCTCCTGATGTTGTTGTAGAACTAAAAAAGAGTGCCATTGTGCATTCAAGAACAAAGAGGCCAAACATATACGCTGAAGAATGGATGAAACTATTGCCTGGATCCTCAAATTTGTAATCAACTAATGTTTATGAATGGAGGGACCCTTATGCATTCTGTAGGGATGCTGAATGCCCAAACACAACTAGGTATGAGCTCTTCATGTTTTTCTATAACAATAGAATTAGAGGCCCTCCTGTTTCAAACCCATGGGACAGGAACTTGGGAAAGTTGATAGTACCTAAGGTATTTTTGGATTTAGACCTCATGAAAGCACTAATTCAAACATACAATCCAAGCACACAAGCTTTCCACAAGCATGACAAGTCTATATTCTACATGTTAGATAGAGCGTCTTTTACTCAAGCTTTCGACCTTCAGGGACCTATGAGCATGGAGATTGACCTAGTAGGAGAGGAGGCCCTATTTAATAGATAGAGAAATTACTACCATGGAAGGGTTATGAGGAGGCATATTCCTAGAGAAAACAAAGAGGCAGGATTGTTACTGAAGAAGGTTGTAGATTGATTTGATATTGAGATTTTCTTTCCCTATTTCTAGAATACCATGTACAGTCTACACAAAGTTATTGGACTAGATGGAGGTTCGACAGTGACTCCTAATATTTTTGTCATGGCTATAGATGTTCAGGATCTGTACACCAACAAGGAGTTTGATTATGTGGGGCACATAATCAATGTAATGCACTCCGAGTTGATGAATGCAAAGACTTATTTGAAAAGCTTCAAGTTCAATCACTACTCCATGTTGATGCACCTAATCCTCTATTTCAATATTGGCTACATCAACCCAGGGTTCATCGATGAAACTGAGAATGAGGGAGGAACTGTTCTGGTTCAGCTGTGGACTAGGTTATGGCATAGAACATACCATTTCTCTAATTCCATTTCTTTTTATAGTGATTTTGTGGATCCAATAATGAACATGTTAGGTATTGTGAGGGATAGATTTAAATATTGAGTTGATGAATGCAAAGACTTATTTGAAAAGCTTCAAGTTCAATCACTACTCCATGTTGATGCACCTAATCCTCTATTTCAATATTGGCTACATCAACCTAGGGTTCATTGATGAAATTGAGAATGAGGGAGGAACTATTCTGGTTCAGCTGTGGACCAGGTTATGGCATAAAACATACCATTTCTCTAATTCCATTGCTTTTTGTAGTGATTTTGTGGATCTAGTAATGGACATGTTAGGTATTGTGAGGGATAGATTTCCTTTACTTGTTAGAAAATTGCTTAGACCCATAGCATTTAATATTGACAATGACATCAAGCACAATTGGGGTGATATGTTTTTTTTTGAGAATTTTACTATTATAAGAGTGTATGCTTGCCCTCAACCTCCACACATACTGCCAAAATTTGTCCCAAAAAGATTGGCAATAGTAGAATTCTTTTGGCAACTTATCATGATGGATAGAGAGCACTTAGGCCCTAAAAGACATAAGGGAACCTTTCTAGAAAGGAGGTTCCAAATAGGGGATTTCTCTATAGGTAAAGATGCTATGGAAAAAATCCATGAATTCCTTAGACAATTCAGATTTCCCTTTGGTAAAGCAAGGATGTATGACCTTGAAGACTTCATTAGAGGAGCATTGAGAGAAATGAGGAATCACAATTTGGCTCTAAATCAGCCTATGGTAGAGGAGGATTATATTAGAAATGTTTATAACAAAGTTACCTGTGAAGAGAGAACCTGTAAATGGGAAAATATTGTAAGGGTAGAGGAACAATTGAAAAAGGTAGACCCTACCTTCCCTGGTTTCTTTCCTGATCTCAAATACATTAAGAAAATTGAAATGTGTTTAGAGAATTACGAAGATATTATGTCTAAATTGCTAGACATCCCTGAGGAGGAGGATAGAATAAACCCTAAAGAAGTTGAGCCTGATGTGGAGTTTATGGGAGAAACAAAACAAGCTGAGTCATCCACATCTGAGCAGGGGCCATCAAAGAAACAAAAGTTGATGAATGTACCACAAAAGGAAAGGCAAAAGGCACTACAAATCCTGCCAGGTAATAGCCATTACTTTGCTGACTTAAGACAAAATTTTTTGACATCAATGGTAGAAGAGGGAGAAAAGGCCGTAGATGAGTTAGAATTGGCTGCAGCTAGATTGGATGACAGGGTCATCCAAGCTAAAGAGTTTATAGATGATGATGAATTCATCAAGTTTGTTGAGTTAAAAATTTTTCTCTTTAGAGTTAAGAAAAATGAATTAACACTATCT
Source organism: Chamaecyparis obtusa (assembly GCA_027943335.1). Lineage (NCBI taxonomy): Eukaryota > Viridiplantae > Streptophyta > Pinopsida > Cupressales > Cupressaceae > Chamaecyparis > Chamaecyparis obtusa. Next base: position 184,957 of record BSBK01008357.1, on the reverse strand, counting down.
TTGAAACCAAGGGAATCACAGGAAAAAATGTTCAAATGATTGAAAAATTACAGGCCTATGATCCCAACAATGAAACATTAAGTGTGGAGGAGGCAATAGATCTTGTAAAGAGAAGTGGCATGTTGTTGATCCCTGGATGGGACTTGGAGTCCTCATTCCTAATTGACCAAATTAAGAGGCAAGATAAAGTTGTAGCTTATGAAGCTTTTGGCCCTGATGGACTTATGAGGGGTTCTAGATTCAATATGGACACTAAGAGACTAGCAGTATGGTGTGTGGCCCCAGAATCTAGTAAGCCCAGATTGGTTGACATCCAAGACACCGCACAGGGTAGCCAATTAATATAGAGGTTGCAAGACACTACAGGATCAGAGATAAAAAATATCCTACATCATGCATCCTCCATGAATAAAGTAGTGGTTGAGGACTTGGAGAACAAGCTAGCTAGGACATCAGAGATTATATGGATCTAGAAAAAAGTTTGAAGAGGAACTGAAGAAGAATTATTTGCTGGATAAGACTGTGAAGGAGCTAAAAGATGAAATAAATACTCTAAAAAATCATTCCAGGGCATTTACAGAGGTCTATGATGTAGGGGTCCAAACTGAGCATGAGGGGGGCTTAGCTCCAGAACTTGCAATAGAAAAGATAATAATGTACGTTGATCAGCCTGAGCCTGCTGATACTAGAATTGTTGAAAAGGAGACTTTGAAGAAGGTGCTATTACACAGAGTAAATATTTTAAAAGGGAAGTCTCAAATCCTTCATAGTACTTTCATTTCTTTGCAGGGGACAGAATATCAATGTTCTAATGCCTTGTCTATACTAACCCCATTATTTAATACTTGGGGCCCATACTTGCAATTCTTTGATAGGTTAGTTTTCCTAATGGGGAAAAAAATGGAGTTACTTGACAAAATAATTGATGTTAAGGAAATGGTGTTATTAGTAAAGGATTTGTATTCATTTTTCACTTGCAAGTTATAAAATGTTTAGGCAAAGCTTAAGGTTTTTGCTAAAGAGTCTGAAGGATATATCCCTACTATTGTGAAAAAAGAGGGACAGTTGAAGGAATGCCAGGAGTGGGCTGATTCTTTCAACCAAATTATGGAATGTAGCAAGGTGGCTTCTTATTTTGTTGGTGATGCTGACATTTCAACTTTTTATGAAGTTGTGGATGAATTGTACAAGCATGAGATTGACATGAATAAGTTTGCTACTAAATCTCTAGCCATAACGGATGCCAAGTGGAACAAATACCTTGAAGACTTGGAGACAGTTAGAGAGGTAACTTGGCCATCAAAGAGGGACATTGTGGTGTGGGAAAACATTGCAGAGATTCAAGCCTTGGTCTTGCCATATTGACATGGATGATGGAAGTAGTTGAGATAATTCTGGTATTAGATGAAGATCCAATAGAGGGAGGTCAATTAATTTGAATAAGGTATCTTATGTTTGCGATTCACCTACTATGGATACACCTTTGGTGCAAATCAGGACTGATTCTGAAGAATCCAGGCTACCAGTTGTCACTCTAATAAGTTTATAACTATTTCCAAATTTTTTTAATTTTCCAAATGTCAATGTTAGTTTTTATTTTCTGATCATTGATCATTGACATTGATGTATAAATTTGAAGTTACGAAGTTAAATTTAATAGTATAATACATGGATATTTTGTAATTTTCAATTTTTCTGTCATTGTGCCTGTGTAATTTTGTAAAGAGCTCATTGGCTCAAGTCAAGATCTCAATTCTAATTAAGTAAATGCTTAGTATTAGGAAATTAGGTAATTGAAAAATGATAAATTAACCATGTTGGTAGTATTTTTAGTTTTCACAATTATTTTTAGAATTTCTTGCAATTTTCCTCCCGAAGGCCTAGGCCCTAAATTTTGATCAAAATGTTGAAACCCTAAGTGCTAGGTTGAGATATGCTCTAAAAATCCATTAAACCCTAGAAAGGCTCAGATCGGTTCTATTTCATCATTATTTTTTCAAAATTTCAAGTCACTTAAAAGAACCTTTAAGCATGTGCGCATTACTAACAGACCATCTGCAATGTTTCAAAGTAACGCTGGGTTGTTTTGTAACTTCTCCATGGTTAAGTGGTTAGGATGCTAATGGGTTCTGAACTTCTGAAGGACTCCCAACTAACGGCGTGAGTAACTTCGAAACCCTTTGTTAGGAACAATTGGTTTATAGAGCTTCACGAGGGTTTGTTGGCCATTAGTGTTGGTGGTTACAAAGCTATGATGAAGCATTTGGCAGAAAGGCGTAACTTTGGAAAGGTTAATCAGTTACAAGATTAAACAACTAAGAGGTTATGAAAGGTTTTGTGTGGGACTTCGCAAGGTTATATCAAATTACAAATTTCTTGAACACTCTACAATTAAAAAATTCATATAAATCCCTGCTATTATGGACAAAGAGGGACATTCTACAATCTACATTACAAAAATCATGAATTCAAAATTTCAAATTACAAATTACAAAAATCAAAATTCAAATTACAAAAATCATGAACAATACTTATTACTTGTACCCGTAGGCTTGTAGCTAAATATGAGTCAATTAATAAATTGTCAATAAATTAATAAATATTTAGAATCAAGTCCAATTCCATTATTAATTTATCCAACAAGTATAGTAATAAGTATACAGTGTATAAAATTATAAATACCTATTAACTGAATGCTAATTCTAAATCACTTCACTCTTCACTCAGTGTCAGTGAGCAATCTACCTCGCCCTCCTCTACATCCCACATGGAATCTATCTCCTGAAATTGACTACTACTACTAGCAAGAGGTTCTTCTTCATTCTACGTTGGGTATTAAAAATCAAAAAATTCTTCATCTTCATTCTGAGTCTAGGACCAAGATCCATCGTTTGTCTCTGAACCACCATGTTTTGAACTAGTGTTCAAAAGCCCTTGTCTTTCACACAGGGAATTCCAAATTGCCAATGCCCTATCATAAGGAAAGTTTGTAACATTGTACTGAGTTACAAACAATGTCAAGCAAGTTTCCAAATTTCTGTCTAGTTTGTTTCTGATCTTTGATTTCAAAAACCCCAATGCACCAAAAACTCTTTCATCTTCCACCGACCCCAATATCATTGTTTGACATAAATCAACAAGTTTGAAATATTCTGATATTGAATCACACATTACTTCACTCTGCTCTATCCTTTTCTAAAGCTTGGTTATTGCACCAGGTTGAAATGGATTCTCCAAGTTTTTTAATTGTAATTTCATACATGATGCAAATTGTGTACATTGTTTTTTAAGATTAGCTAAATCTATAATTCCATCAATTGGTTGTCCATTGCAATCTGCATGTTTTGAAAACTCTCTGATCAATTCATCAATTTTTTTATGAAACATATGAGCATCAAGTTGTCTATCTCTGATGTTTTTCAAAAAATGAGGAAACACACAACTCATGGCCTCAAGAATTTCTTCTCTAGGGAATCTTTCACGAATCTCACTTGAAAGTTGGTAGGAAATTGACTTCAAATTCTCACTAGCAGATTTAACAAACATGTCAAAATCAGCCCTTTTAAATTGAAGTAGTCTACCTCGCTTGCCCATCTTAGATTGGTGAATTGGTATTTCATATCCTTTCACAAACACACATAAATCATTTTTTGCATTGAATTGTAAAAAATTGTCAGCATGGTTCAAATCTGTAATTATTTGCCACCTAAAAAAATTTGGGCTTTGAAGTGTTATCATATTTGAGTATAAATTATCCAGGGCAAGGCATGTCATTCTATGTAAATCTGAGTACTCATGGATATACATAGTCCTGTCTTGGGCTTTCTTAACAAGCTTGTTCATTAAATCCAGCATGGGGAGAAGACTAGCTAAAGTTAACAGAGTCTCTATATCACTTAACTTATGTAATAAATTAGGAGCTTTGTCTACTGTGAGGCATTTCTCATATATTACTCCGATCAAGGATTGATATTCTATTAGAACTCTTTCTACTGGTCCATGCAAAGAGATCCATCTAGTCTCAACATCCTTGAGAAGCTTGTTTCTTGGTGTTAATCCCTCTAAGAAAATCTTAAATTGTACAAAACATTAAGGAATTCTGTAGAAGTAAGAGTATATGTCGTGAACTAGATCTTCAACTTTTGAAATTGTAGGAAAATCGCTTACAATTTTATATGCTAAATTCATTCGATGGGCCATGCAATGTATGCCAAGCATGTAAGGTGCAATACTAGTTTGTAATCTTGCACAGAGACCATTCCTTTGGCCTTTCATTACTATAGCTCCATTAGCTCCAACACACACTAACTTCTTTCCAATTGTCAAATCATCCATACCAATAACTTCATTCAAAGCATTCTTCACTTCAAAATATAAGTTTTTTGCTATTGAATTTCCCCTCATTTTACAAATGCAGAGTAGATGAGCTTGGCGGACATGTTCTTTTACTGTATACACATGCATACAAACCCAAGTAGTGTTATCTACTACAGTAACTTCATCTATGGATAATGAAATGAATCTGGACTATTTTACTTTCTCTTGTAAATTTTGCTTTTCCACCTCAGAAAGATAGTTTTCCATTTCCCATCCAACGTTTGTTGACCAATGTGACATGGGATAGTGAGGAACTTTCAAAAAAGATAATAAATTACCATATTATGATAAGTCTCTCATAGGACACCCTCTGGACATAATATGAAAAAGAACACTCATCTAAATGGTGTTTGCTAGGTTTGCTTCATTGGCTGCATGTTTTAACCCAACCTTGATTGGATTTTTACTACTAGCAATTACTGCCATTCTCTTGTTATGCTCTTCATATTCTATGGCATACGTAACATGAAGATATTCTTCCTTTGATTTCCATCTCACTACTGATATTTCTTGTCCGTCTATGGTCTAATTTTCATAAACCTTACCAATATGCTTTTCTATAGTGTCAAGCTTTAGCTACAACTTCTCTCTTTTAAGTTTCCAGGTACAAATCTTACACCTGCATTCTATTGGTTGTTCATCATTGCTTAGGATTGGTTCAATGAACCAGTACTTTTCTACCCAATCAACCTTAAAATTTCTTACCATTTCCCACTCCCGCCCTATTTTTACTTCTCTTTTTCTTTTTTTCCTACCAACATTATTATTTGTTGGACTACAACTGATTTGGAATCTGATTGAATGATCTATGATTGCAAGATCACTGAGAAGTTGCTGATTAGATATGTAATATGATTAAATCAGTATTATGTTGTCATTGATGTCAACTAGTTTGACAACACTTATCGTGTAAGTTACTATACCAAGACATTTGAAGAAAAGTGGAAAAGAGATGAAGAATAGAGAAATCTACATGAGGAAAGATGCACATGACAGATGAGGATAAGGAACACATTGAGTAACTTATTGATGAGTCTATGACTTGATGATATTGACTTTATTATGTTGCATTCATCTATAATGAAGTATAGAGCTGAAAGACACAAAGCAGTGTTGTTGGTAAATGAAGCATTTCTAGTATACACCGACGGAGTGTAGTGTATACCAATTGCAGTATTAATCAAGCAGTGTTCACCGATGCATTCTTTGTTAACCGAGTGGAACATAATGAATTAAATGATTAGTTTAGCTGATAGGATTGATGAGCTGGCAAGAGTATAACATCAAGGTAACAGATAATGTTTATTACACAGATTGACGACTGACAAAATTCAAGGAAGATCTAACGGAGGAAATTGAAATGTGTTATTGACACAAGTACCGATAAAGTTTTGAGTGGCATAATCTATGAATGAGGTTAAGTAGAAAAATCTAATGGTGGAGAAGAAAATGATCTACTCATCTATATAAGAGAACATAATTTCTTTATGGAGCTAGGAAGAAGGAGAAGCTATAGGAGTATTGCATGAACAAGGTTTCATGCATTCTAATCATACTTGTTAGTGAGAATCAAGCTGTAGAACAATTACAGAGCTACAAAGAGCTATTACCGATGGATAATAAGTTGATATAGTATTGAATCTGAAGTGAAATATTGATCAGAAGGATTTGTATGGACTAAATATTGATCTGTAATCTGCAATTGAAGTTGTATTAAGGTAGGTCATTTTACTGTTACACATTTAACCATTGTATACAATTTAAATCTTTTAACCAAGTGGACTCTGAGAGTCTTTTGATGTATCATTCATAGAATGAAGATTGTTATCCTGTCAACCCCATAGTGAATGCTGGTTGGACGATAACTTCTAGTCTAAAATTCTCTAACAAGGTCACACCTGACAGTGTGTTTGTAACCTTTAACAGGGTTGGGTCTTAACCGACCTCACTTCAGAAGAGTGAACAATTTTGGGTGTCTGGTCCCAGGTGGTTTTTCCCTTTACAGGGTTTCCATGTTAAATCTCTTGTGTTATATGTTGATTGTGATATTTGTTTGTTATCATACTTTGCATGTTACATGTTAGATTTGATCAGTAAATTGTTGTAAGTGTTAGACTGGTAATCGGTAAAAGCATAGACAGTGAAAGTTTTTATTGCTTACAGATGAGCAAAAATTGAAGAAATTGTTTTGAATTATACATTTTGTTTTCGGAAACTGGATAATTGATTCACCCCCCTCTTAGTTATTCTAACAATTGGTATCAGAGCATTGGTTGCTTGGAACAAAGTTTTAAGGACTTAAGCATAAAGGTCTCAAGATGTATAAGAGGGAAGTACTGAAACTAAACAAAGAGAACTTCGTAGTATGGCAAAGTAGAATGAAGCTGCACATATCTAGAATTGGGAACTCAACACTAGAGCTAATGGAGAATGGCTACATGCAACCGCCCACTGGTCCCCTAACTATTGATCAACTGAAGGATAAACATGAACACAATGTTACTATGATGGAACTTGTCGCTGCCTATACTGACATTGAATTTGAAGATATCAAGACATGTATAATTGCCAAAGGAATGTGGGATAAATTAGCACAAATCTACAGTGGAGATCTGAATGTCAAAAGAGCCTGAGCCAAAAGTTTGAGAGGAAGATTTGATGATATGAGAATGAAAGAAGGTGAGAATATTGTCCAATATTCAAATAGAATCAAAGAGGTGGTACATGCTATTAGAGCATCTGATGGAGTAATTGATGATGAAATAGTGATAAGAAAGATTCTCAAAACTTTGCTACTAGTTTATGCAATTAGGATTTCTGCAATTCATGAAACAAGAGCTACATCCAACCTTACTCTTGACACTCTAATTGGTAAACTTACAACCTTTGAATTAAAATTTTTTGATAATAGTGTTGTTCCTTCTATTGAATCTGCTTTCATGTCTTCTTTGAAGATTGGAAAGTCTAGCAAGAATAGTAAGAATTGTGATAGTGATGACAATACCAATGATGAACTTGAAGAGCTTGAAGCACTTATGGCCAGAAGATTGCCCAAAGGAAAAGGAAGGTATAGAGGTAAGCTACCTTTAGCATGCTTTAATTGTAAAGAAGTTGGTCACATTGCTGCTAAATGTCCTTAGAGGAAAGATGATGATAGATCTAAAGACTGATTTGATGGAAGCTATGGAAGAAGAGTCAATAGAGGTTACCGACACAACAGTAGAGACAACTGAAATGAAAAAGGCAAAAAGGTATGTTACATAGCCAAAGATATTGAAATTGAATCTAATTCTGATGATGATATAGAAGTTGTATTTGTTTCTATGAAAGATGACTCAGAAAAGGAAGAGAAACATGAAGAGACATCCCTCATCTCTAAAGTAAGAAGAAATGATACATGGATCATAGATAGTGGCTACACACATCATATGACCAGTGATGTAGAGAAGTTTGATCATCTTGTTGAATATAATGGAGGATCTATGAGAATGGGAAATGATGCACCTTGTATGGTAAGAGGTAAAGGCTCACTGATGATCAATGATAGATTACAATGTGAAAATGCATACTAGGTAGATGGACTAAACTATAATTTGATAAGTGTGGTTCAGTTGAACAACTCAGGCCACCGACTGGCTTTTGAGAGCAAAAAGGTGAAGATTTATAATGATGGAGGAAGACTTGTTGGAACTAGTACACAATCTAGAGGTAATCTATTCTATCTTGATATGGATTAGTCTTCTTGTTTGCTAATTAAGGATGAAGATGCTTGGTTGTGGCACTGAAGGTTATGCCATGTGAACTTTGACAACATGATCAAGATTAGTAGAAAGAAAAGAGTTAGAGGACTTCCTAACTTAACAAAACCTGATCATGCTATGTGCCATGAATGTCAGAGAGGTAAGATGACTAAGTCTAGTTTTAAAAGCAAAGACTACTCAACAAAGAAGATACTTGAGTTGGTTCATATCGATCTATGTGGTCCTATGAGAACTCAGAGCTATTATGGTGATAAATATTTTATTCTTTTTGTTGATGATTATACTAGACTGATGACTGTTATGTTCTTGAAAGAGAAATATGAAGCTTTCAAAATGTTTAAATGGTATAAAGCTAAGGTAGAGAAATAAACTAGAAAAGAAATAAAATGTTTAAGATCTGATAGAGGAGGTGAATTTATCTTTGATGAATTTACTAACTTTTTCAATGAGCATCGAATCAAGAGGTAGGTATTTGCACCGAGGACACCTTAGCAAAATGGCATTGCTGAAAGAAGGAATAGGTCTATAATTGACTGTGCTAGAACATTGATGATACAAAAGAATGTTGGTCAGACATATTGGAGGGAAGCTGTCAGCACAACTATATATGTTCTTAACTGAGTACAACTGAAGAAGGACTCAAATCGAACACCTTATGAAATATGGTTTGGACACAAACCTACTGTAAGTTATTTCAAAATTTTTGGAAGTAAATGCTTTATCTTGAAAGATGAAAGAAATGGAAAATTTGATTCTAAAGGAGATGAAGGGATATTTTTGGGATATTCCACTACAAGTAAAGCATACAAATGTTTGAATAAGGCTACAAATAAGATTTTTGAAAGTACTAATGTTCATGTTGATGAGTTTGATAAGTACATTAAGGAAAGTGCAAAGGAACCAGAAGACTATGGTAGATTCACTTACATTGAATATCCAGAGTATCTACCGACACCGTAGATAGTGACAATCAGTCAGTAGGGAAATAATGTAGTACAATAGGCACCACAAACCAATGAACATGAAGAAGCTGCTGAGCAAGAAAATGACCCTGAGCAGGATGAACAAGAAAGGAGAAATCAAGTCTTGGCTAGTTTTTTTAGAAGACATCATCCTGAAACATAAATCATTGGAGACAGACATGCTGGAATGCAAACCAAAAGCAAAGCAAGACAAGGTACTTGTTTAATTTGTGAATTTGAACCTAAAACTGTGAAAGTTGCATTAGAGAATGAAGAATGGGTTAATGCAATGAAAGAGGAAATAGAACAAATCAAAAAGAACAAAACCTGGTCCTTAGTACCCTGACCAAAAGATAAGAATGTTACCGGTACTAAGTGGATATACAGGAATAAATTGAATGAAAATGGTGAAGTCACAAGAAATAAAGCTAGATTAGTATGCAAGGGATATGCACAAGAAGAAGGCATTGACTATGGTGAGACATTTGCACTTATTTCTAGATTAGAAGGAGTTAGAATGCTACTTGCATATGCTGCACATAAGAAATTCAAAGTCTATCAAATGGATGTGAAGTCAACATTTTTAAATGGTATACTTGAAGAAGAGGTCTACATTGAACAACCTGAAGGATTTGTTGATCCTGACAATAAAGGTATGGTATGTAGATTACATAAAGATTTATATGGACTAAAGCAAGCACTAAGAGCATGGTATGAAAGACTACATACTTACTTGTTAAGTATTGGATTTGTTAGAACAAGTGAAAACAACAATTTATATGTGAAAGGTGATACTGATGATACTATTATCATTGCTGAAATATTTGTTGATGATATCATCTTTGGTGGTTCAGATCTTGTCTGCAAGGCATTTGCTGATGAAATGCAAAAGGAATTTGAAATGTCTATGTTCAGAGAGATTAAGTTCTTTCTTGGACTACAAGTGATTCAACAGAGTGATGGAATCTTCATCACACAATCTAAATACATAAAGGAAGTACTGAAGACATTTGGCATGGAAGATGCTAAACCTATGGGAACACAGATGGCTACTGGATGCAAATTGACAAAGGAGGATGAAACTACCAAGGTAAACTAGACACTTTGCCGATCTATGATTGGTAATTTAATGTACGTAGTTCACAGTAGGCCAGATATAGCACATGCTATAGGAATTGTTGCAAGATTTTTTGCTAATCCTAGAGAATCACACATGATAGCTACAAAAAGGATCTTAAGATACCTAAAGAAAATAGAGAATTATGGACTATGGTATCCTAAGTAAGGGAATTTTGAATTGAAGGTTTATACCAATGCTGATTGGGATGGAAATGTGGATGATAGAAAAAGCACCACTGGAGGAGCATTTTTCTTTGGTGAAAGACTTGAAACCTGGACAAGTAAAAAGTAGGCTTGTATTTCTTAGTCTACAACTAAAGTAGAGTATGTTGCTACTACTACTAACTATTCAAACATTGCATATATCAAACAAGTGTTGGAAAGAATGAATGAGGTAATCACTGACTCGGTGATTATATACTATGACAACACTAGTGCTATAAATATTTCAAAGAATCCTATGATGCACTCTAAGACAAAGCATATATCTATTAAGTATCATTACTTAAGAGAACAAGTGCAAGAGAAGCAAGTTAAGTTAGAATTTTTTACATCCAAAGAACAAATTACATATATTTTTACAAAGCCCCTACCGAAGGACACATTTGAATACTTGAGGACTAGACTTGGGGTCTATCCCCTATCTATCAGTCACTAAGGTGATCTGGTTGTTCCATCAGCCAACATTTATTAGAAGATCATTCATGTTGATGCAACATAGTTCACACTTTGAATCATGTTCAAGGTTGTGATTAAGTTTGAGCACTTGAATCGATGAGATATCAGTATATAGAGATACAGAGGAAGTACTGAACACCACAGAGAGTTACTTGGCTACTATAGAGATGATTGTTTATTTATTTCTTTGGCATTATTGTCAAAGGGAGAGATGAACAATATGAAAGGAATGTACATATATGAAAGGGAGAGATGAACAATATGAAAGAGGTTGAAAGGTTTGAAACAAGCACCGACGAGAACTATCTAAGGGAGAGACAATCTAAATGAGATAGAGTACTAAAGATCAGTTACAAAGAATAGAAGCAGGAATAGGAGAATTGAAAAGATCACAACTATAGAAAGGTAAAACTGTATTACTTAATGCTGGTTTAGTAACATAGTGATTAAACATATCAAGTCTATTTGACTTACAACATTTGTTCACAAAGTTGTAGAATGCATGTTTGGTATGTGTATGGTACATTTCATATTACTTGAGTTGCCAACAATGCCAAAGGGAGAGATTGTTGGACTACAACTGATTTGGAATCTAATTGAAGGATTTGTGATTACAAGATCATTGAGAAGTTGATGATTAGATATGTAATATGATTAAATCAGTATTATGTTGTCATTGATGTCAACTAGTTTTACAACACTTATCTTGTAAGTTACTATACTGAGACATCTGAAGAAAAGTGGAAAAGAGATGAAGAACAAAGAAATCTACATGAAGAAAGATGCACATGACAGATGAGGATAAGAAACACATTGAGTAACTTATTGATGAGTCTATGACTTGATGATATTGACTTTATTATGTTGCATTCATCTATAATGAAGTATAGAGCTGAAAGACACAAAGCAGTGTTGTCAGTAAATGAAGCATGTCTAGTATACACCGATGGAGTGTAGTGTATACCGATCGTAGTATTAACCGAGCAGTGTTCACCGATGCATTCTTTGTTAACCGAGTGGAATAGAATGAATTAAATGATTAGTTTAGCTGATAGGATTGATGAGCTGGCAAGAGTATAACATCAAGGTAACAAATAATGTTTGTTACACAGATTGACGACTGACAAAATTCAAGGAAGATCTAATGAAGGAAATTGAAATGTGTTATTGACACAAGTACCAATAAATTTTTAAGCGACAGAATCTATGAATGAGGTTAAGCAAAAAAATCTAGTGGTGGAGAAGAAAATAATCTACTCGTCTATATAAGAGAACATAATTTCTTTATGAAGGAGCTGGGAAGAAGGAGAAGCTACTGGAGTATCACGTGAACAAGGTTTCATGCATTCTGATCATACTAGTTAGTGAGAACTAAGCTGCAGGACAATTACCGAGCTACAGAGAGCTATTACCGATGGATAGTAAGTTGATATAGTATTGAATCTGAAGTGAAATATTGATCAGAAGGATTTGTATGGACTAAATATTGATCTATAATCTGCAATTGAAGTTGTATTAAGGTAGGTCATTTTACTGTTACACATTTAACCATTGTATACAGTTTAAATCTTTTAACCAAGTGGACTCTGAAAGTCTTATGATGTATCATTCATAGAATGAACATTGTTATCTTGTGAACCCCATAGTGAATGCTAGTTGGATGATAACTTCTAGTCTAAAATCCTCTAACAAGGTCAAACCTGATAGTGTGTTTGTAACCTTTAACAGGGTTGGGTCTTAACTGAACTCACTTCAGAAGAGTGAACAATTTTGGGTTGCCGGTCCCAGGTGGTTTTTCCCTTTATAGGGTTTCCATGTTAAATCTCTTATGTTATATGTTGATTAAGATATTTGTTTGTTATCATACTTTGCATGTTACATGTTAGATTTGATCAGTAAACTGTTATAAGTATTAGACTGGTAATCGGTAAAAGCACAGACAGTGAAAGTTTTTATTGCTTATCGACGAGCATAAATTGAAGAAATTATTTTGAATTATACATTTTGTTTTGGGACACTGGATAATTGATTCACCCCCGTCTTAGTTATTCTAACATTATTATCTTCATTGCTAGCATTTTCTTCCAACTGGTTCTGCATATCCCTTATAACATCTTCTCTTGTGCCACCATTGTTATCTTCATTTGATGCATTTTGATTTTCATTTAACTCAATGAAAACCCCAACTTGTGGTACTGGTACTGGTGAGCTACTGTGAATGGATTTTGCACTTGCAATTGCAAATGTTGATGGAGAAAAAACATTGCCAACTCCAAAGAAAGCCTTTATGGTAGTATCTTTAAGTTTTGGGCATTTTGATGTCCTCCCAGGCCCTTCACTACCCTAAGGAGTCTTACCCTTGTCTAGCTTTCCAATCTTGTCACTGCCCTAAGCACGATGAGAAGTCTGAGTCTCAACCTCCCCTGATATCTGAATTCCTTCAGTAGTAGTAGCCTAAGGATAATTAATCTTAGGATAGTCACCCTTGTCCGACATCTTTACCCAATGACCTCTAACTAGTCACTAGGATTCTAGCATCTAGGAACTAAAATTAATAGCAATATTATGAAATGTGAACAAATAATTGTATTTGTTTACCTTTGTCCTACTTACTATGATTTTCAACTCTCTGAAATGCCAAATCCTCTATTTACTGTTGCAAGATTGTTATTTGTAAATCTGGCCCTCTAGGCTCCAGCTTCAAAAATTTGTAACGACACATGATAAGACTACTTTTAAGTTTTCTAAACTTGATTTGAATTTATATCAATCCGTGATTCCAAATTCCAAATTTCCAATTTTTATTTATTTTCAAATTCTTGGGCTTTTGGCGAAAATGTACTGAGTACCAACCTGATCAATGCTATTTTTGGCAAAAAATTAAATATACGTGGTGGTCAATAAAAGAATTAATTAATGGGTTGGTGAAATACGTCGTGGACCAATAAAATAATTAATTAGCAGGGTGGCGAAATACATTGTGGACCAATAAAACAATTAATTAATGGATGGCAAAATAGGTTGTGGTTAAGATAACAATATAAACCATTTGGCTATTTCAAATTTTATATGCAATTTATAATTAATATCGCTGGTGAATAAGAGACTGTTAAAAGAACCACATCACATTAATTATAGGTGAATATGATGGTCAACAACATCAAATGGCAAATCTGATTGGCAATTCCAATTAATATTTAGTGGTTACCATGTCAAGATTGGGTGAATATTTGCCAGCCTATACATACGTGATTCACCAATTTCATGAAACACTATTCCCAGAATTTGCCAAAAGGTGAATATTCACCACTAAAAATTACGTTGAATATGATTTCTATTTGGAAATTCTTCTCTTAATCTCATATCAATTCTTTCAAATAATTTAGGACCAATAAAACTCATTTCATCTATCATAATGTACTGAACATAATATAGATTTTCCTATAACTTTGCCAGTTGTTGACCTTGTAATTGTACCATATCTTTGATAGGAATGCACAAAGATGAATGAATTGTAGATGCATTAATGTTAAATGCTGCAACTCCTATTGGTGCAAGAAGTAGAATAGGTGACAGTCCATTGGGTGTTGATTGAGTGAGACTTGCTTTGATTTGAGCTATTAGATGAGATTTTCCAGTGCCAGTAGTGCCTTGTATAATTAGCTGTAGTGGTTGTTGTACAATACTTCTTTGGGTATGTTATATAATCATATCATATGCTTTTTTTTGTTGGACAGACAATTTATAATTAGTTTGCTGATGCATAACTAGATTTTGTTGAAAGATTTCTTGATTTGATTGAATGAAATTTGTAGCTGTAGCTTTTTGTAAAGGAGTAATATTATTTTGCAACCAATTATTTCCTGAATCAAAATGTCGATATCCAAGCATATCTAAATTATTTAAATGTATAGGTATGCCTTGATGTAAGTGAGATAAAAATTTCCATTCATTTGGTATAGTATCTTGCATTGTGTCTGGATCTATTGTAGGGCTTGTTGGATCATCTACTTCTTCTGCATCTGATTGTGTTCTATGTACATGCCATGCTTCATATGATCTTGAAAATGATTCACATTATTGTATTATTTCTTCATCTGATGCTGTAAATTCTATTTCAATATTGCGGAATGGTTTTTATAATAACAGTTCACTACAACAAAAATTTGGATAAGAAATCTCCTCTCTGGAAGGAATATTGATAAATCTAGGGGAGATTCTAACTATACAAGGTGATGTTCTTTCCTTCCATTTGTTTTGCTTTCATGTAGCTCTAAATGCCCATCTTTGGGTTATCTCAATAAGAGAATACAATTCTAAATTTGGTGGACGTGCCATATAATTATCAATTTGGTTTTGGCATAAGCTTGTTGGCATGTCTAATATTGGTAGACGTTGAAGATTTTTTTTATTCACATTCAAAGATACAAATTGTGTACTACATAGGGATAAGGGAAGCTTGTATAGAAGATGGAAAGTTTCTTGGGCACCTATATCATGGTCAACAAGATTTTCAAGAAGCATTCTCTTGAGTGTAGCTAGTGTAGGCTATTATCACTTTTTAAATATTTCTTGACTCCGCGTTTGTAGCTTTGAAATATCCAAGTTTTTGGCTTGAGTTTCCTCCCTCACTTCCAAAACCCTAGGTTGGTTTGTTCCCTTTTTATTTTCCCATGTTACCTTTTTGATTCACTAAGAGTGCTAATCCGCATATGCCTTTAACATTTTCTAAGTCATGCATTTGCGGTTAGAAGGTTGTTGGCCCCCATTCCCCTCTTCTCCTTTTTATTTATCTAAGCCTAAGTTTTGGGTATATTTTCCTAAGGTTTTCACTTTCCAAAATGAGTGGCTATCGTTACACTGCAAGACCCCGATTGTTAGTTTTCTCTGACATGTGATATAGCGATGAGTTGCCACCTATCTCAAAGGCGGGCCCGAGTGGAGGAAGAGTTTGCGGACTTTAAAGGGTGAAAAGGATCTACGGTGGTCGTTATACCATTGATCCAAGATGCTTGCATGTTAAGCTTGCGCTATAGCGACAACTGTCAAATTTTCTTTATTTGAAAAAGGTTCAGTGGGTCCTAGCAGTGCCAGGTCATTACAATATTTTTGGTTCATATTGGTTCTCAGAAAAACTAGGTGGCAGCTGACGCATATTTAAAGATGGTAAAGGATAGTCAGAAGGGACCCGCCTGTATGAAAATGTGGTGCAATGTGATTTGACTGACAGAAGGTGATGTGTTTGATTGTGGGGTCATGTTTTCCAAAGGATTAATCTTCAGTTTGATCAGATGATTCTCGTTATACCGTTGATCAAAGATGTGAGGATTTTAAGTTCACGGTATAGCGACGACCATCTGATCTTCTTAAAGACTTAAGTGCTCAGTGGGCCCCTTATTTCACCAGTTCACTTTGACATGTTTACTTCCTATTGGTTGGATAACAGCTGTGATCTAACTATTTTCAAAGTGCTCTAAGTTAGAAAGGAAAAGGGACTGGGTCCACTTGTCAGTCTTTTATAGCATGGTGTGTTTTGATTTGATATGTGCCCGCTGATGTGTCGTAATCAGACCTTAGTTTCTTAGATGATTAAAATGCTGCAAGATCTCACGGTTGTCATTAAACCATTGGGATGAGATGCTCGGGTTTTAAGTTTGTGGTTTAGCAACAACCGTTGATTTGGATAAAGAGATGGAAGCTATTTGGTGGGTCCTATGTGTTAAATATATTGATGAGGCGGTCATTTTTGATTGGCCACGGGTGATGTTGACTTGTAAAGATCACTGCTTATACCAGGATGAACTTAAGGATTTTAATTCTACACATGCTAATTTTGAAATGTTCTTGTTGGTTGAGAACTAGCTTGCTAAAGGTACTATAGGATTTTGCTGATAAGATTGTCTACCGCCTGATGCACCGAAAATGAAATATATCAACGGCTTGAATTTGAATTTTTCTCTTGAATGACATTTTCACGTCCAGTGAGTGATAGGGCCGCCAACCTCAGTAATGGTGGAATAAATTTGTTACGTGCAGGAGAATTGTGAGCCGTTAGCAGATGTTATATACTAGAATTTGATTATTATTTTTGTTCACTACTCTCGTATGTTCTCCGGCGATATATTTTTCATGTAGTGCTTTCAAGCAGAAGATTTTTTAGGTGCCTGGTAGGTTTTCTCTTGTGTTTAAGTCATTTGAAATTTGTAAAGCTTTGTGGGGTCTTCTTTCCTATTGTCAGTTGATATTGTTTAAATTTTTCTTGGGAATTCATATCTTAGTAAGAAGCCCTATTTTCAAAATGCCGCCCAAGAGGAATTTGTCTGGTCAAATAGAATATAGTAAGAGAGGATTTTTTGAGGATTTGATGTAGTTGCTCCCATTTTCTGATAATGGGGCACAAAGAGTAAAAGAGCTCACTCTGAGACATCCTAGAGATTCAGTTGTAGAAGGTCTCTATGATAGAGGGAATTGGATGAGAGATGCTAAAGTGGGCAATAAGCACAACGGTCTTATTCTTTTTAAATTGGCATATTCACAAAGGAACGCTTGTGCACCCCTCAGTAATGTATGGCAGTTTGACATTGGGAGGTTGGTATGCCCTGGGGTTTTCATGGATGATGAATTGTTAATACAGATTGCTAAATGCTATGATCTTGTGACAAGATGTGTCAGGGATATAAATGGAAGAGACCTGATAAGCATTACTGAGAATGAGATTAGACAGGTTTTCTCATTAAATGAACCATCTGTGGGGTTGGAGAAAATAGATTTCACGGAGTTCACTGAGATTTATGAGGCACAGAAGGATTATCTAAGGGCAGGGCCTCTAAGGCAATATTTTGATCAGATAGGATCAATGTGTGCTGTCAGTTCAAGTACACCGGAGCCCATCAGTTTAGATTTATTCAGTAAAAAGGCACAAGAAGTTTATAAGTCTTTGTCTTTGATCCTAGGGCATGATGAGAAGACTCATATGCCAGTACCTTTTATGTTCATGATGGTGCAGTCACTCCACCCCCAGCTAGCCCTCATTTTTGACTTTGCTTCTCATCTGGCTGAAATAATTCATGAAGGATTAATAGGGATTAAGAATATGAAGGTCTCTAGACCATTCAAATGGTACTCGATGCTTATGCACATATTTTTGTATAAGGGTGAGGAGTTTTTTAGTACAACGGTGAATATTGAGAAGGAAAGATATGGAGAGACTCTCCCAGTGCAATTGTGGACCACAACCTTGTCCTGGGACAGAACTGATGCTAGTTATATAGATTTTGATAGGGGTTTTGCATTGAGGCTTAGGTCTCTTTTATTTTTTGATAATCCAAGAATCCAAGGAGAGTTATTAAGATTGATTAGGCCGATGGATTACTGCAAGGACATTACCTTTGTCCATAATTTTGGAGACATTATTTTATATCTAGTCTCCATAGTATTTAGAGTGTATGGCAGTAAAGTGGGGCCTTATATTTTGCCATATCAGGTCCCTTTGAAGCTAGGATATGCTGAGATCTTAAGACAGATAGGAAATTTACAAGAAACCACACTCACTGGCAAAGGTAGAGGAACTTTCTTTCCTGATGTAACTCTGGCACATCAGTATGTAATTACAAAAGGAGGATGGGTGCACTTGCATAAGGTTTTGAAACCCTACAGAATGTCAAAGGCAGTGGTGAGGTGTGCGGATATAGAGGGTTTCCTTTTGGGCATGTTCAAAGATAAGGTGAGGTGTGATCTTATTGAGCATCAATTTAATTTTCCAGAAGACATAATAAGAAATGAGTTTGACCTTCAAGCTCAGGAGATTAAGAAAGAAAAATGGGTGATTTATAGCGAGTCTATAGGTTTTATTCAGAATTTTGATAAAACTTATCACCCATTGATTAGTTTTGAACCATGGTCTAGAAAAGTTAATGTCCTTATAGAGAATTTTGAGGGACTCATGAGTGCTGTAAATGAGAAAAGGGTATCTGTGACTAAGACAGATCCAGAAAAGGCTAGGCAGATCTTAAACCAGCCTAAATATATGAAGTTAATCCCTAAAGGGGTGTACACAATATAGAAGAAGAGTGGACATACTGTCCTTCTGACCTCACAACAAGGAAGTGAAGATGTTCCTTCCACTTCAAGAGGGAAAAGACCACTTGGTGATCCAGCTATGCAGGCACCTTCCCCAAAAAGGCAAAGACAAGAAGAAGAAAGACCAACAAAGGAGATTTACTCTCCTTCTCAATCCCCTATTCAGTTGGATGAGCATGAAGTGGTAGAACAGCTGGTGTAGTTAAGGGATGAGGGAAATCTTTTTGTTTTTAATGAAGATTTGTAGGAGGGAATGCCGAAGGCACCTAAAGAGGTGGCCATGGATCTCACAGTAGAAGAATTTGAGGGTAAACAAATAGACCCTATTATAAAATAGGAAAGTGACTCTTTTCTTGTCGATGATGATTTTGTTAAAACCAGGGCCTTCTCACAATTCTTGTGGAGAATGAAAGTCAATCAGTTTAAAGAGATTTGTGAGAAGAAGAAGGAAGAATCCCCTGATAAAGATGTGAAAGAGATAGAAGAGGAGACCAAGGCACAAATGGCTAGACAATTTGAGAAGATCACTCTAGAAGAAGGGAGAGCCATGATTCATACAGTAGGGATTCTGATCCTACCAAAATGGAACATTGCTGATGCCATTATTTTTGACCAAGTAAGGAAGAGCAAGGTAAAGACCCCATCTACACTAGAACAAGCTAAGCAGGAAGCTAGGGGAATTACTTTTTCTGAAGATCATGCTGCTCTGGTCATGTGGTCTTTAGATAAAGATAAAAATAAAGGGACGAAGAGTGGTTTCTCCATAGGATATACAGGGAGCCTAATGGTTCAGAGAGTGGGAGAAACATCTAGTGTGGAGGCATCTAATTTAATTATTGAAACTGCCAAGTTCAATGTTAGTTTGGCAGAGAAGGATGCCAGAGAAAAGGAAGAGCTTAGGCTCAAATTTGAAATGGTCCTTAAATCTTATAATGAGCTCAAAGTTGAGCTAATTCAAAAGGAAAAACTGACTGTCTAGTTATCAGGTCCACAGGATCAAAGATCTCCTCAATTAGCAATTTCTGATAAGCCTGCGGTGGCTTCATCTTCAAGCCCAATAATTGAATTTCCACCCTCACCACTCCCAGAAATAGATATGGATGCAAGGGCTGCTTGGGAGAAGCTGAAGCTGACAGAGGAAACAAATAAATTGAGGGAAATTAGGGTACAATTGGAAAAGGAAAGGGATGAGAATGCAAAGACTATAGCTTTGGCAAATCAGAAATATGAAAAAAAATAGTAGGGGCGATTATGGAATTTGCAGTAGATTTAAAGCCTTCTATTATACATGGCCATATGGATAGCTTAATTTCTTTGCTTAAGGTTTTTAATAAAGAGAAGGATGAAATGGCTCCATTTTTGAAAAGATGGATTGAAAGGTCTCCCAATGTAAAACTATTTCGTATGTTATCCAAGGGACATGAAGACCCAGATCCTTTAATAAAACCATTGCATCAAATTGTGAAGAAGTTGGTGCATTTCAACATTTTTGTGGATAATTTTATCAGGAGAACAAGTATGTTGAATACTGAATTAATGCTTTCAAGTTATGAACTGGTGCCTCCTATTTTCACAGACAAAGGAGAATTTAAGGAAGCTTATCAGTGGAGGGAGGAGTTAGATGGACTCCTCACAGGATGAATCACTAATGTTTTAAGTGATAAGTCTTCTTTGAGTGGCACAATTAAAATGTTGATAAATGCCAGATTGATGTTTGACACCATTCAACAGAAAATCACACAGATCATAAGTGAATGGGAATAGTTGTCTACCAGGAAGGATGAATTTGTTAAGTTTGAGTTCCCAAGTGAAGAGGTGTCTAATAAATGGAGATATCAGTACATGCCAGTTGTGGAGAGTGAAGATACACTACCAGCTTCATAAAGTAGATCAGAGCAGTTAATTTTGAGTCATAAGGGTGGTTGGGATATGAGGAAATATTCATTACAGAATGGATAGCAAATATTACAGATCAGATTTGTTAACAACTAGCCAAGGACTGCATTAAAAGACATGAAGGTCAGCTCAACTGTAATTTCCTTGCCATTGTGACTGAGTGTATTTATTGTAAATTTTGTAGTTGTAAAGTTTTAGGGTTGATATTTTGTAAACCCTAGAATGACCGGAAGCTTATTGCATCTCCTTGTATATAAAAGGATTTCCCATGGTCATTCTAGGCATTGAGTGAGTTAGGTGTAAGAAGAAAAAGGAAATTCTGAAGCGCTACTCCTTAGTCGAGGATTGTAAATTTGTATGATTTTGTCAGGATAAAAGAGAAGAGATACAAGTTGGCACCATTGTTTAGTAAGTTTGTTGTTCAGAATATGAGGTATGTAAATGATCATGGTTATACTTAATACAAATATCAAATCTTTACCTCTCCATTATGTTTGTTCTATGAATCTTTAAGCCTATTTTAGGGTTTATGTGTATGTATCTCACTTTGAGTTCTGACCTAGGGTTGGATTAAATATTACTCAAAGTAAAATATATGTTCATTGAATTCGCATAAGGATTATCTATAAGTAGGGAGGAGTTGGGGTATTTGTATTTATGTTTCAAAAACCAATTGTTCTCAAAGTTGTTTTGGGATCCTTTCTATTTTCTGACTCTATTGCCTAATGGATAAGGCACTGGCCTATATTCTCCTATCTTTGTTTTGAGAAAGTGATTCAAATTTCAAAATCCCAAAATCTTAAAATCACTACTAGTAATTTCATTTTTGTTACATTTATGTGTTGTCCTACCCAGTGATGGAGGATCAATGAACAATAGGTTGTTGTTTAGTATTCTCTCACTATTTTTATCTGTTAAAAGATCCAATAAAGAAAGAAGGGGCAGAGTTAAAGTTATCAGTTAGAATTACAACTATTGGATCAGGTGTACCCACTTTGGTTTCAAAGAGCTAGAAGCAGAAGAGGGAATGTCCATCCCTATAGTTGGTCTAGTTGCCTATAGATTGCTCACATTTGGAACTAACCAATCATTAATATCCATCATAGGCATATTAGCAGCCCTAGTTGGTGTAAGTGTTTTCAAACACCAACAAGATGGTGACTCTGCTGGGGAGTAGAGCATAATAAAGAAGAAAAATTAGTTCTGAATCACTATTTATGTTATAAACTTTCAAAATTTCATTACCCAGATTGATTCAGCTTTCCCAAGTCACCATTAGATCTTTGATTCTACTGGAGAATAGAGAAATA
Organism: Chamaecyparis obtusa; assembly: GCA_027943335.1. NCBI lineage: Eukaryota > Viridiplantae > Streptophyta > Pinopsida > Cupressales > Cupressaceae > Chamaecyparis > Chamaecyparis obtusa. The sequence continues at coordinate 162,775 of BSBK01008357.1, read as the reverse complement.
TTGTCAAGAGTAAATAGTGCAGGTTCCAAGTTGAGCTGGACTTCTGACTTGGCTATTTAAATCATTTGATGTCTCTAGTGTTATAAATCAGTTATAAACAATGCGGGTATGAGTAGAGCTTTGACTCCTGGCTAGCTTGTTTATCATATCCAGTGGACCTCGTTGAAGAATACAAGAGTAAATTTTAACTTTTCAAATCATCTCACACTTCATGAGTGGTGACTCTGAACATTTTGATGATTAGTGCTTTATAAAATATAGCAGTATGAGTTTCAAAAATACAAGGTCATATAGTAGGGAACACCCTGAGGAAAGTTTGCAGGGTGGGCTTCCTATTACATCTAGAAGAAACCAAGGTAAGAAGGACAAAGATACCAACAATATGTCCATGACTTGGAGACAGAGGGGAAACCCTAGATGGCATAATATTCCTCCTCCTAGTCAAGAAGGAAATGCGTCAGAATATGAGGAGGCAGTTGATTTAGGACTTAATCAATATGAAGATTATTACTCCCCCACAGAGAAAGAGGGTGAAGGAATATCCCAGAATAGGAGGGTGAATCCATAAAGGCAAGGAAGGTCGAGAAGTAAGAGTAGAGGGGGTTAGGATTTTCTTCCTCTTTTCACCCTTGGTTCCTCAATACCACAGGGCCTTCAGGAGTCTCAGGGTTAGCAAGAAAATCCTCAAGCACAACAGAATGAATCTGAAATGACTTTGCTTGACTCTGAAGATATATTTGAGGAAGTTCATCAACTAGAAAGAAGGATTCAAGAACAGGCTGCTATCAGAGAAAAAAGGGATAGGGATAAGGAAGAAAGAATTAGACAAGCTATGATAAGGGCAGAACAGTTAAAAAGACAACTGTTAGACTTAGAGGCTATAAACTATGTTCCCATCCCTGAACAGACAAATGAGCCACTTGTTGTTTACAAGAATTTTGAAACATGGGTTCCAAAGGATAAGGGGAAATAAAAAGACATAGGTATTTCAATCAATGAACCTATCAACCCTAAGCAAAATCTTGACCAGTCTTTAAGACTGGAGGTAGATTTGGAAAAAGCCAAGAAAGAGCAAGAGTTGCTAGCTAAACACCTGGAAAAGGTAGAATTAGAAGCAACAACATTAGAAATGAAAAAAAAATTAATTTTCTTAAGAGATCTATAGGACCTACAGATTTTGGTTTTTTGAATAGGACACAAGGAGCTGATGTTGTACACCCAACTAATCAGACAGATGGCATTCCCCTACCAAGAGGATTTAATGGTTCTGCTACTACAAATACAAATGCATCCACATCCCAGGGTGTTGGTTTTCCAAATTTAGGTGTTATACATGAAAGGTGCAAGTAGTTGGTTTTCAATGGCATTCCTGGTTATCCCAACCCCATCCCTGAAGAAATTAGAAAAAAGCTCCCTAAATTTACAAGAAGCAATGTTGTAACTTGTGAAGAACATTTAAAAAAATTCATTGATGTAATTGATGATTACAATATTGTACCAGATGATGTTATTATGAAATTATTTGTGCAATCTTTAACAGAAGATTCAAGAGACTAGTTTAGAGCTTTGCCTCATGGTAGCATAGGTTCATGGAATCAGCTTAGGCATTGTTTTAAGGAGCAATATGGTGATAAGACACATGAGGGATTTATGCTAAATGAATTCAATAACATAAAAAAGGATTTCAATGAAGATGTTGTTGAATTTAATGTTAGGTTTCAAAAGGCCATGCACAAACTATTGCAAGTCATTAGATTGGATGACAAGGTATGCCTTGTTACATATTTAAATACCTTTGACTCAAAAATGGGTTACTTATTGAGAGACAAAAACCCAAGGAGCCTTGTTGAAGCCTACAAGTTAGTTGTGAATATAGAAAGTAATCAGAGAATCTCAAGGAAGTTGGGAAGGAGAGAAGATAACAGATCACCTTTGTTAAATAGAAAAGATCAAGGAAAGCCCCAAAGTGTTAAACCAAAGGATGAGGAAAGCTTGAAACAAATTCTTAAGGCAATCAAGGATCTAAAACCTAGTGAAAATAGAAATAATAAAGCTGCAGGAGGAGACAAGCCTCCCTTCAACAATTTTAATAAATTGCCAAGGATGCAGAACTTTCCTTACAATACTCAATGGAAGGATGGGAAACCTTTTAGCCCAGACAAGGGGGATAGACCAAATAATAGAACCCCTGACCCATTACAAAGAAATTCAATGAATGTAGTGGAAGATATCCCATGGTGCATTGTCTGTCAATCACCCCATGACCCTGATTATTGTGCCATATAGCAAAACATGTCTCCTCAGGAGGAACAAGAGTGCACGGAGGAACAACCTTATGATGATCAGGGGTGTGCGATGATTTCTTCTCATATTTTGAGTGAAATAGATTCTACTGAGGAAGATGAAAATCAAGATGGCTCATTTTCCCAAGCTAGAAATGAATTGTACCATCAGCAAGTCTTTTCAGATAATGAAGATAATGAGCAAGACAACATTCAATGCAATGTTCAAAAAAATGACTCAGCTACTACCTTGAGAAGGCCTTCTGATGAAGAGATCGCTTTGATAACAGAAAATTTGGTTACTTAGGCAAAGAAAAATTATAATTTGAGGAATAGAGTTGTGGGTAATTCAGATCCCAAGCCTGCTGGCATTTTTATAAAGAAAACATCACAAGAAAAGATCAAGGATTCTCCTCATACTGATAAGGTTAAGGTAAAGAGGAATGTTAAACCCAATGTTGTGTATAAAGTAAAACCAAGGCTAGCAGCTGAGGTATCACCTGCTATACAAAATAAGGACAAAGTTCAAGTTGATATACCTACAGAGGCACCCATCCAGGAAGTTGATGAAACGGCTAAGGATCTAAAATCAGAGGTAGTTGATTCAAAATATATTCCAGTTGATATGAATAAATTACTATCTCAAATCATTGTCAAAGTTCCATTATTGGAAATGATGAGAATAGATGAACATAAGAAGAATGCTTTAAAATGGGTACAAAGCACAGTACATACTGATCCTCAAAAATTAGGAGGAACTGAAAAGCAAATAGCAATGGTAAATGATAAAGATGAAAACTATAGTGAGGAGATTGTTTCTGAAATTCCTCAGATTTACTTGGATACAAATGTTGTTAATACCATAGCAGGAACAGTTGACCCTTTCTTCTTGACTTTAAAAATAAATGGAAAATTGCTAAAAAATTGCATGATTGATTCTGGAGCATTGAATACCATTATGCCAACTGAGATCATGAAGTCTTTAGGATTGAAAGTAGATTCACCCCATGGTAGATGCCAAGCAATGGATTCAAGAGAAGTGCCAGTTGTTGGTACCATTAAAGCCTTGCCTTATAGGTTGGATGCTTCTCCTAATAAATTATTGACTATGAGTGTTTTAGTAGTGGATATTCCTCCCCAGTATGGGATGCTGCTATCAAGAAAATGGATTGCATCTATGGGAGGAAGCATACAGTGTGACCTATCATTTGCCACTTTCAATTTTGAGGGGGAGATTATCAGGGTTACTAGAGAATCCAGAACCCCACACATGATAGAAGAAGAGGAGCCGAACAACATGAATTGTTTCCTTGATACTGACATCAATGCCTTCAAGGTCCAAGACAAGGAGGAAGATGAAGGTGTTGACCCTACCTATAGATCAAAAAATCAAGAAGGATGGATTGACCTAGATGATCTTTGGACTATGTCTTTTGATGGTGCAAGTAGCAGGGAAGGATCTGGAGCTAGAATATTGCTCATATCTCCTAATGGTAAAACTTTCAAGTACTCATTTTCCTTGTTGTTTACTTGCACAAATAATGTTGCAGAGTATGAAGCTCTATTAATTGGTCTGAGACTGGCATCAAGACATGGCATAAGATGTTTAAAAGTAGTTGGTGACTCTGAATTGGTTGTATCCCAAATAAGGTCAAAGTATGCTTCCAAGAATCAAAAGTTGAAACAATATAGGAATGCTGTGTGGGATGAGATTGAAAGCTTTAGTGCTTTTAATATCTGTTGGATGGAGAGAAGTTCTAATAGAATGGCTGACCTATTAGCAAATATTTCCCTTAGACTAGAGGATGCTACTTTTGCAGATGTCTCAAATGTGGAGGTACAGACCAGGCCTTCCATCCCTAACAATCTAGATAACTGGCAAGTTTTTTCTGATGATCAGGACATATTAAGATTTCTCCATTGTGAGTCTCACTTTGGTAACAAAGAAATGGATTTTAGCTCTTATGTTAATACAGTAAATGGCAAGGATGTTGTTTTTGGGGAAGAAGTATTGCAATTGAAATCAAACAGAGTTCCTAAAGGATTGGTTGCTCTTGAAAGAGCATTTGACAACAAGGATAAAATTTTCCATGCTAATTTTGCTAAAACTGATGAGCTGGAGGAAATAAATTTGGGCACAAAGATAGCCCCTAGGAAGGTCTATATAGGTAGGTCTTTATCCCCAAGAATTAGAAAAAATTTGATTGATCTCCTTAGGAGATTTAGGCATGTTTTTGCTTGGTCTTATGATGATCTTAAGGTTTACAGGGAGGACCTTTTTCAGCATGAGATTCCCCTCAAGGAAGGCACAAAGCCTTTTAGATAGAAGTTGAGACCTGTTAACCCTACTTTGGCACCTAAAATGCAGAGTGAACTCAAGAAGATGATAGATGCTAGAATAGTTGAACCTATTAGGCATTCCACTTGGGTTTCAAACCTGGTACCAGTTAGAAAGAAAAATGGTGATATCAGGCTATGCGTGGATTTTAGGAATCTCAATATAAATTCTCTGAAAGATAATTATGGATTACCAAACATGGAGAATATGTTGCAAAAGGTCACTGGGTTAGAGTTGATGTCCATGATGGATGACTTTTCTAGTTACAATCAAGTCATGGTCAAAGACACAGAGCAATTCAAGACTGCATTTACAACTCCATGGGGAACATATGTCTATGTAAGAATGCCTTTTGGATTGAAAAATGCTGGTGCCACTTTTCAAAGAGCCATGGATGTAGCCTTTGCAGATTTTATTGATAGATTCATGGTGGTTTATCAGGATGATTTGACAGCCTTCTCAGCAGAGGAAGAACAACATTGTCAACATCTTGAAAAGATTTTTACCAGAGCATTAGAGTATGGGGTATCTCTAAATCCAAAAAAGTGTGCTTTTGGTGTAACAGAAGGAAAGTTACTTGGGAACATTGTTTCAAGAGATGGTGTGAGGATAGATCTAGAAAGAGTTGAAGCTATTGACAAGTTAACTTTACCAAAAAATGTTAAAGGAATTCAGTCTTTTTTAGGACAGGTTAACTTCTTAAGAAGGTTTATAACAAATTTTGCAGAAATTAGTATTCCCATATCCAAAATGTTGAAGAAAGGAGCGAAGGTTGAATGGAACACTGAAGCAATTTAGGCTTTCAATGACATTAAAAAGGCCATAAAGCATGCCCTAGTCTTAAAGACAACAGATTATAGAAAGCCAATATAAGTTTTTTCTTTTGCATTAGCCCACACTATTGCTGCAGTGTTATTATAAAAAAATGCTGAGGGTTTTGAGCAACCCATTTCCTTTTGCAGCAAAACCTTGTAGGCAGCAGAATTGAATTATGATATTATTGAAAAACAAGCTTATGCTTTAGTCAAGGCTATCAAGACATTTAGGTGTTATTTGGTAGGGGCTGCTATGGTTGCTTATGTACCAAGTGCTGTTGTCAAGGATATCCTGGTCCAACAGGAGGTCTCAAGAAGGAGATGTAGGTGGATAAATAGGATTCAAGAGTTCAACATTGATATCCACATAACAAAGTTGGTAAGAGGATTAGGCCTGGCAAAGTTGATGGCCCAAAGTAATCTAAATGCAAACCAAATAAATATGTTGGAAGAGGATCAAAGGCCTTATATATGCAATATGGACTGTTGTGAATGGTACAAAGATGTTGTCCAATATTTGCAAAAGATGATCCTACCCCCTGAGATGGATAATAATAAGAAAAGAACTATCAGACTCCAATCAATGAAATATGCAATTATAAAAGGTGAGCTCTGGTGGAGGAGCAATGAAGGTGTTTTACTTAGATGTATAGATCAGGAAAAGGCCAAACTTCTGATAAAAGATATGCACAGTGGAGTCTGTGGGGGGCATTATATGGCTAAAACTACAGCTCACAAGATCATTAGAGTAGGTTTTTGGTGGCCTACACTTTTTAAAGATGCCCATCAGTTTGTTAAGAAATGTGATCCCTGCCAAAGGTTTTCAGGAAAGTTGAAATTTAGTGGGAATGTTCCACTCAGGCCTGTTTCTGTTCAAGCCCCTTTTCAGAAGTGGGGTATGGATTTCATTGGGGAGATCCCTAATAGGTCTAGTGGTGGGCATTCTTATATCTTGGTGGAAACTGATTATTTTACTAAATGGGTTGAGGTAATCCCTACAAGAAGGGCAACTAGCAAAGTAGTGACAGACTTTATGATGCAAAATATTTTGATAAGATTTGGTTGCCCAGAAATTGCGGTGGTTGATAATGCATTGTGTTTTAGATCAAAGGAGTTTGTTGATTTTTGTGGACATAATGGTATTAGAATTTCATACTCATCTGCTTACCATCCACAAGGCAATGGCCAGGCAGAATCCAATAATAAAAGCTTGATCAAGATTTTGAAGAGAGTTCTGGATAAAAACAAGAAAGCTTGGGATTCAAAATTATTACAAGCTTTATGGGTTGATAGGGTTACAGTGAAAAAAGCAATAGGATGGGCCCCTTTTGATTTAGTATATGGGATTAATGCTAGACTGCCTCAAAACAATTTGCTATAGATGTACCAGTTCATTCAAGCTTATGATGATGATGTAGAAGAAGACATGGCAGTCAGGATGAATGATTTGATTCAACTCAATGAATTAAGGGTTGGTGCACATGACAAAAATGAAAGGGTGCAGGCCCAATGCAAAGTCTTGTATGATAAAAGGACTACCCAAAAATCTTTCACAAAGGGAGATATGGTTTTAATGTGGAATGCAAGGCTTGAAGACAAAGGCAGGCATGGAAAGTTTGACCCTGTTTGGTTAGGGCCTTTTATTATTGAAGAAAAATGAGGAGCAAATTCTTATTTTCTGACAAATATGGTGGGTGAACTCCTAGAATTGCCTGTTCATGGGCAGTTCTTAAAGTTTTATTTCTCCTAAAGTTCAGTGATCCCTGTACAGGTCTAATTGTAAATTTTTGTATATAATTCCTTGCTTTTGGCTAAAGTTTTGTTCTGGTCTGCTGTACCAGGAGATTTTGGTTTCTCAATGTATCTACAGGAGATACATGTCCCCAAGCAAGAGCCACTATTATCACTTTTTAAATATTTCTTGACTCCGAATCTGTAGCTTTGAAATATCTAGGTTTTTGGCTTGGGTTTCCTCCCTCACTTCCAAAACCCTAGGTTGGTTTGTTCCCTTTTTATTTTCTCATGTTACCTTTTTGATTCACTAAGAGTGCTAATCTGTATGTGCCTTTAACATTTTTTAAGTCATGCATTTGCAGTTAGAAGGTTGTTGGCCCCCGTTCCCCTCTTCTCCTTTTTATTTATCTAAGCCTAAGTTTTGGGTATATTTTCCTAAGGTTTTCACTTTCTAAAACAAGTGGCTGTCGTTACACCACAAGACCCTGATTGTCAGTTTTCTCTTACATGCGATATAGCGACGAGTTGCCACCTATCTCAAAGGCGGGCCTGAGTGGAGGAAGAGTTTGCGGACTTTAAATTGCAAAAAGGATCTACGGTGGTCGTTATACCATTGATCCAAGATGCTTGCATGTTAAGCTTGTAGTATAGTGATAGCTGTCAGATTTGCTTTATTTGAAAAAGGTTCGGTGGGTCCTAACAGTGCCAGGTCATTACAATATTTTTGGTTCTTATTGGTTCTCAGAAAAACTAGGTGGAGGCTGACGCATATTTAAAGACGGTAAAGGATAGTCAGAAGGGACCCACCCGTATGAAAACATGGCGCAATGTGATTTTACTGACAGAAGGTGATGTGTTTGATTGTGGGGTCATGTTTTCCAAAGGGTTAATCTTCAGTTTGATTGGATGATTCTCATTATACCGTTGATCAAAGATGTGAGGATTTTAAGTTTGCGGTATAGCGACGACCGCCCGATCTTCTTAAAGACTTAAGTGCTCAATGGGATCCTTATTGCGCCAGTTTACTTTGATGTGTTTACTTCCTATTGGTTGGATAACAACTGTGATCTGACTATTTTCAAAGTGCTCCGAGTTAGAAAGGAAAAGGGACTGGGTCCACTTGTTAGTCTTTTACAGCATGGCGTGTTTTGATTTGATATGTGCCCGCTGATGTGTCGCAGTGGGACCTTAGTTTCTCAGATGATTAAAATGCTACAAGATCTCACAGTTGTTGTTAAACCGTTGGGATGAGATGCTCGGGTTTTAAGTTTGTGGTTTAGCGATAACCATTGATTTGGGTAAAGAGATGGAAGCTATTTGGTGGGTCCTCTGTGTCAAATATATTGATGAGGAGGTCATTTTTGGTTGGCCACGGGTGATGTTGATGTGTAAAGATCGCTGCTCAGACTAGGATGAACTTAAGGAATTTAATTCTGCACATGCTAATTTTGAAATGTTCTCGTTGGTCGAGAACTAGCTTGCTAAAGGTACTATAGGATTTTGTTGATAAGATTGTCTATCGCCCGATGCACCGAAAAGGAAATATATCAATGGCTTGAATTTGAATTTTTCTCTTGAATGACGTTTTCACATCCAGTGAGTGATAGGGCTGCCAACCTCAGTAATGGTGGAATAAATTTGTTACGTGTAGGAGAATTGTGAGCCGTTAGTAGATGTTATATACTAGAATTTGATTATTGTTTTTCTTCACTGCTCTCGTATGTTCTTTGGCGATATATTTTTCATGTAGTGCTTTCAAGTAGAAGATTTTTCAGGTGCCTGGTAGGTTTTCTCCTGTGTTTAAGTCATTTGAAATTTGTAAAGCTTTGTGGGGTCTTCTTTCCTATTGTCAGTTGATATTGTTTAAAGTTTTCTTGGGAATTCATATCTTAGTAAGAAGCCCTATTTTCAAAATGCCGCCCAAGAGGAATTTGTTTGGTCAAACAGAATATAGTAAGAGAGGAATTTTTGAGGATTTGATGCAGTTGCTCCCATTTTCTGATAATGGGGCACAAAGAGTAAAAGATCTCACTCTGAGAAATCCTAGAGATTCAGTTGCAGAAGGTCTCTATGACAGAGGGAATTGGATGAGAGATGCTAAAGTGGGTGATAAGCACAATGGTCTTATTCTTTTTAAATCAACATATTCACAAACGAACGCTTGTGTACCCCTCAGTAATGTATGGTAGTTTGACATTGGGAGGTTGGTATGCCCTGAGGTTTTCATGGATGATGAATTGTTAATACAGATTGCTAAATGCTATGGTCCTGTGACAAGATGTGTCAGGGATATAAATGGAAGAGACCTGATAAGCATTACTGAGGATGAGATTAGATAGGTTTTCTCATTAAATGAACCATCTGTGGGGTTGGAGAAAATAGATTTCACAGAGTTCACTGAGATTTATGAGGCACAGAAGGATTATCTAAGGGTAGGGCTTCTAAGGCAATATTTTGATCAGATAGGATCAATGTGTGCTATCAGTTCAAGTACACCGGAGCCCATCAGGTTAGATTTATTCAGTAAAAAGGCACAAGAAGTTTATAAGTCTTTTTCTTTGATCCTAGGGCATGATGAGAAGACTCATATGCCAGTACCTTTTATGTTCATGATGGTGCAGTCACTCCACCCCCAGCTAGCCCTCATTTTTGACTTTGCTTCTCATCTGGCTGAAATAATTCATGAAGGATTAATAGGGATTAAGAATATGAAGGTCTCTAGACCATTCAGATGGTACTCGATGCTTATGCACATATTTTTGTATAAGGGTGAGGAGTTTTTTAGTACAACGGTGAATATTGAGAAGGAAAGATATGGAGAGACTCTCCCAGTGCAATTGTGGACCACAGCCTTGTCCTGGGACAGAACTGATGCTAGTTATATAGCTTTTGATAGGGATTTTGCATCGAGGATTAGGTCTCTTTTATTTTTTGATAATCCAAGTATCCCAGGAGAGTTATTAAGATTGATTAGGCCGATGGATTACTGCAAGGACATTACCTTTGTCCATAATTTTGGAGACATTATTTTATATCTAGTCTCCACAGTATTTAGAGTGTATGGCAGTAAAGTGGGGCCTTATATTTTTCCATATTAGGTCCCTTTGAAGCTAGGATATGTTGAGCTCTTAAGATAGATTGGAAATTTACAAGAAACCACACTCACTGGAAAAGGTAGAGGAACTTTCTTTCCTAATGTAACTCTAGCACATCAGTATGTAATTACATAAGGAGGATGGGTGCACTTGCATAAGGTTTTGCAACCCTACAAAATGTCAAAGGTAGTGGTGAGGTGGATGAATACAGAGGGTTTGCTTTCGGGCATGTTCAAAGATAAGGTGAGGTGTGCTCTTATTGAGCATCAATTTAATTTTCCAGAAGACATAATAAGAAATCAGTTTGACCTTCAAGCTCAGGAGATTAAGAAAGAAAAATGGGTGATTTATAGCAAGTCTATAGGTTTTATTCAGAATTTTGATAAAACTTATCACCCATTGATTAGTTTTGAACCATGGGCTAGAAAAGTTAATATCCTTATAGAGAATTTTGAGGGACTCATGAGTGCTGTAAATGAGAAAAGGGTATCTATGACTAAGACAGATCTAGAAAAGGCTAGGTAGATCTTAAACCAGCCTAAATATATGAAGTTAATCCCTAAGGGGGTGTACACAGTACAAAAGAAGAGTGGATATACTATCCTTCTAAGCTCACAACAAGGAAGTGAAGATGTTCCTTCCACTTCAAGAGGGAAAAGACCACTTGGTGATCGAGCAGTGCAGGCACCTTCCCCAAAAAGGCAAAGACAAGAAGAAGAAAGACTGACAGAGGAGATTTACTCTCCTTCTCAATCCCCTATTTAGTTGGATGAGCATGAAGTGGTAGAACATCTGGTGCAGTTAAGGGATGAGGGAAATCTTTTTGTTTTTAATGAAGATTTGCAGGAGGGAATGCTAGAGGCACCTAAAGAGGTGGCCATGGATCTCACAGTAGAAGAATTTGAGGGTAAACAAATAGACCCTATTCTAAAATAGGCAAATGACTCTTTCCTTGCCGATGATGATTTTGTTAAAACTAGGGCCTTCTCACAGTTCTTGTGGAGAATGAAAATCAATCAGTTTAAGGAGATATGTGAGAAGAAGAAGGAAGAATCCCCTGATAAAGATGTGAAAGAGATAGAAGAGGAGACCAAGGCACAAATGGTAGACAATTTGAGAAGATCACTCCAAAAGAAGGGAGAGCCATGATTCATATAGCAGGGATTCTGATCCTACCAGAATGGGACATTGCTGATGCCATTGTTTTTGACCAAGTAAGGAAGAGCAAGGTAAAGACCCTAGCTACACTAGAACAGGCTAAGCAGGTAGCTAGGGGAATTACTTTTTCTGAAGATCATGCTACTCTAGTCATGTGGTCTTTAGATAAAGATAAAAATAAAGGGAAGAAGAGTGATTTCTCCACAGGATATACAGGGAGCCTAATGGTTCAGAGAGTGGGAGAAACATCTGGTGTGGAGACATCTAATTTAATTCTTGAAATTGCCAAGTTCAATGTTAGTGTGGTGGAGAAGGATGCCAGAGAAAAGGAAGAGCTTAGGCTCAAATTTGAAATGGTCCTTAAATCTTATAATGAGCTCAAAGTTGAGCTAATTCAAAAGGACAAACTTATTGTCCAGTTATCAGGGCCACAGGATCAAAGATCTCCTCAATTAGCAATTTCTGATAAGCTTGCAGTGGCTTCATCTTCAAGCCCAATAATTGAATTTCCACCCTCACCACTCCCAGAAATAGATATGGATGCAAGGGCTGCTTGGGAGAAGCTGAAGATGACAGAGGAAACAAATAAATTATGGGAAATTAGGGTACAATTGGAAAAGGAAAGGGATGAGAACGTAAAGACTACAGCTTTGGCAAATCAAAAATATGAAAAAAAAATAGTAGGGGTGATTATGGAATTTACAGTTGATTTAAAGCCTTCTATTATACATGGCCATATGGATAGGTTAATTTCTTTGCTTAAGATTTTTAATAAAGATAAGGATGAAATGGCTCCAGTTTTGAAAAGATGGATTGAAAGGTCTCCCAATGTAAAACTATTTCATATGTTATCCAAGGGATAGGAAGACCCGGATCCCTTAATAAAGCCATTGCATCAAATTGTGAAGAAGTTAGTGCATTTCAACATTTTTGTGGATAATTTTATCAGGAGAACAAGTATGTTGAAAACTAAATTAATGCTTTCAAGTTATGAACTGGTGCCTCCTATTTTCATAGGCAAAGGAGAATTTAAGGAAGCTTATTAGTGGAGGGAGGAGTTAGATGGACTCCTCACAGAATGAATCACTAATGTTTTAAGTGATAAGTCTTCTTTCAGTGGAACAATTAAAATGTTGATAAATGCCAGATTGATGTTTGACACCATTCAACAGAAAATCACACAGATCATAAGTGAATGGGAACAGTTGTTTACCGGGAAGGATGAATTTGTTAAGTTTGAGTTCCCAAGTGAAGAGGTGTATAATAAATGGAGATATTAGTACATGCTAGCTGTGGAGAGTGAAGATACACCACCAGCTTCATAAAGTAGATCAGAGCAGTTAATTTTGAGTCATAAGGGTGGTTGAGATATATGGAAATATTTATTATAGAATGGACAGCAAATATTATAGATCAGATTTGTTAACAGCTAGCCAAGGACTACATTAAAAGACATGAAGAAGGTTGGCTCAACTATAATTTCCTCGCCATTATGACTGAGTGTATTTATTGTAAATTTTGTAGTTGTAAAGTTTTAGGGTTGATATTTTGTAAACCCTAGAATGACCGGAAGCTTATTGCATCTCCTTGTATATAAAAGGATTTCCCATGGTCATTCTAGGCATTGAGTGAGTTAGGTGTAAGAAGAAAAAGGAAATTCTGAAGCGCTACTCCTTCGTCGAGGATTGTAAATTTGTATGATTTTGTCAGGATAATAGAGAAGAGATACAAGTTGGCACCATTGTCCAGTAAGTTTGTTGCTCAGAATATGAGGTATGTAAATGATCATGGTTATACTTAATACAAATATCAAATCTTTACCTCTCCATTGTGTTTGTTCTATTAATCTTTAAGCCTATTTTAGGGTTTATGTGTATGTATCTCACTTTGAGTTCTCACCTAGGGTTGGATTAAATATTACTCAAAGTAAAATATATGTTCATTGAATTCGTATAAGGATTATCTGTAAGTAGGGAGGAGTTGGGGTATTTGTATTTATGTTTCAAAAACCAATTATTCTCAAAGTTGTTTTGGGATCCTTTCTATTTTTTGACTCTATTGCCCAATGGATAAGGCACTGGCCTATATTCTCCTATCTTTGTTCTAAGAAAGTGATTCAGATTTCAAAATCCCAAAATCTTAAAATCATTACCAGTAATTTCAGTTTTATTTACATTTATGTGTTGTCCTACCCAGTGATGGAGGATCAATGAACAATAGGTTGTTGTTTAGTATTCTCTCACTATTTTTATTTGTCAAAAGATCCAATAAAGAAATAAGGGGCAAAGTTGAAGTTATCAGTTAGAATTACAACTATTGGATCAGGTGTACCCGCCTTGGTTTCACAGAGCCAGAAGTAGAAGAGGGAATATCCATCCCTATAGTTGGTCCAGTTGCCTATAGATTGCTCACATTTGGAACTAACCAATCATTAATATCCATCATAGGCATATTGGCAGCCCTAGTTGGCATAAGCATTTTCAAACACCAACACAGGCATTGTACCATTCAAAGTTGATGATATTCTACTTAACATTGCATGATATATTTCTGATTTTGGTTCTGCTTTAGCTGCATATTTTGCTATATACTTGATAACTACATCAATTGAAAGAACAAGTTGACAATATATATTACCTCTCCAAATGGAAAGCATTTGTATGTTATGCAAGTTTAGATGATCATCATTGTGTGCTATTGTATGTTTAGGTTCAGCTTTATCTGTGAGTGTTAATCCAAATCTTTCTTTTATGGCCCATGGAGCTTTATAACAGGATGATATAGCATCACCTTTTCTTCTTAAACATGTCTGCAGAGAACATTTTGTGTGACGTTGAATATGATTAACCAAATCAATGTAATCAAAAGCTACATCTATTTCATATATCATCTCTGTACTCGTCAGACAAGGATCATGAAGAGATTTGGAAAAAATCCCTTGATTTCTTTATTGTATGCTCTGTGGATTCCATGCAGTTACATATTGGTCTATGTAATCTAAAGCTTTCTACACTGTTAGATCATTATTCCATTGTAAATTTTTAATATTTGGTGCATTTGGCAACCAAATAAACCCATGTATATGTGGTGAACCTTTATTTTGCCATTCAGATCTGAAATAAAATTTAAGTCAATAAATAAACATGTAATTGCATGGGAATTAATAACATTTGAAATAGGTTATTTACTTGTACCGATAGTCATTTTCTCCAAGACTTCCTCTTGAAATGCAGTGAATCTATGATGCATATATATAGCTGTCAAATGAGGATTTTCAATAATATTTTGTATTCGCCATCTTGTAGCCATAGATGGATTTGCTAGTGTGGTGGATGGCATGATATTGTGTAAATTGGGCCATTTGGTATCTGCAGCACTCAGGGTAAAGAAAAGTGTAGGACAACCAATTTCAATAACTATGTCTATTAGTTCTACTCTTCGTTGATTCCAAAAAGATCTAGTCCCACATACAGAAGAGCCAAATCTCATCAGTTGATCTGCCAATTTATCATCAGGTACATCTCATAGCTTTTGACGAAGATCTTCAATTGTTATAGGTAAAGATCCATCCAATTGTTTGTGAATAAACATAGATGTTGTGGCCTGACTTTGATGCCACATGATAATATTCAATATAAAGTACCAGAATCTTGAATGCTGCCCAAATCTATTATCATAGTACCATAGAAGGTGTAGAGCATAATCATGCAATTTGACTTCTTTGATACATGGTTGTTTGAATGCAACCATTCCATTGGGAAACAAAGTTGGAAATGCCATAAAAAATAAACCTTCAGTTGTGTATTCATTTATAGGAAAATGTGTGATAGGTGGCCATGCAATAGATTCTATTGTTCGACCTTCACCTAAATGCAACAATGAACATATTTCTTCTATTTCTCTACATGGAGCAGGAAGATTACAAAAAAATGAGCTATTAAATTTTAGACTGTCAACAATTTCATTTTCTTCTATCTCATCTAACATGGATGAGTTATCTTCAATAGGATGACTATTTTCTGCTGCATTAAAAATTAGGTCTGAAATATTAGTAGATTGTCTAGGTAATGATGCTAATGCATTTTCATCTATTTGTACATCTCTATAGTATGAGTCATTCATTGTTTTATATTTCAATGCATCATAAACATAGGATTTGCCAACATAAAAACTATATTTTTTATTTCCTATACTCTCTTTGTTAACAATGATTATATCCAATGCATCTATTCATCTTGGCAACAATGTTGTGATACTAGAAATATTTTGAGGAAAACAAATAGTATGACCTTTATATTTGTGTTGACCACCTTTTGCATATGTAAGTTGTAAAATAGGACTTATTTTTGATATGAGCATTTGTTCAATTTGTGTTAAGTTTTTCAAACACAATGGTTGTTCACCTGGATCCATATTGTTCCACTTTAAGAACCGATGGCCATCTTTTTTTGAATTCAATCTGTAGCATATTAAAGTTTCATCTGACAAGTGCAATTTAATTCCAAGATATCTTTCCATACAAACAAAACACTTTGTAAAATTTGAAATACCATCTATCTTTGTACGAAATTCTTTTCTAGTACTCTAATAATTTTTAGAGAAAGGTGAACTAATAATATCATCAGTTGTATTCATGGAAGTTGTATGATGTTCAATACAATCAGGTATATGAACTTCTGGCAAGGAAGCATTTTGAATAATAGAATTTGGTAGAAGATATGAATTTTGAAATTCAAGTGGTTCTAAATTTGGTGAGGTGTTTGAACAATGTATATTTGAAGCAAGAAATTCTAAGTTCAAGATTTTGAAAGGTTTCTCGTCTTCTTTTGTTGATGACAGTTTTTTTGGCAGCATATCTAGCTCTCTGCATGTGATTTCTGTGATTGTGCTTAGCTTCACTTTCATTATTTGCATTATCCATGACTACATATATAATTGTCTTTTATATCTGTAATAATTGAAAATCGTAAAATTAAAAAGAATAACGAGATATGGAAATGTAATAAAAAAATAATCATGGTAAATTTGGAAATGCTAGTTATTTATAAGTCGTATGCAGTGCATATATGACTTTCATTTATATCTGTAATAATTGTAAATTATAAATTTGAAAACAATACTCAAATATGGAAATGTTATGTATAAACAAACATGGTAAATTTGGAAATATTAATTCTTTATAAGATCTATGCATATTGTATTCATAGAAAGTAAATGGAAAGTAAATGGATAAGACAGTGGCCAGCAATTGAGTTGTTTTTATAGGAATCAATGTTTAAAAGGTTCTATGTGTCTTCCTAATATTTTGATATAATTTTTTCAAAATTTTATAAGTACAGTGACTTGCAAAGTAGTATTCCACCAAATGGTAATGGAGAATCAATGAATGAATGGTCATCATTTATTATTTTCTTATCATATATCTATTTTTATTGAATCCGGTCTGTTATTGATGAAGTAAGGCTATTTGATTGTTGGATTAGCAGTTTCCTCCTTGGTTTTACAGAGCCATAAATACAGAGGGTAGTCTTGTCCCTACAGTTGATCCAATAATCTTAGAAGTCCATATTTGGATCTAACCTATCCTTAAAATCTATAGATGTATTGGTTTCTTATGATAGCATAAAGTCTAGTTTGAGGAACCAACACAGCTCGCATAGTTAATTGTTCCTTTGTCAGCCATTTATAACTCTAGACATGTTGCAGCTATGTTTTTTCTCCCTCCCATCAGCTATCTATTATCATCTTGACATCTACTACAAATTTGGTGAGGTCCATTTATGCTTTTATGCCTTCATTCAGAGTGTTATTAAATCTATTTTTTTCAAGAATGCATCAATTAGAAATATAGTGTATATATTAATGATATAGTTTTGATTACTAATATTAGACTAACTCCTATTAAATATGTAACAAAAATGGCCTTGTTAACAAAAGGAGCAATTAGTCAAATAATGGATGGTATCTGCATCAAGGAACCATGTTTTTAAATTGTATCATTGCAATCTATTGAACAACAACGCACTACAAGTACAAAATATTATCTCCAACTTTCTGATGGTGTGCATACATTCTTTTTCATTTTGCCAGAACAATTTAACACACTTGTAGTGGAGGAAACTTTAGTTAAAAGGTTCATTGTTTGTATGGCTAAAGTACCTAAACAGTACGACTACTAATACTAATTTAGACAAAAGAAATGCCTAATTGCTGAGGATTGGATAAGATTCTTCTTCATTTTAAACTTCCATATGCTCAGCTAGGTTTAACCTTTCAATAATGAGTGATTACTTGACAAAATATTTAAAAGTGCACACTGATTTTACTATGCTTAATATTGGAGACTGCGTGAGGACATTTATTTTCCAAGTCGCTAGAAGATTTTCTTAACCTTAGTCAAGTACTGAGATTAAAGATCAATCATCAATAAGATCTTCATTCATACAAAAGTAGACATACAAGTAAAGAGACAACAATAATAGGAGAGAGAAATTGTAGTGTATTTGTATTAAAATGGACCTGTAAATTACATACAAAGATTCATGCTTTGAAGCTTAGACATAAAATTTAGTACTCTGCTCTGTAGCAATTATACTCAGTTGTTCAATTATCTTTTTATAACTCTTTACAAAATGAGGCTAGAGCCTGTATATAGCTCAACCATCTTGGAATTCTCTTATCAATGAGAATGCAACAAGCTATGGATGGTTGGAGCTCAAAATCTAAAAAAGCATATAAAACAAATTAAAAAAAGTGTTTAGATGATGGAAAGATATACATATTTTAGAGTGTTTTGGTTCGTGGCTCCTTGATCATTGACACCTTTGTTTATAGATATTCATGATAGTTTCTTGAGTTGTTGTGAGATATGATGACTACCATTCCAGCTAACTTACATCATTCTTATTGATAGTTGATCATTCCTGTGCTATGAGGTCAGGTGTCAGCTAGTGCAGGTGTCATCTTAACAACTATTTTAAGTAAGCTTCAAAGCTTGAACAATTATGCTTTGAGTTTCTTGTCCAGCAAAAGAAGATGTCCTAATTGTTAGATCAAATACAAACTTGGAATCATACAAATTATTCAAAATTTGTTTATCTACACCGGGTTCTACAAGTAGTAGCTGAAAATCTTCTACATCCACACCCAATAAAGAATTTGCAGGGCCTTCAAAGGCTGTAACATTGTGAAGTTTGCCTAATGGATTTTGTAAATCCATATTAAGCATGTAGGTGAAATCACATATTGGAATATGAAGACAACATTTAGGACATTCGTATGTCCCAGTATGATTTTGAATAGCCTTTTTTTACATTTTTTTCCATCCATGATTCGTGGACATGAGAGATAATAAAATTTATCCAAATCAAGTCTACTAACTTGTGCTGTTACACAAACATGAATTATGGAATGGAAGTCTGTTTTACAAATGGTAGGCATTGTCTATAGATTTGTAAATCTAGCAAGTATTGTTGGTTCTTTAGTTAGAGAAATAGAAGATTGATCTTCTCCTATTCCTATACACCATGCCAACAGAGCAGTAGTTTCAGTCAAATTTGGATTGATAAGAACATTGGTTGAAAAAATAGTATCCAATGACTTACCAGACCACGAAAGCAAACAAGCAGATTTTATTAAAAGAACAATTGTTTTACTTTCCCTGAACAAATTCAAAATTTGTTGTCCTTCATTCTCATAATGATGTCCCCATAGAGTCACTTCAATAGAGTAGCTAGAGATATCTTTGATACGTGTATTACATTTTTTTATTTATGTACCATTTTTTTTTCTAATGGTACTTGACGTATTGATAGAAACAACAATTCCAATCACATCTACTAGTGAATTAATTGGAAAAGTTTCAAGAGACTCAATCCTTTTGATATGGTAATCATGTTCAGGAACTGCAGATTGAACACATGTGAAAGGTATGATTGTTGAAGAACCATGTAGAAATATTTCATATGGATTGGTTGAACTATTGAATTTTGTATTTGCAACTTTTACAGAACTGTTAGAAATCAAATAAAGATTATTTGACTGAATTATTTCATAAAAAATATCAACCATTTCATTGAAACAAGTTATATGTATACCAGTTCCTTATTTTTCTATAAAGTCAAATCCGAATACTTTTCCCTCTTTAGACACTTTTTTGAAACAATGGATAGGTGATTTTTGTAAAGAATGACCCTCAATTGTCTATAACTTATGGTATAAGGTCAGGAATTTTATGGGAATTATTGTTGGAGATTTTCCAGTAGGGCAGTACTGACTGTATGTTTTTCATTGATGACAACATATGGAAAGTAGCATGCATGGAAGTCTTATATAGTAAGATTTCTATATATGTAGCATGGACATGATATTAGCATGATATCATGGGCACAAAGGTTAATTGTTAGTACAGATATTTATATTGTAGTTAGTGTCAGCAGTGTTCCTGATAGAGCTACATGTAGTGTTCTGTGTATAGTCATTCATACAATTATCATGGAGCCTTGCATGCTTGGATATATGTTGAAGACATGTTAGTAATGTTAAGTTCATGGATGCATGGTTTGATGATGAACGCAATTAAATTTATGAAGTCATTATTCACCAGTAGTAGTTTCCTGTCTTTGTTTAGAAGAGTTGACATAGATTTTATTGGTTCTTAAGTTGCACCTATCTTGAGGGTATGTGCCCTTGGAGTCAAGCTTGGAGAAGTGTTATTGATGTTTGGTTAAGAGAGCTTGAGTTAATTCAACTTGAGGAGAAAGATCCAATTATTTTGGTAGAGTCGATAGTGTGTAGCGTGCATCTACATTTATTTTATTAGATAGGTCCTAGATTGTGTTGCATGCATAATAGAGCTGAAAAAATGTTTCTTGGAGTTTATTATGGTTTCTCTAATATGATTTCAAGGTGGTTCTAATAGGCTGACTTGATTATATCATTTGGAGGAAAGATATTTATAGGCAGTCATTTGTGATTGCTATAGTGTGGTTCATAGTTGATTAAGTAGAGTAGAGTAGAGTGTGCAAAGTGTTGAGCCATCAGAAGAAGGTCTATGTGACCAAGTAAAGTACTTATGCTATTCATTGGAACTAATCTAGACAACAGGTCAAAGCATAGTTCACCAAGATCCAAATATAGTGTGTATCTATTATTTAGAAGGTTATAGCCTTCACTCATTTCAGTAGTGAGCTCTCAGACAGTGCGTCCTCTCCCCTAATAGGGACAATTTTAAAAGATTCCTAACAGGGTCCGACCTTTAACCAGGTCTACTGTACTTAATATATTGTAAATCTACTCCTAATAGGGTAAAGGATCTTCTAACAAGGATCATTATACACTAGTATAAAATATTAGTGGGTATCAAATCCCATCAGGGTTTTTACGTATTTGAGTTTCCTTGTAACCAAAATATTGGTGTTGTGCTCTTGTGTTCTTTCATTGTGTTTATGCTTTATGTTTAAGTATACTTAATTGGATAAAAAATTGAATCTTGTCGATAACTGATTCACCTCCCCCCCTCTCAGTTATCTCTTGGGACTATTCCTAACAATTGGTATCAGAGCCAAGTGCCTCAGAGATAAATTTTAACAACTTGAGGTTGATCAAATGGTGTACTTTAGGAAAGAAAGCCCTAGGTTCAATGGAGAGAATTATCTTGATTGGAAGAACAAGATGGTGACTCACTTGTAGTGCATTGCTTTTGAAGTTTTTGATGTGACTATCAAAGCAACTAAGATACCTACCCTAGAAGACCTTGCACAAGAAGATACTACTGATCGGAAAAAGGAATTATTTCATCATAATTCTATTGCTAAAGATGCCCTTATTAGTGCCCTATCTGATGGAGAGTTTTCAAAAATAAAAAGGGTGGATACAGCCCACAAAATATGGAAGCACCTAGAAGACATATTTGAAGGAGATAAACAAGAAAAGGATGTGCGTAGAAAGACATGGAAGAAAAGATACAATGCATTAGAGATGCTGCTTGAGGAAAACATCAGAGCTTACAATCAAAGGATAAATGAAGTAGTTGCTGGAATTAGAAACAATGGTGGAGAGATTTCAGAGGAGGAAATTATGGACAAATTGATGACTACTCTTACTCCAGAATATTAAAGCAAGATCAACATCCTTGATGAGAACATGTAGCTTACATCAAACTTTAAGAGAGATACTTTGATAAGAAAACTCTCTAATTTTGAGATCTCAAGATTGAAGTTAGAACCAAAGAGTGAAACAACCTTCAAAGCAATAGTTCATGGTAAGAAATCTGCAAACACTTCTGGTAATTTTGATGATGATGATGAAGAGAAAACTCTAGAGGATTTCATTTCTATGATTGCTAAAAGAGAAAAGAAAAGGAAAGGAAAATATGAAAGTCAATTACCATTTAAGGGCTTTTCATGTAATAAGATTGGTCACTTTTCTTCTAAGTGTCCTACTAGAGCTAGAAAGTTCTAAAAGGATTACAAGCCTAAGTATTCTAAGGAATGCTACTATGCTAGAGATGGAGTATCAGATGATGAATCTGGTGAAGAAGAAATTGGATCCAATGCTATTGTAGATAAAATGAATAATAAGATAGCTCATGAAGAGAAGAAAGGAAATCAAGAGCTAGCATTGATTTCACAAGCTGACATAAGGACAGACTGGATTATAGACAGTGGTTGCTCACATCACATGATAGGTGATAAAGATAGGTTTGTTCATTTGGAAAAATAAAATGGAGTTATGGTTAGATTTGGAGACAACACTCCTAAACCAATAGTTGGTAGAGGAGCCATCACTTTGGATGGAAAGAATAGTACTTATGATGTTCTTTATGTTGATGGTTTGAAACATAACCTTCTCAATTTTGGTCAGTTACTTGGAGAAGGCTATCAGTTGGAGTTCAAAGATGACAAATGCATCATTAACAACAAGGATGGTGTTATGATTGCATCAGGAACAAAGACAAGAGGTAATGTTTTTCAACTCAATTCAGAAGCAAGTTGTTTTGTTTCTAAAGTTGATGATAGTTGGTTGTGGCATAAGAGACTATGTCATATCAATTTTGATAATATAGTAAAGATAAGCAATGTAAAAGAAATAAGAGATCTACCTAGCATAGCAAAGCCAGTTGATACTATTGTTATACACTAAGTTTTCACCTTTGTTTCAAGCTCTCTTGGTCTTGATAACCTAGTATAACATGGGAATCATATCTAGGTTGTGGGACCTACGCTAATTGAGATGAGACCTCCAGGTTCTAGGCTGGTTCCTCTTGGATAATCACCTTAATTTGTCTCTTTACAGGAAAAGTAAATATTTTGAGGGAAAGGGATAGAAGGAATTCTTGAAAGGGAAATGACTTGAAAGCAAACTACCTACTAGGTGATACACTGAAATTATGGTATGAATTCCAGCATAAAAGATGGATTCAATGAATAAACTTAAGTCTAGGAGATCACAACTCACTGAATAGGCTTGCATAAGTATTTCATAGAAGGGTCTACAAATAAAAAGAGCTATTTAGGGAAAGAGAGATTCTTTCACAAACAATAACACTCTTTGGAGTTAGACAACAATCTATGACCTGCAAACAAACATTCACCTCTGCAACTAGGTATAGGAATGAGACAAGATAGTTAAGGGGTTGAAGTATACCCACAAAATCATTCACATCAAATCATCCACAATGATACACAAAACTGCAAAAAGAAAGAGGGATCAAGAACCCTAAGATATCACTGAGAAGCATGTGAATACTGAATTCATTAAGAGATAACTCACACAAGAAGGCATAGGGACATGAGAAATGTCACAAAATATCTTCAATATCTAAATTATCAATGGGAATTTACAACTGTAGAAAACTAGAGGGCAAGAAGAATGCCACAGATAGATTTTTAAGAAAAAAATATATTTTCTCTTTACAATTGCCCATCTCTTCTTTTACAAAAAGTCCATTCTAAGCTCTAAAGCTCTCCAAAAAAACATTATATACATCTCCTCTAATGCACATAGGCAGGAGCAAAATATCCAATTAGGGTTACATAATTTTTTATATAATAATCAAACCCTAATTCTATCCAATTCAGCCATAAATGCACATGAAAATATCCCAGCTGATCAGATATCTATGTTTGCATGTCCATTTCATGTTTATACCTATAAAAATCTAGCCACCATGATCCATCTACCTCTCTGCAACTTGGGCTCGCCATAATTGCCAAAATCTGATACTATGAGATATTTGAATTTAAAAATTGATAAAACGGTCACAGGTGGTGCTAAAATTCCCTATCGACGATTGGCATTTGAAACTTAGTCTCTCTTTAAAATGCAACCATCAGATCTTCCTTTTTACCTGGGCTCAACATTTGACTGCAAAACTAACCCGACATCTACCTCAGGTTCCATTTCCCTTTGTTCGCTGAATCATTTAATACTTTAGCTAACCTTGGTTAAGTTTGGTGAACAAGAAAATAACCTTTTAGTCACTGAATCATAGAATGTCTTACTAACCCTAGGCCCATTTTTTCCATTTGTCACCTTTCCATTCGCTCCGACTACTTTGTAGGCATACACCTCGATGACCCATCTGACATTGGACCCACTGAAGACAAGATTCCATTTGAATAGTTGGTGCATGATCTCAAAGCCTTCAAATATTCCTTCAGAACATGTGCTAGCTGTAGATATTTATTAGACTAGGACCCTCTGACAAATAGATCCACCTATAACCTTGTCAACACTCAGCAACCAATCACGAACTAGTAAATCAGAACACCTGGTAACACAGACCCACCTGACAAAGGCTTGAACACCTGGAAAAATGGATGGTTAGCACATAATCTCATGGCCTCAAAAGATTCCATCAGAACATGTGCCAACCATTGATTTTTATCCTTCTGACATCTCATTCGATACTCTGACATGACCTCACTGACTCATCCAGTCATCGCTATGTGGACCAATAGAAGAGGAGCACATCAGCAAGAAAGGACCCACCCACAACAGTCTGACAACAAAGAGAAATCAATGGTCGATGCATAATCTCATGTGTCAAAAAAAACCTCATGAGAATACATGCCAGCCGTTGATCTAAAGGCTTAACAGTTCGCTAGGCCCACTAGCAAATTTCCACATCATTATTTCTAGCCAATCAGAAATCTCCACATAGGACAACATGGCAGTGGACCCACAAAATCATGAAGCACTGAGCAAAAGGGGAAGATTGATGGCTATCACAAAATCAAAAGCCTCTGATAGACCCTTCATGAATTCATGACAATCATTGATCTTCCTATTTGGGACCCCACATAAAAAGACCGCTGGTCAATTTAGCGATTATGCGACCAAAGGAAATTTGCTGAGTCGCTAGATAGAATTCTTAACCTTGGTTAAGTCTAAAGAATACATGAATAAGGCATTCATAGAATCACTAAACCAAATGTTGACCTGGGGTTTCATTAAGTGAATGTTTGACAGAGGGAAAATTGTGGAGTCGCTGAATGTGTTAGGGCACCACCATTTTATTTTGTGACTAGGAGAATTACTACATTCGCCAGTTTGCCGAATAGAAAGACAACCACTGGGAAAAAGAGAACCGGCGACCAAAGGAAACAAAAATGCACGTGGGTATTGGGATTTCTTAAGTGGCTGATAAAGTAATAGTAAAATAGAAACCTGGCCTAGGGTTTGCAGGGTTTTTTGGCACAACAGCTACTTTTTAAAATTTTGGAACTTGCAGGCTAGGGGATAAGACAATTTGTAGAGGCCAAAAGACAAGGCACAATTTCATGAAATTTTTTTGGAATGCTTGGCAGGGGTAAAACAAAGACCTTGGGATAGATATTAGCCAAATTTGCATGTACAGGAAAATTAGGGCAACAACTATATGCAGGGAATGTGTGATGGGGAAGCATGTGAGAAATTCATTCAGGAGCAAGCAAAATTCAACAAAGAACAAGTTGGATCTGATTCATACTCACCTATGTGGTCCAACTCAAACAAGATCAAACTATGGTGAAAGGTATTTTATTTTGTTTGTTGATGATTATACTAGAAAGATGTGGGTTGCCTTCTTAAAAGATAAGTCAGAAGCATTTGAGAAGTTCAAAATATTCAAAGCTAAGGTTGAGAATGAATTTGGACTAAAGATAAAGTGTTTGAGATCGGATAGAGGAGGAGACTCCACCTTTGATAGATTCTATGAGTACTGTGAAGAACATGGCATAAAGAGATAATTAAGTGCACCTAGAACCCCTCAGTAGAATGGAATTGTAGAGAGAAGGAATAGGATCATTCTTGATACAGCGCACACCATTATGATAGAAGGAAAAGTTGCACACACCTATTGGAGAGATGCGGTCAATACAATAGTCTATACCATCAATAGAATTCAATTGAGGCCAGGCACTAACAAAAAACCATATGAGATATGATTTGGTAATGATCCCATAGTAAAATACTTTAGAATCTTTGGAAGCAAGTGCTACATCAAGAAGGATGAAGCAGTAGGCAAGTTTGATGCAAGAAGTGATGAAGGTATTTTTCTTGGTTACTCTACTAAAAGTAAAGCCTATAGATGTTTTAGTTTAAGGTTGAAGAAGATCATTGAAAGTGCTCATGTAAAGATTGATGAAAAGTTTATGATTCAAGAAAGATATCATGATTACTCACCCATGATTGAGGAAGAACCTAGACCCTCTACTAGCGAGATAGTTATTGAAGAAATGTTTGACAGTATTGATGTGTTATTCAATGACCCTAAGACAAGTGAAGAAGAAACTCCCCAGGCTGATAAGTCAGCATCACCCAAAGTTCCAAAGTTTACATCAAGAAATCATTCCAAGACAGACATCATTGGAGATTAGAGCGCCAAATTCCTAACAAGGTCCCAAGCTAAGAACTAAACTAGAAGTGAAGCGGTATGTTTACTATCTCAAATTGAACCTTTAAGTGTTGAAGATGCATGTAATGATTCCGATTGGGATGATGCTATGAAAGAAGAACTTGATCAGATTGTTAAGAATGGAACTTGGGAACTAGTCACAAGACCTAGTGATAAGAATGTTATTGGAACAAAATGGATATTCAAAAATAAGATGAATGAAGATGGTACAATAGTAAGAAAAAAATCAAGATTAGTATGCAAAGGATATGTGCAAAGAGAAGGCATTGATTATTCTGACACATTTTCACCTATGATTAGATTAGAAGCTATTAAGTTGTTTCTAGCTTATGGTATAGTAAAAAACTTCAAAGTTTAACAGATGGATGTCAAGTCGGCATTCCTAATAGGAGACTTCAAAGAAGAAGTATAAATTGAGCAGTTGGAAGGATTCACCTTATCAGACAGACCTGATATGGTAAGCAGATTTAAGAAGGCCCTTTATGGACTTAAGCAAGCCCCTAGAGCATGGTACGAAAGACTAGATGGATACTTAACAAAGATTGGATTCAAGAAAGGAGCAAAAAATTATAATCTATTATTAGAGAGACATCCTAAGGTTTTCTTCTTGTAGCTATATTTTTTGATGACATTATCTTTGGAGGTAATGACAAACTAAGTACTGAATTTGCCAAAGAAATGCATAATGAGTTTGAGATGAGTATGATTGGTCCTATCAAACACTTTTTGGGACTAAATGTGCAGCAGACAGAAAAATGAATTTTTATTAATCAGTCAAAATATGTGAAAGAGATACTAAAGAAATTCAAGATGGATGATTGCAAGCCAGTAGGAACACCTATGATCACTGGATGCAAGCTTACAAAATAAGATGACTCACCAAAAGTAGATATAACATTGTATAAGTCTATGATTGGTAAACTCATATATCTTACTCAGACTAGACCTGATATTTCAAATGTAGTTGACATAGTTGGAAGATTTGTAGCGGAACCTAAACAAAGTCACCTCATGATAGTAAAAAGAATATTTAGATACTTGCAAGGCACTATAGATTATGGTCTATGGTATCCTAATTCAGAAAATGTTGAGCTTCATGTATACACTAATGCAGATTGGGTAGAATGTGTTGATGACAGAAAGAGTATTTTAGGAGGAGCAATGTTTCTTGGTGATAGACTTGTCACTTGGACAAGCAAGAAACAAAATTGTATTACTTAGTCAATAGGAGAAGTAGAGTATGTTGTAGCAGCCTTGAATTGTTCTACAATTGTTTGGATCAAGAAGATGATAAAGGATTTTAGAATTCAGATTGATTATCCTATTGTTATTCACTGTGATAACACTAGCACTATCAATATGTCAAAGAACCTTGTGATGCATGCAAAGACAAAGTACATTGAGATCAAGTATCACTTCCTAAGAGAGAAAGTGGTAGAGAAAGAAGTCAAGTTGGACTATGTGAGTACTAAGGATCAGTTGGCAGATATATTCACAAAGCCCTTGCCTAAGGATACTTTTGAGTATCTCAGGGAGAAGTTGGGAGTCATTCCCTTCCCTATTTCTACTTAGAAGAAAGAAGGAAAGGCTTCAATCCTTTGGGACTGGTGGTAGGTTGACTAATCTACCTCAAGAGTAATACCTATGCTTAAAATGAATGGTGCCCTTTTCCATTGATGTCAAAGGGGGAGTAATATACAAAGTCATGAAAAATAGGAGTAAAAAGAGGAGTAATATACTAAGGGGGAGTAGCATTAAGATATGATAGTAGTTTAGTTGAGGAAATGGAGAATATTAGAAAATATTGCAGCAGATGGAAGATTCATCTTTGGGGAGTTTTGAAGAGGAAATGGATAATGTTATAAAGAAATGTTCATTTGGGTTGGTGGTGGTTTTTCATTCCACATGTTTCCATCAATTCCAAAGGGGGAGATTGTTGGATATTTTCCACTAGGCCAGTACTGACTGTATGTTTGTCATTGATGACAAAATATGGAAAGTAGTATGAATGGAAGTCTTATATAGTAAGCTTTCTATATATGTAGCATGGACATGATATCAACATGATATCATGGACGTAGAGGTTAACTGTTAGTACAAATAGTTATATTGTAGTTAGTGTCGGTAGTGTTCTATGTATAGTCATCCGTAAAATTATCATGGAGCCTTGCATGCTTGGATATATGTTGAAGACATGTTAGTGATGTTAAGTTCATGGATGCATGGTCTGATGATGAACACAAGTAAAGTTATGCAGTCATTATTCACCAGTAGCAGTTTCCTGTGTTTGTTTAGAAGAGCCAATAGAGATTTTATTGGTTCCTGAGTTGCACCTATCTTGAGGGTATGCGCCCTTGGAGTTAAGCTTGGAGAATTGTTATTGATGTTTGGTTAAGAGAACTTGAGTTAATTTAGCTTGAGGAGAAAGATCTAGTTGTTTTGGTAGAGCCGATAGTGTGTAGCGTGCATCTACATTTATTTTATTAGACAGGTTCCAAATTGTGTTGCGTGCATAATAGAGCCAATAGAATGTTTTTTGGAGTTTATTATGGTTTCTCTAATATGATTTCAAGGTGGTTATAATAGGTTGACTTGATTATATCATTTGGAGGAAAGATATTTATAGGCAGTCATTTATGATTGCTGAAATGTGGTTCATAGTTGATTAAGTAGAGTAGAGTAGAGTGTGTGAAGTGTTGAGCCATTAGAAGAAGGTCTATGTGACCAAGTAAAGTACTTGTGCTATTCATTGGAATTGATCCAGATAGCAGGTCAAAGCATAGTTCACCAAGATCCAGATATAGTGTGTATCTGTTATTCAGAAGGTTGTAACCTTCACCCATTTGAGAAGTGAGCTCTCGGACAGTGCATCCTCTCCCCTAACATGGACAATTGTAAAAGAATCCTAACAAGGTCCAAACCTATCTAGGTCTATTGTACTTAATATATTGTAAAGCTACTCCTAACAGGGTAAAGGATCTTCTAACAAGGATCATTATACACTAGTATAGAATATTAGTGGGTATCAAGTCCCACTGGGGTTTTTACCTATTTGGGTTTCCCCATAACCAAAATATTGGTGTTGTGCTCTTGTGTTCTTTCATTGTGTTTATGTTTTATGTTTAGGTATACTTAATTGGACAAAGAATTGAATCTTGTAGATAACTGATTCACCCCCCCCCCTCTCAGTTATCTCTTGGGACTATTCCTAACAATTATGTTACATGAAGAAGCATCTAAAACTCTCTAATTGATAGATGATGCTAACTATTTAGTAGCTTGAACTATAGGTATTGGAGATCCAATAATGTCTCCATTATTTGACACTATATGCAAATTATCAATTAGGATAGCCCTGCAAGTAGAAATAAAATAGATATTTAATAAAGTTTTATAATGGAATTTTCATAAGTACAATAAAATATAGTAAAATAATCGGCATACATGTAATTGTGGAGTTTGTTGCGAGATTATTCTTTGATGCAAACAATGGAATGTTTAACTAAAGCGTCCTCCACTACAACTGTGTTAAATTGTTTCGGCAAAAGGGCAAAGGTTGTATGCACACAATCAGAAAGTTCCAGATGATATTTTCTACTTGTAGTGTGTTGTTGTTGAATAGAATGTAATGATACAATTTTAAAATATAGTTCCTTGATGGAGATACCATCCATTATTTGAGTAATTGATCCTTTTCTTAACAAGGCCATTTTTGTTACCTATTTAATGGCAAATAGTCTGATATTAGTAATCAAAACTATATCATTAATATATACACTATATTTTTGATTGATGCATTCTTGAAAAAAAATGTACACATGTTGAACCTACAACTGACTTACAACTGATTGTTGAAATAGCGATTGAAGATCACATGAAAAGTAGTTGTATAGATATACAATATGTTAAATCAGTATTATGTCATCATTGATGTCAACTAGTTTCTTATTAGTTTGATAGTACTTATCTTGTAAGTTATCATTACTGAGACATCTGAAGAATGGTGAAAGAAGGTCATAGTAGATAAGGATAAGGAATGCATTGGATAACTTATTGATGAGTCTTTGATCTCATTATATTGACTTTAGTATGTCATATTCATCTATTATGGAGAAAGGAACTAAATGACACAAAGCAGTGTTGGTCGGTAAAAGAGAACAATTTAATGTTTACCGAGATCCTCAGTGTAAACACCAATGATAGTATACACTGATGCAGTGTGTCATATACCAAGCACAAGTTTAACCGATGAAGGTTTACTGACACATTTCTTTGTTAACTGAGGAGAACAAAAAAGCATTTAATGATATTGTCAACTAGACAATTTGATGACAAAACTGATGATCTGGATTCACATGATTTCAAGGTGAAAAGTCAAAGTTTGTTACAAGGATATATGGCTAACAAAATTCAAGGAAGATTTGACAAAGGAGATTGAAATGTGTTAATGACACATCAGCCGAGGAAGTTTAAAGTGGCAAAATCAGTGGATATGATTAAATGGAAAAATCTGATGGATGAAAATGAAATGACTTACTTGTTTATTTAAGGAGAAAGAAAAATACATTAGAAAGAAGAAGGAGGAGATACTACAGAAGCTGCGTGTGAACTAGTATTCATGCATTTCTGATCAAATAGGTTACTGAATTGAGCTGCAAAAACTGAGCTACACAATGAACAAACTGAGCTACACAGAGCATAGAACTGATTATTTGTAAGTGATATTGCTATTAGATCTAAAGTGATATATTGGTCAGAAAACATTATTGAGCATAACACTGATTTGTAATTGCAATTTGTTGTATTAAGGTAGATCAACCTATTGCTACTTTCTAATAATTGTAAATAGTGAAAATCTCTTAACCGAGTGGACTTTTAAGTCTTATTTGTGTTTCATTCTGACAAGTGAAACATTGTTATCCTATAAATCAACACAGTGAGTGACATAAGATTGAATGATAACTTCTAGTGCAAAATCCTCTAACCAGGTCACACCTAACAGTGTGTATTGTAACGTTTAATAGGTTTGAGTCCTCATAGGCCTCACTTTAGAAGAGTGAAATTTTTGGGTTACCAGTTCCCAAGTGGTTTTTCCCTTAACAGGGTTTCCATGTTAAATCATTGTGTTATGTGTTTATTGTGATGATTTTTTATTATCATACTTTACATTTTAGCTATTTGATTTGATCGGTAACTATTAAAGAGCTTTAACTGAAGATCGGTAAAAACACTGATTGTGAATCATATATATGTTCACTGACTGATAGAAA
Organism: Chamaecyparis obtusa; assembly: GCA_027943335.1. Lineage (NCBI taxonomy): Eukaryota > Viridiplantae > Streptophyta > Pinopsida > Cupressales > Cupressaceae > Chamaecyparis > Chamaecyparis obtusa. Next base: position 131,184 of record BSBK01008357.1, on the reverse strand, counting down.
TTAGAGAAACAATTTTTTTTGGATTACTCATTATTGTTTTAGGACTTGGATAACTAATTCACCCCCCTCTCAGTTATTCTAAGAATTGGTATCAGAGTTGTTTGGTTGCTTGAAATAGAGTTTTAAGGACTTGAGCATAAAGATCACAAAATGAGTAAGAGGGAAGTGCCTAGACTGAACAAAGACAACTTCTCAATATGGCAACAGAGAATGAAATTGCATATAGCTGGAATTGGTGGAGATGCACTACATTTTATGAAAACTAGCTACAAGGAATCAACTGGTCCTCTGACTATGGAACAACTACAAGACAAGCATGATCACAACGTAGCAATGATGGAACTTTCTGCTGCCTGTACCAATGCTGAATTTGAAGAAATCAAAGGATTGACTACTTCTAAGGAAATGTGGGATAGATTAGAGCAAGTATACAGTGGTAACACATCTGTTAAAAGAGCTAGAGCATAAAGCTTAAGAGGTAAATTCGATGAAATGAGAATGAAAGAAGGAGAAAATATTGTAGAATATTCAAACAGAATTAAAGAGGTTATTTATGCCATACGAGCTTCTAATGGAGTAATTGAAGAAGAGACTATAATCAGTAAAATCCTCAGAACCCTGCTACCTATCTATGCAATCAAAGTATTGGCAATTCATGAGAGCTGAGACACATCTAATCTTACACTTGATACTCTGGTTGGTAAGCTTACTACTTTTGAGTTGAACAATTTTGATAATAGTGTTGTACCTTCTGTTGAGTTTGCTTTCATGTCTTCTCTAAAGATTGGGAAATCTAGCAAGAAAAATAGAAATAATAATGACAATGATACTGATGATGACCTTGATGAGCTTGAAGCATTAATGGCTAGAAGATTACTGAAAGGTAAAGGGAGATATAGAGGTAAGTTACCCTTGGCATGCTTTAATTGTAAGGAAGTAGGTCATATTGCGGCTAGATGTCCTTAGAAAAGAAATGATGATGATGAACCGAGAGATAAATCTGAAGGAAGTTATGGGAGGAGAGTTAATAGAAGCTACCGACACAATAATAAAAATGACCAAAAGGACAAAGGTAAAAAGGCTTGTTATATAGCTAAAAATACTAACTTTGAGTCTGATTCTGATGATGAAGAGGTAGTGTTTGTTGTAATGAAGGAAGATTCAGAAGAAGATGAAAACCAAGATGAATCTACCCTGATCTCATGGATAAGCAAGAATGAAACATGGATCATTGACAGTGGCTGCACACATCATATGATAGGTGATGTAGATAAATTTGATGAATTAGTTGAATATAATGGTGGATCTGTAAGAATGGGAAATGATGCCCCATGCACTATGAAAGGTAAAGGTACCCTTGTAATTAATGATAGAATAAAATGTGAGAATGCTTACTGGGTATATGGATTGAATTACAATCTGTTGAGTGTGGCATGGCTAAACAATTCAGGTCACAAATTGGTGTTTGAAAATAAAAAGGTGAAAATCTATGAAAATGATGGAAGACTTGTTGGGACTGGTACTCAAACCAGAGGTAATCTTTTTCAACTTGGTATTGATGAGTCTTCTTGCCTACTTATGAAAGATGAAGATGCTTGGCTATGGCACAAGATATTATGTCATGTAAACTTTGATAATATGATCAAAATTAGTAAAAAGAAGAGAGTTAGAGGTTTACCTAACTTATCTAAGCCTGCTCATACTTTATGCCATGAATGTCAGAAAGGGAAAATGATCAAATCTAGTTTTAAGAGCAAGGACTTCTCAACAAAGAAGATTCTTGAGTTGGTTCATACCGACTTATGTGGACCTATGATAACTCAAAGCTATTATGGTGATAGATACTTTATTCTCTTTGTTGATGATTACACTAGATTGATGACTGTGATGTTTTTGAATGAAAAGTTTGAAGCTTTCAAACTATTTAAATGGTATAAGGCTAAAGTTGAAAAGGAAATTGGAAAGGAAATCAAATGTCTTAGATTAGATAGAGGTGGTGAATTTATATCTTGTGAAGTTACTAACTTTTGTAATGAGCATGGAATCCAAAGGTAGGTGTTAGCATCGAGAACCCCACAACAGAATGGTATTGCTAAGAGAAGAAATAGATCAATAATTGATTGTGCTAGGACACTGATGATACAAAATAATGTCACTCATAAATTCTGGAGAGAAGCTATGAGCACTATAGGCTATGTGCTTAACCAAGTATAGTTGAAGAAAGACACCAACCGAACACCATATGAACTTTGGTTTGGACACAAGCCCAATGTAAGTTACTTTAGAATCTTTGGAAGTAAGTGTTTTATTCTAAAAAATGATAGGAATGGTAAGTTTGATTCCAAAGGAGATGAAGGAATATTTTTAGGATATTCTACCCAAAGAAAAGCTTACAAATGTCTAAACAAGGTGACTAATAAAATTGTTGAAAGTGTGAATGTTTGTGTTGATGAATATGATAATAAGATCACAGATGAGCAGATGAAGGAACTAGAAGATTATAGATAGTTCACTTACTATGAGTTTCTTGAGTTTCAACTGAGGACACCATAGACTACTACAACCGGCCAATAGATAAACAATGTACCACAACCGACAGAACCAACTGAACATACTGATGATCAAGGAGGAGCTCCTGAGCAGGCTAATGAACTAGAACAGAATGCACAATAGAATACACAGTAGGATGCACAAGATAGAAGATCTAGGATACTGGAAAGATTTGTCAGAAGACATAATCCTGAAGGTCAGATTATTGGAAACAAAGATACTGGAATGCAAACAAGAAGAAAAACAAGACAAGGTACTTGTGAGCATGTACCTTAGTATCTTCATCCAATGTTGTCTCAAGAACCACCTTATTGTGTGCTTGATTCTCCTTCTTAATCCTTTTTTTCAAGGCTTTATCTTCTTGATTGACTCTATTTTCTAGCTTCTTCACCTTCAGATGCTCGTTCATTTACTGTTTAAACAACATAACAGCAAATTAGTCCTTGAGATTTATCAATTTAAACGTGAAAATAAGCCAGAGACATCAGGTGACATAATCCAGCTAGTACGTGTGAGTAAACTATGTATAGGTGTAATGTTATCAGTAGCGAGCGTCACAGCTAAGGGCTCAAGTGATACCAAAAGTTACATAGGCGCGGGCAGTTTAATCAAAAGCGTGACTAGAAGATTAAATTGCGCAAAATAGTAAATGAAAAGTGATAGAATACACTATTAAGCGACAAATTTTCTTGCAAAAGCATGACTAAAATTATTATATGCATGAATGAAATGCTTTTACATGTGACTGAATTTCTTGTACGTGTGAATGAAATTCTTATACGCGTGAATGAAATTCTTGTACGCGTGACTGAATTGCTTACACGCGTGACTAAATTTCTTGTATGCATGATTGAATTTCTTGTACGCGTGACTGAAACTATTAAAGGCAATGCAAAGTCTCAAATTAAGTGACAATAATTTAAACATAAGTGATACTCCCTGTGTCATAGGTGTAATTATAATCCACAAAGGTTGAAGGCTTTATCGACGGAAGCACAAGTGTCCAACTAGCAGGCATGATTACAAAGCTTATAGGTGACAGAGATCTGACTGTAGGCATAAGTGAATCTCCTGTAAGCATGATTTTACCTATTTCCTGCACAATAAACATAGAAAATGGAGAATAGAAACATGCACATGATGATGAAAATGATAGAATGAGGCTTAGAGCCCCATGGTGAGTGCCATTTGTGTGATGATATTATTCACCTTCATGAAATTAAGATCAAGTAGCAATAATTTAAGCTAAATACAAAGGAAATTTACTCTAAAATACAACTACAATTTATAACATCTCATGCATCTCTAGAAAGAAGTGGTAAGTGATCTCTCAGCTGCAAATCCTCACTAATGACACCTCTAAAATGAGAATAATGCTGCTATGATGCTTCTAAATGCTTATTCTATGATGAATTTATGCTTAATCTAGCTCCATTGATAATAGTGCAATGATAAAATGCTAAAATGATAACTCTAAATGCTAAAATGCTTCAATTGCTCTTAGAAAATGATCTCAATTGACTATAGTAACAATGCTTTTCAATTGAAATTCTAAGATTGAAATGCTCTCCAAAATGCTTCATACTTATAGTAATTTCCCAAGGGTAGGGGGTAGAGTGAGTTGATCATGGTTATGCTTGGGTAAGGTCAATTGGCTTTGCTTTGTCCATAAATGGGGGGACAAGGAGGGGACAATCATTTAAATGGTTTCAAAAGGCTGGACCATTTCAACAAAAGTGAGTGATTTGTGTCCATTTTGTCTCCAATTTGCTTTGTTGAGGGAAATTATGATTTATTAATTAATTAAAGTAATTAAATTTAGCCATGAAGGGTAAGAGGTCCATTTTGATTTTTGCTTTCAACAACTATGTCATTAATTGAATTCAATCAATTTCGTAGTGTTTTTCCCCTTTTCAAGCTTTATTTCATCATTTAATCATTTAATTGAATTTTCCTTTGATTTGAATTTCCTTTGTCCCATTTATTAATTTTTCATGCTATTTTGATGATTGATGCACCTTTTGATTGATTTAAGCCTTTTGCCAATTTTCCATGTCTATAGGATGTCAAGTCTTCTTTCTTGAATGGAATACTTGAAGAGGAGGTCTACATTGAACAGCCTGAAGGATTTGAAGATCCAGACAACTAAGATATGGTTTGTAGATTACACAAAGCACTACATGGACTAAAACAAGCACTGAGAACATGGTATGAAAGGTTTCACACCTATCTGTTAAGTATTGGCTTTATAAGAACAAGTGATAATAGTAATTTTTATATGAAAGGTAACACTGATGATACTATTATCATAGCTGAAATATTTGTTGATGATATAATTTTTGGAGGTAGAGATATTGTATGTAAAGCATTTTCTGATGAGATACAAAAGGAATTTGAAATGTCTATGTTTGGAGAGATTAAGTTCTTTCTAGGACTATAGGTGATTCAGCATAGTGATGGAATCTTCATCACTCAATCAAAATACATAAAGGAGGTATTGAAGACATTCAACATGGAAGATGCAAAACTAGTGGGAACACTGATGGCTACTGGATGTAAGTTGACAAAGGAAGATGAGACTATTGAGGTAAATCAGACACTTTACTGATCCATGATTGGTAAGCTGATGTATGTAGTTCATAGTAGACCAGATATAGCTCATGCTGTTGGAATAGTTGCAAGATTTTCTACAAATCCCAGTGAATCACATATGATAGCAACAAAAAGGATATTGAGATATCTTAAGAAGACATAAGATTATAGTTTATGGTATTCAAGAGATGGAAAGTTTGAACTAAAAGTGTATACCAATGCTGACTGGGCTGGTAATGTGGATGACAGAAAAAGTACAATTGGAGGAGCATTTTTCTTTGGAGACAGACTTGTAACTTGGACAAGCAAGAAGTAGATTTGTATTTCTCAGTCAACAGCTAAAGCTAAATATGTTGTTGCTGCAACAAACTACTCTAATATAGCCTATATCAAGCAAGTGTTGGAAGGTATGAATGAGGTGATCACTGATCCAGTGACTATATATTGTGACAACACTAGTGCTATGAACATATCAAAGAATCCAGTAATGCACTAAAAAATGAAGCATATATCAATTAAGTATCATTACTTAAGGGAACAAGTGCATGAAAAGAAAGTTAAACTGGAGTTTGTTCCATCAAAAAAACAACTTGTAGACATTTTTACAAAGCCTCTTTCAAAAGACACTTTTGACTACTTGAGGAATAGACTTGGGGTCCGTCTCCTGTCTATCGGTCACTAAGGTGATCTGGAATGCTACATCAACCTATCAAGGTTGTGATTAAGTTTGAAGAACAGATGGAGATATTAGTATACTGAGATACAATGAAGAGGTTTGGACAAGACTGATGTTTGTTTATTTTGTTCATTTGGCATTGTTGTCAAAGGGAGAGAATAGGCAACTATGAATGAGTGAAAGAAAGAGTTAAGGATGAACTATCTAAGGGAGAGCTTATGAAAAATAGAGTTGTAAAGTATACGTTTGGTACATTCATATTATTTGAGTTGCCATCAATGCTAAAGGGAGAGATTGTTGAACCTACAACTGACTTACAACTGATTGTTGAAATAGTGATTGAATATCACATGAAAAGTAGTTTTATAGATATACAATATGTTAAATCAGTATTATGTTGTCATTGATGTCAACTAGTTTCTTATTAGTTTGACAGTACTTATCTTGTAAGTTATCATTATCGAGACATCTAAAGAGTGGTGAAAGAAGGTCATAGGAAATAATGATAAGGAATGCATTGGATAACTTATTGATGAGTCTTTGATCTCATTATATTGACTTTATTATGTTGTATTCATCTATTATGAAGAATGGAACTAAATGACACAAAGCAGTGTTGGTCGGTAAAAGAGAACAGTTTAATGCTTACCGAGATCCTCAGTGTAAACACTGATGACAGTATACACCGATGCAATGTGTTGTATACTAAGCACAAGTTTAACTAATGAAGGTTTACCGATGCATTTCTTTGTTAACTGAGGAGAATAGAAAAGCATTTAATGATATTGTCGACTAGACAATTTGACGACAAAATGATGAGTTGGCTTTGTATGATTTCAAGGTGAAAATTCAAAGTTTGTTACAAGGATCTATGACTAACAAAATTCAAGGAAGATCTAATGAAGGAGATTGAAACATGTTAATGACACATCAGCCAAGGAAGTTTAAAGCGACAAAATCAGTGGATATGATTAAACGAGAAAATTTGATGGATGAAAATGAAACGACTTACTTGTTTATTTAAGGAGAAAGAAAAATACATTAGAAAGAAGGAGGAGATACTACAGAAGCTGAGTGTGAACTAGTATTCATGAATTTTTGATCAAATAGGTTACTAAACCGAGCTGCAAAAACTGAGCTACACAATGAACAAATTGAGCTACAGAGAGCACACAACTGATTGTTTGTAAGTGATATTGATATTAGATCTGAAGTGATATATTGGTTAGAAAACATTGTTGAGCATAGCACTGATCTGCAACTACAATTTGTTGTATTAAGGTAGATCAAACTATTGTTACTTTCTAATAATTGTAAACAGTGAAAATCTCTTAACCGAGTGGAATTTTAAGTCTTATTTGTGTTTCATTCTGACAAGTGAAACATTGTTATCCTATAAATCAGCATAGTGAGTGACATAAGATTGAATGATAACTTCTAGTGCAAAATCCTCTAACCAGGTCACACCTAATAGTGTGTATTGTAACATTTAACAGGGTTGGGTCCTCACAGGCCTCACTTCAGAAGAGTGAAATTTTTGGGTTGCCGATTCCCAAGTGGTTTTTCCCCTAACAGTGTTTCCATGTTAAATCATTGTGTTATGTGTTTGTTGTGATGATTGTTTATTATCATACTTTACATTTTAGCTATTTGATTTGATCGGTAACTATTAAAGAGCTTTAACTGAAGATTGGTAAAAACACTGACTATGAATCATATATATGTTCACCGACTGACAGAAATTAGAGAAACAATTTTTTTTTGGATTACTCATTATTTTTTTGGGACTTGGATAAATGATTCACCCCCCTCTTAGTTATTCTAACAACACATCATTTTCTGACACAAATAATTAGTCCAATGTTCAAATCATATAAATTACTTATTTAGTGTTAATTTTAAAATTGTAATTTTGTAAAATAAAAACTAAACTGTAACAAAATGTGAAAGTTTGAGCAAAATATATGTAAACTAAAAAAATGTAAAATGATAGAATCTAAGAATTGAAGAAAATGGACAACTCTAAAAATATAACTTGAAAGTACCTATGATAACAATTCCTCCATAATAATCAACTTGAAATGTCTCGATGCTCAGGAAAATGTATATATTTGAAATCTGTATAAATGCTTCTATAAAATATTTTGGTGGTTTAGAAAATGATTAGTAGAATAGTTCTTATATAGGCTATGATGATGGTCAATTAAGGTGGTCATGTTGAAAAGGATAAGGAAAAACTGTTACCAACCAAACCATTTAACATTGAATGCAATTTAATGCATTTTCAATAACTTTTAGCTATACAAGGTAAAACTTCAAATAAAGTGATGACGAGCAGTAATTGAGTAGCAATAAATAGTCATTCTGAATCATCAAAGAACTATTTATGTCGATATCCAAAAAATTTATATATTTAAACATAACAAATATCTTGATACATGTTGGAAAAAGTAATCATTCAGAGATATAAAAGGTATTGTTTCAATTTTTTGCAATGTAAACCATTATGAGAATATGTCTGCAAATTCTTCAAAGTGGAACATGTCTTCACATCGATCCAAATATATATTTTTTTAATGTATAAATTTATATTAATTGTAATATTTTATCTATCATTGTTGATAGATATTAAATGGCAATAAAAATTGAAAATGAATGTGTATGGTTTTTGCTTTGTCATTATACTTTTTATGATAACCAACGAGTACAATGAATAATTTACATGTTGATTTTATGCTATTTTTTTGTTGTTATTATAATTACAGGGCTACCTTTAATTGTTTTTTATAACTTGTCAATGTCGGATATAGTATTGACTGGCATATATTTCCGATGATGGAAAACATTGTATTTAAAGATAATATTT